>JAPSGF010000086.1:2233166-2268166 GCA_035772895.1 Perdix hodgsoniae
CCTCTCCTCTCCTCTCCTCTCCTCTCCTCTCCTCTTTTTTCTTTTTTCTTTTTTCTTTTTTCTTTTTTCTTTTTTCTTTTTTCTTTTTTCTTTTCTTTTCTTACATATACTAAACCAACAATCTTGCCACAGCATTCACTGTAATTTTCCCCCATCACAACATGCAGATTCCAAGGTTATGGCCCAGGAGGCGTCTGACAGTGGAATCTAAAAGTTACTCAGAGATCAAAATACAAGCCACAGAAAATCTGATTATTTTAACATTCTGCACAGCAAGAAACAGATCTCACGTAATATAAAATCAATCCACCTAAATCTCTGTGGAGCATGAGAGGCATTGAAGCTTCAGCGTGAGATCCCCTGAACCCACTGTGTATACATGTGTGACAAGTAACCTGCCTGACTCGGGTGCCAGGTTCAGAATAGCTATTTCTCTAACGTGGTTGTGCTTTACCCAAACCCATTTTTAAATGCTTTTGTTGTTTGTTTTCTTTTCATTCATATTATTAAAATTATGATTTATAATGCAAGATTCCAGTTTCTTGCTCTCTTGCTTAGGCTGCAACTTGCTGTGCTGCAAATGTCACCAGCTAGCCATTTGTTAGGGCTGCACTGCATGCCGGTTAATCTGTTTACTTATGCAATGGTAGAAATGTGACCTGGCTATTGTGGTGATTAACGGAGTCAAATATCCTCACATTAACTAGTGAGCTGGGCAATCAGGCTGGATTATTGTTACATTCAATTTAAATTACAGTGGCATGACAGGTCCTGAGGTATTTAGTAACGGATTTCACAGCACAGATATGCTTCATGTGTAATGAATAAACTCTGGAGAGCAACAAAAGGAAAAAAAAATAAAAATAAAAAGGTATTTTATGATCATTGTGAAAAATTTATAGAGTGTAGCTGGCATGAAATTCTATAAAATGAACTGGCTCCAACCAGTCCAACAACAAAGCACGCACTTTTCTTCCTGCTGCTTATGAATTATTGCTGTTTAGTCCTCCTATGTTTACTCATTAGCATTGAACCCTTTGCAAAACTGTGATTCAAAATTGAATTCTTCCTAATAGAAAATACCCCCAGTATTCTGGGAGAAAAAAATGAAGAGGAAAAATGGCAGGAAGATCACAGTAGGCCACTTAACTCTGTGATAGTCCAAGGGGATTGCTGCACTGAACTTGAATATTATCCAGAATTCGCAGAGAAGATATATGGACTATGGGAAGGAAAAATGAGGTTACTTTCAGGTCTTCTTTCACACCGATACACATATCATTTAAATATTGAGTCAATAGTGTGCTGCTGCTGCAGTGTGTTAGCCCACTAATGCATTAATCCTGCTCTCTGTACCACTTGCTGACTTTGACCTGTTTTATGCTCTGTGACTGAATAACACGTTGCACTTTGCTTGGGGATAAAAAAATAACAAACAAACACTAAACAAAACACAATATGATCTCAACACACATTGGTTTCAATTAACTTTTAACTATTTGATTGCACTAATTCCAGCCTATTGCAGAGTGCTGTATTGATATTTAACAGAATAAGGTGAACTGCAAAACAAAACGTGAAAATTTAATTTTCATAAAACAGAATTCCTTCTTTTGATTTGTTTCATTCACCTGAAAATACTTTTCCAGACTCTATTTTGACTACTGAAAGCTACAGAAGACTACAAAAGACAAGTATCAGCACAGAAATGACTGTTCCCTGTGCTGCTTTCTGGCCCTGACCAGGGAAAAACTAACAAATCCTCACACGGGAACCTTGGTTTTGTGAACCTACATGTATCAGTTGTTCAGAATCTTATTCATGGGAACATGCAAATACAATAAGGCTTCACTTAATTGCAATCAGATGTAAAGTAG
This sequence comes from Perdix hodgsoniae, assembly GCA_035772895.1. Lineage (NCBI taxonomy): Eukaryota > Metazoa > Chordata > Aves > Galliformes > Phasianidae > Perdix > Perdix hodgsoniae. The sequence continues at coordinate 2,235,044 of JAPSGF010000086.1, forward strand.
TTTAAAATCAAGGACCCTTCTACAAGAAGAAACTAAGAGAAGAGAGCGACGCCTGTGCTATGACATTCAAAGGAAGCTCACACTCTGGTGTGAGAATGAACTGGTAACAGAAAAATAGCAAAGACAGATTTTTATGCTTCTGCCTTTAGCCTGAAGATGTAAAGTTGAGTTCCAGAAAAGCTAGGGACAGTAACAATCAACCAATTAATAAGGCTGCTGTGAAAGTAATGCCTTCTAATTTATCATGTTGGCCACGATATACCATGACATCAGAGAGTTATGCTGGGGATATGGCAGCAGAGATTGAACCCTTCCACAAATATTCTCTTGTATTTTCTTGCTGTGTGACAGATAGCAATAGAGGGGTAGTCTGATGAAATGGCATCTGATATAGAAGTGGGTCTGAAGCAAAGATGTGCCACTGAATTACTCCATGAAGAAAAAAATTGCATCCATCAACAGATTGAGCAAAATTGAATGATTGATTGCATGAGCAACAATATGAATGTTTGTGGAGACCAACTAGTGAGGTGGTTGGTATATTTCAGCAGTGGAAACAGTGATGCGAAACAGAAGCCATGTTCCAGACAGCCATGAAGATTTCATGAGGGTGGCATGCATGCTCTTGCCCACTGCTGGAGAAAATGAATAGCTAATTGTGTCGACTATGCTGAAAAATGGTGTTTTGTAGCTGAGAATCTGTTCTATCAAACAGCGTTATTGTGCTCTTTGCACCTGTTGTATTTTCAATGGAAATAAATAGGGGATATTACTTTCGGAGCAAATGCATACATTCCTCTTTGAATGTCACTGAAAGCTCACCTTTGCAACTCCTGGGTGCTTCTCCATTGCAGGGCGTCAGAGTCCAAGACTTTTTTGTTCAGATATGCAATTTAAAAAATGGAGCCTGGAGGACAACAGGTGCACATTCAAGTTGGTCTAAAATGGTAAAGAAGAGAAGGTGTTTTTTTTTTTTTTTTTTTTCCCAAAAACATAGGAGAACTGGTTCTTTTGGTGTAAAATAATGCAATTTCTTATTCTACTATACCTTTGTAAAGTATTTATGTTCAAAATTTTCAAGGAGAATAACCTGAATGATGGACAGTATGATTACTGGTTGTGTTGCCCAGAGATTTCTACAGAGCTCCCGTAAAGCTGAGAAGGAATTGCAAGTGCTGCAAATATCTCTTTCATTGCAATCTGTTACATATATATACCTTGTGCAAAATGCAACTTTCCCTATTGTCAGTGAAATATCAGTATCTAAATCAAGAGAAAGCCCTGGCAACTATAAAATCCTCAGCCCTACCAGATGTGATTTTTTTCTATAGTCATGTGCAGCTTCCCATCTGGCAAGATGCTGCTGAGGAGCCTTCTGCTACCAAGTCCTGTGCAAAACTCAACACCTGTTAAAAGGTTTTCACATGGAGAAATGTGTATTTTAAAAACATTTATTCAGAAGAAGTCGTCACGCTGTGGACTACTGAATTTTACACTTCATCAGCCTTAGTGTTGTAGTTGCTGCTGTAAAATGTTCTTCTCCCATTAGAATTTCCCAGGCAAACACATTTTGCTGAAAGGTTTTTCAGTGTAGCTACCCTGCTTTTTAACCAGTTCATCACAGCACTCTGATGAGACTGAGAGAGTAGAACAGATCTCAGCCACTCAAATGTAAATTCAGCATGCAGCCCAGTCTGCTTACATAGACAGTGATAAGAACTGGTCATTTTGCCATGTCACCCTTTGGCAGTGACCTTTGCTAGAGATTTTTAACATCCTCCCTCCCCATAATTGTCACATGAGATGAAGTGGAATGGTACAAGACAATATGGCTCAGTGCACTTTTACCAATCACTGGCCTCAAAAGTCTGTGCAAAAGTCATTTGACCAGGGAGTCGCTGCTGTGTAGGAGGCACAGTAAAAGTGCCAAACAGCAGATGCTTATTGAAGATTCTAATGATTCTAGCTAGAGAATGGATCCCCAGGTCCCTTAATTCCGCATAACTTCTTTTAGAAAATAGCAATAAATAAATCTTATATTTTCTCTCTGTTCAAATTTTTCTTTAGGGATTTTCTGTCTCCCATGATATGGAATGACATGGTTCCACTACACAAAACAAGAACATTATGCATTATCTGCCCTTCTGTGTCCTGGACACACTTATTCAACCCAAAAATATCCTATCACATCAGTGAAATCAGTAACCTAATGTGACCAAAGCACTGATATTTTTCTATCTAAGCTGGCTATGCATCATGTCTACTGCCTATAGTAGACAATTTGAAGAGGTTTGTATAAGAAGCAGGAAATCTACAAGCACAGTATTCTAAAAAACTAACCTAAATTATACACAACACATGCATAGTACAGAAATATATTTGTGCCATCTATTTTAAATGATTTCTTTGCAGTAAATAGCAATAGTCTTACAAAAAGCATGTACTCATTCTCCAAGAGTCTTCATTTAGAGCTCAGCGACTCACTTGTTTGACTCAGATAGTTGCTGAGATTGCATAAAGACACACGGTTAAAGAAAATGATGGAAGTAAATTTTCAATGAAAACATAACCTTTTCCATCTTGCTATAAATTCTGTCCGGAGCATAAATCAGTATCAGTTACATGCATTAGAACACCAGCTCCTCAGATAGGAGCACAGTGCCCTCCCTCTTGCACATTTTAAAGGACATGGCACTATGTAGAGAGAGCAATAATTTCCTGAAGATTCATGAGCAAGGTAATTTGACATACCTGGTCTTGCCCAAGTTTAAGTTACTATAAATAAGAAGAAAAGAGTCTGTCTGCTCTGCTGTGTGTGTGGTGCCGAGGCATTGGGAAGAATCAGATGCTGTGGGCATCTAGTTCATATGCTCTGAAGCATCACATTTCACTGGGATGCTTGACAACGGAAAAGTTTGCCAATGTTTTACAGTATCTGGAAAGAGCTTGGAGTCACTGAAAACATTTGAGAAGGTGACACTAATGTCTTTAAAAGGCTTCTTGTCTCAGCAAGGGTATTTCTTATCATTTATGTAGTAAAACCATTCTTTGGATGTCAGCAGAACAGACTTACTGTGGACTAAAGACTGACTCTGAGGACTGCTTTGGTTTGGATTAGATGCAGTCTCATCCATGGGAGGAGACGTAGGGTGGGGGAGGGGGAATTGTACCAAGTTGCTTAATAAATCCGGATGCTTTGCTCATTATTCCTTGAACTACCTCAGAGGACAAAAACAAACTAGCTTGCTCAGAGTAAAATGAGTAAAACACCCATGAAAGGCAAAATGGGGAGCAGGGGCTGGAATTATTTAGAGTTTGCATCTGAACAAACAAGAATGCAAGGCAGAAACTTCTTAGGAGTGTGTGGGTGCTGTAAAGTGCACACAGAAACTTGTGCAAACATCTGTACATGTATGTGTGTAGAGTGAGAGATTATGAGGCTGCCAGAGTATAATGAAAAATGAATCAGGCTGACCAGTCAGGTGTGGCAATGGCCAGACACCATGTTTCAATGGTACAGGCTCCGTACCCATGTCCTAAAGACTGGGTCTGCCAGACAGCCACAGTATCCTGTTTTTTTTGTTGTTTTTTTTGCTTACCTGAGAGGAAGAATCTCCTCTGGGAGATGTGCTTCAGATAACCCAAGGATGCCACGGAAGCTAGGAACTGGCTTACGCAAAGCCTCTATGATCAGCAAAGATTTACATGATCCACCTTTTTCCTGGCCGAAATCTTTATTTGGTGAAGATGAATGATTTATAATTTACTCTTTAAAATATAGGATAGTGGAGATAGCTCAGATTTCTCACTTACTTACACGAGTAATTCCTGTGTGTGAAATCGTCTGTTATCCATCAAAGCCCAGGAATCTCTTCTCTGACTTACTGTGCTAGTGAAATGACAGCTCTTCTCTGGAAAGCCAAGGTCAGTCAAGCTGGGACTGCACTGTTCCAGGAACTTTGTGCTGGATTTAAGATGAAGAGGGAAACCAATACCTGGACCAGAAACTGCTAAACATCCCTGTGCTTCCCAAAATCAGCTAATTAAGCCAATACTGCACTGAGGGTTCATAATCACTTCACAAAAGTTGCCATTGTGACATGGTACTTCCCAGAACAAAAGGACTGAGGTAGAATAGGCAGAATTTATCCTTAACCTAAAAACAATCAGTCCAAATTAAAGATGAAGCAGATTCTGAAATAACATGGCCTTCATGCTGCACTGATCTTGCCACCAATATTTGAGCTAAGCTAGCAGTGCCTAGAGTTATCTAACATCAGGATAACATGAAAAACCACAAGCAAGTTAGCCCTCTAGTGCATATATATCATCTCAAAATTAGTCTAGCTGAGGAAATTTCTTCAAAGTGCAGTGATCAGCCTGTCACTTGACTTTGCAATGTCATCCTGAAAATGCTTACACAGAGAGCTGTTCAAAACCATGAAAGTTCAGTCTATCATGGTAATGCTCAATGGGAAGTTGTTTCTACACGAAGTACCTTCAGATTTAGCAGGATTTGAAATCTCTTAGCAGAGATGTCTAATGAAGGTCTAACTTATAAGAGTGAATATAGTGATACAGTATGACTGATGCATTCTTGGAATAATTAAAATAGTTAGCTTGATGAGATCTCTTGACCAGCAAACAAGGGTTCTGTGTGTGTAGCATGTATCTTCCTCTAACTTTCTCCAGGCTTATGTGTTCAGACACCAGCAGGGCTGCAAGGACACAAAAACAGCAGGGCCAGTTTAATACAAAGGCTAACCAATTTTCAATGCTGAGCACCGCCTGCATGGTCTGAAACTTTCTTGCTCACAGACTGTGATGTACAGTTACTTTTCATAAGCTTACTTTTCATATTTCGTATTTCCTCAAGAACATAATGCTAAGCATACGTTAATTTAGTATATTGGTGTAATACAGCCGGTTTGATCACTGGTGCCAGGTTCTGTTCTGTGAGTTTTCCTTTGGATTCTTCATCAAAGTACTTCACAGTTATCTTATTTGAAAAAGTCACTGAAAAACATTGCATCTGGAGCACTAGGAAAGTGCCAAGTCAAAATTATTCTTCTTCAAGACCAGAAATTATTGTCAGTTTCCTTAAAATTTGTGAGTATGTTTTCTGAAAATATCTGTGTAACTAAATTCAGTAGGAATTACACACTGGTGTAAATCTAGGAGCTGGTCCTGATTTACAGTTAGAAGAGTCAGGACAAGCATTCCTTTCTTCCTTTTTGTTTGCACTTAGATCTTTGAATTTTCCTCTGTCTGCCCCAGGACTGGTTGATTTTAAAAGTGCCTTTTAAAGTTATGTGTCTATTTGCCTGTAGTAACCTGCCTTTCATTTTCAATGCAAGTAACACACAATTCGATTGAAACCCATAAAATAGATTTGATAATGAAAGACTTCTTCCTGCTCCTTCTCTAGCTGCAGATGTAACCCTGCACTCCAGGAACACCTAAGTACCTCTTTAACAAAGGTCATACACTGCTGGCTGATGAGGGACACATTCAGTTCATATCTTTAAGTAGAATAAAAGTACAGGGGAAGTTCTCAGTATTGCAGTTGAGTTGTGGTCTTACTACAGAAATCTATAGCACAACATTTCTTATCCTCAAATGATTTCAGAAACAGCAATTCTGAACACAAAATTAAGTTTTTTATACATTTAGAAATAGGAGAAGAGCTACAACTTTGGGATAAATCTCACATACAATTAGTGAACATCCACTTCCTCTCTTTCAGTCTTCCACTTATAATGGGCTGAATTTTATTCCACATTTAATGAAATGTTTTTACAAGGGGTGCTTTGGAAGCAATACTTCCTATTTTATTATGTTGGCCTGTGACATCGGAAGAAATTGCTGGGGGTATAGCAGTAGAAATTGAACCTTCCTACCAATATTCCATTATATTTTGTTGCTGCATGATATTGGGCAACAGAGGGACAGTCTGACAAAATGGTGTCTTACATGGAGGCGAGGATGAAGCAAAGGTGTGCCACTGAATTCCCCAGTGAAGAAAAAAATTGCACCCATCCACACATTCATTGACACTTCCTGAACATTTATGGAGACCAAACAGCGGATGTGAGCGCAGTGAAGCTGCAGGTGGTATGATTCAGCAGTGGCAATAGCCATGTTCCAGACAGCCATGAAGATTTTATGAGGGTGGCATGTAGGCTCTTGTCCATTGCTGGCAAAAATGCATAGTTAATGGTAGTGACTGTGTTGATAAAATGGTGTTTTGTAGCTGAGAATCTGCTCTCTCAAATAGTGGTATTGTGCTCTTTGCATCTGTTTTAGCTTCCACAGAAATAAATAGGAAGCATTACTTTTGGACTGACTTACTATTGTGGTTTAACCCAGCAGGTGACTCAGCACCACACAGTTTTTCACATATTCCCCTCTTCCCGATAGAACTGGGGAGAGAATTGGAGAAAAAAAAAAAAAAAAAAGAATAAGTAGAACTTGTGAGTACTAAAATAAAGAAAAAGGAAAAAGTTAATAATTATGATCATATATATATATATATATATACATATGTAATAAGTGATGCACATGAAATTGCTCACCACCTCTGACAGATGCCCAGCTAAACCCCTGAGCAGCAGAATAGCAAAAAGTCAAGTTCCACCTGCTTCAAAACTCCTTCCACTTGACGTCATATGATGTGGAATGACCTCTTTGGACAATTTGAGTTAGCTGTCTTTTCCCTCTCAGCTCATTGGGCCTTTCACTGTAGATGGCCTTGGCTTTATACAGCATTGCTTAGCAGCAACCATAGACATGGGTGTGTTATCAACATTGTTTTTCCCATTGAACCCAAACATAGAATTACACCAGACATTGAAGGAAATAATTCCATCCCAGCAAAAGAGCTGAGACACTTACATATGTTTACATGATAAGAAGCATTGCTAGCAGGTTGAGGGAGATTATTCTCCCTCTCTGTTCTGCTCTTTTGAGGCACTTACCTGAAACACTGAGTTCAGGCCTGGTGTCCCCGCACAAGAAAGACATGAAGCTGTTGGTGCAGGTTCAGAGGAGACAACAAAGACAATCAGACTTATGGAGCACCTCCCCTACAAGGAAAGGCTGAGTAAGCTGTGACTGTTCAGCTTGGTTAGAAGTCTCTCAGGGTACCTCAGTGTGTCCTTCCAGTACCTAAACGGGACCTCCTGGAAAGATGAAGAGGAACTCTTCCAATACGGAGTGTAGAGACTGGACAAGAGGTAATGGCTTTAATCTAAAAGAGTAGGGATTCAGGTTAGACACGAGAAATACATTAATAATGATGAGGATGCTGAGGTGCCAGAACAAATTTCCCAGGGAAGCTGTGCCCTGTCCCTAGTGATGTTCAAAGCCAGGCTGAATGGGGGTCTGAGCAACTTGGGAGGTGTTCCTGCTAATGGCAGGAATTTGGAACTAGATGGACATTAAGATGCCATCCAAACCAAGACATTCCATGATTCTGTGATTTTGTATTTCTACCTGCTCATCATTATGATACTTGATGCTGGTGATGACAAAATTTCTTTTTTTCTCATAAGCTTAAGATAATTCAACTTTTCTGACCTTATTTACATTTGTTGGCCTTAGGTGTTTTTTGTTTGTTTGTTTGTTCTTAATTTTCTTCATCCCTTGCTTCTTTCTCCTTTCTTGCTACAGTATCACTGGCAACATGCAACTTATGCAGGAGCTTGGTAGGAATTCTGAAGAGGTTTTGAGTTGAATCAAAATGAATTTGTCCAGCCTCAGCTCCATTATTAATTAAATATGTCGAATGAACAATACTTTTTACTGTCAGTGGATAAATGTTCACCTTAGGAAATTTCTCTCTTAGAAACAGCAATGAACACATTCCTTCAGGTTGCTTTGCCATTTTAATAAAGTGATATTTAGCATTGCTGTAAGCAATTTGTTGTCTTAAGGAACTGATTAGCACAGTTGTTGTCCATCACAGTACACTATGCTCCCACTGTTAAAACATTAGGCAAGTACCATCCTATAACAATTAAACTACCTTCAGTTTCAATCAGTTTTCTAACACAGCCTGATTAAAAAAGTTCTGTTTACCCATATGGGAAAAGGTGACTGACCAGATGTTCTGATTTTAAAAGATCTGTTGGTGTCCCAATGATTTCCACTGGGATATTGAATTGTCCCATATTTTCCTGCTGAGAGTTTGAGCAGCGCAAAGGTTTCTTGCAATGTAAAGCCCTTTCAGCCACTAAGGAGTTTGGAAGGAAGGATTACAGGAGTATTCCCTTCTGGGAACTGAAGATACGTGCTACGTTGCCCAGATTGATACGTGAATTATTATATGTAATTGTGCTTATATACTTTGCTGGAAAAAAAAATGCAGAAAAAAATAAATAAACAAATAAACCAATAAGCCACATAAAGAAAGAACTCCCTCCCAGCAGTCTAAAGAAATGTAAGGCTGCTTTTCCCTTGTATGGATCTATTGCTTGTACTACACGTAGGATATTGAAGAATTCTTAATATACTTTGCTCTGTGGTGATTTCTGTTTCTGTGTATATATAAAGGGTAAGGGAGGAGGGCAAAGGGGAAGGAAAAAGAGAGAGGGAGAAAAAGAGAGAGGAAATCCTCTTTGTACTGTGAAGTGCATCACACAGACCTCCTATGTTGTAATGTAAAACCGCCAGGGTGGCTAGAATGACCATATGCTGTGAATGTGAGCGCTGTGCCTGTTTAAATGTAAATTCCCTCTGTATCAGAATAAAAGAATATCTGCTTAATATGGAATGAAGGCAGCTTGGCAGGAAATGCTACTTCAGGTAAGCCAGAATAAACAGTTAACACTGATTAAAAGGAGCCCCCTATTCTGCACCTGTCATGTTCACCTTCTTTGCCACAAAAGCCTCACTGGTTTATTACCTGTAGAGCTGTTACAATATTTTACTTTCTAAAGAGATTTGGAAGCCACCTGCCATACCTTTGGCATTTCTTTAACAACAAAGCACTTAAGGCTCAAGTGCAGGAGCCCATTGTTCTGCTCCACAGCATGGAAAAGAAGATGAATCCAGAAACACAGGATCTAAACAGAAATTATTATTGATTTAATCACGTAATCAGCAGCAAACACTTCAGGCTAAGATAGCAAATCCATAACAGCCTGCCCACATAACCACCTTTACAAATTTACCAGCAAACCACTGCGCACACTTAGCAAACAAGAAGAGCAAGGGTCACCTTCACTTGGCGGCAAAATATTGACATTCCTAAAGCTTAAATATGTTTTGAGTTAAGTGTTATCAATCAGTGATAAGAGTTGAATGTCTGTTAAACATAACTACATTGGCAGAAGGATTACAGAATGCTTTCTTGCCATAATCTAGAAGCATCTTTCAGACAAAACTCTGCTTGAAATCAATTGTGCACAAGGCGCTGCCTGCTGAGACCCATTCAGTGTCACACAAAAGAAGAGAGAGTCTCCCTGTGATCTTTAACCATAACCGGTTATCTAATGAGACCAGGGCTTTAATTTCTTTTCACATCCAACATAGAATCAATGCTCTGGATTCAACAATATGTGTAAACAGGCCGTGAAGCCATCTCTTCAGATGGCAGCCAGTTCATCCTTCCAAGCCCCCTGGCATGTTTTTTTTTTTTTCTTTTTCCAGTGAATCTCCCTTTAGTTCCAGGTAACTGCTCCCATCAGGTTGCTGCTGACTCCTTCCTTACAGATAGCAAGGCTAGCTTGCAACTGACAGACATGGGACTGGGACAGTAAAACATGGGCAGCTGGCTTTTATAGGAGCACTGGGGAAAAAAAAATAAAAATCAAGCTTCTTTTCTAATCAGTTGAGCAAGCCTGTTTATGGCTTAATAATTCCTACAGGCAAATCGTAGAATTATACAGTACGCATCCTCATCACTTCTCATTATCACAGGTTTAGGTTCTGCTTGTGCTCAGACCAATATAACATGGAAATAACATTGTTGTAGTTTGCTTTAGAATTACAGTGGCATAGCAGGTGACAACCTGGTGCAAAAAATGTAGAGCAAATGTCTGTTGGGAAAGACGAGTGACATTCCAGAGGGGATTAAAATGCAGTTCAGCAAACTGATTCATTCAGTCCACGTCTTGCTCTGGGATATTTACAAACTGTGCTTTTTGTTTGTAAACCTGGCATTTTATAACACCAGTGTCTATTCCTAAAGATTTTGAAATTTCATTATTCACATAACAAGTCAGATAGTATGAAGACAGGTTCTCTTTACAGTCTAAATGAAGAAAAGCACATTCCCTACTAGCTGTAATTCCTATTACAGAAGCTAAGACACCATGAGCTTCAGTTGTGGATGATCCACTTAGATAGCAACTAGCTCAGTCATCTCTCAGAAAGCTGCATCTGCCACTTGAGGCCATTTACCTTTGTATTTTGATGTAATAACTTTCCAGTAACTCAGGATGTAAACATTACAAAGAAAAGAAAAGAAAATGAAATAAAAGGAAAGAAAATAGGAAAATATTACAGTAACAATACATTTGATTTCATATCTAGTTTCTTGTTTGTACATTGAAATGAATTATGATTTAAGTGTTTTATCAAATATTCTTTTACAAGCTCCAAACTGGATCAAGTTTATAGATCAGGTAGCACTTAAACAGAGATGTCCTTCAAGCAGACAGTTACTGTGCTAAGCTGTTCAGAATATCCTGGGCTTTGATTGTTGACACTGATATGTGGGGCCAGATTTTTTTACCATCTTGTTATTGCAGCTCCCAGCATTATGGTCTCCACTGGTGAACAGGCTCTTTAACAGTTAGATTATACAAATAGATTAACATCACAGAATCACAGGATGGTTGAGACTAGAAGGGACTTTGAGAGATAATCTGCTACAGATTCACCAGCGCAAGCAGGGACATCTAGAGCAGGGTGTCCAGACCCATGTCCAGGTGGGTTTTGAAGATTTCCAAGGAGACACAATTAATGTCTGCCAGTGCTCCATCAACATGCAGCAAAGAAGTGCTTCTTGGCATTCAGAGGGAAGCTCCTGTGTTCCACTTTGTGCAGAGCAACAGGTTATTTCCCATAGATTTGAAGTTAAAAAATAATATATATATATATATGTTGTTAAACTTTAAAATCATAGTTTAGATAGGAAGAAAAAGTTTCCTTTGCATAACTCTGAAGTGCCTTCCAGTAAATTTTCAGAAGACTGTGAAAAGAAGGTAATACTTGCAGTACTAGATATTGATATTGGTTTATAGAAGTAACATTGTATATTATAATAGAGTGTTCTGTATATTCATTTTATTAAGAAATCTTTCCTATTGATTCCCTAATTAAAGTTAACCACCATAAAGACAATCACAAACAAATATAGACATAAATCAAATAGATACTGTATAAACAACTGAACTTAATTTAGGTTGCCCATAGAAATCATTACGCAGGAATGCCTGACATGGCACACACCCAAGTAATGGAGAATCTGAAAGATAACTACTGGAAGAGAAAAATTATACTGAAAATTTTAATGCAAACACAAATATTCCAAATACCTGTAAAGTGGCATAACATGATGGAGGCCAGGCTTGATTACGTAAATGTAAAGCTCCAAATCCACTCTCAGACATATTAACAAGAATTTTAATTTTCAGAGGTGCTAAGCATTTATTACATCCTTTCTACGAGAGGATCAAACTACACAAATACAGCATCAAAATGACACTACATACTCAAATAAAGCTTCTTCTTCTAAATAAACATGATTGCTAATAAATATGCACAAAATATTAGGTATTTTCTTTTGCATTGATGGTTCTTACTGTGGTTTAGAAAACTTCTGACATCTGTTATCCAGGTCTTAATTGTGTCTCACTAGAAATGCCTCTGAAGAATCCAACATTAACATTTACTTTCAGTGCAAGACATCTAGATTCCACATTACATTAGCTGAAGAAGATGCAAGAAAAAAAAAAAAAAAACAGTTAAAAGTAATAAAATAATAGTTTGATGGAAGTATTTTGAATAATTTTACACTTACACTGTTGATAGTAACCAGCACTCATTAATTCATGAAATAATCTGATGGCCTGTTTCAGTAGGGTCTCTCAACTTTAGAGGCATACTTTTGTAATGTATCATTAAATTTTATACATTTATTTTTAATTTTTTTAACCATCATTTTAGCTTCCTTAATTGTCAAATAGTTTATGCTGAGAGAGAATACTTAGTAGTGATAAACTAAGAAAATCAAATGGCAGGTTATAATGCTAATTTCATTAAGAAGCTAAAGGTTATGAAGATGCTCTCCAAAGCTGTAGTTCCTATTGAAATTAATTCTTTTGTACATATTCCACATTTTGCATATTGTGCTCTGAGAACGTATTCATGCAACTGGCCTAAATTCCCTTGATTTAACTCACCTTCCCATTTCCCGTTAAAAAATGATAACATGAAGTAGTCTGTAGAGAACTTCTTTTTACCATTTGCCTAAACTCCATCTGAAAATGGCTTTTAATGTCTGTTTCAATTTTCAGTGCTGTATAATAAGGGATTCATATTGCTTACTTACATTGAAGATCACAAAAACTTTAATGAGAAGAAGTACCATTCACAAGAGCTGCACTTCTACTGTTCCCAGTTCTGGGCTCCTCATAGAGACTAGTAGAGGGCCACAAAGATGATTATGGGCCTGGAGCACACTCCTTGTGAGGGAACGCTGAGAGACTTGGGACCACTCAGACTGGAGATGAGAAGAAAAAGGGGCAACTCTTACAAATATCTTAAGGGTGGATGTCAGGAGAATAGGGCCAGGCTCATTTTCATGGTGCCCAGTGACAGAACAAGGGACAACGGGCACAAAGTGAAACACAAGAAGTTCTATCTGAACATGAGAAAAAAAACTGAGAATGACAGAGCACAGGAACAAGCTGCCCAGAGAAACTGTGGAGTCTTTCTTTGGAGATATTCAAAACCCTTTTGGATGCTTTCCTGTACAACTTACTCTAGGGAAACTGCTTTAGCAGGGGATTTGGACTAGATGATTTCCAGAGGTCCCTTCCAACCCCTACACTTCTGTGATTCGTGATTCTGCAAACTAGGCCACTTTGGATTGAATGCACTGCTAAAACACTGAGTTTTTGAAATGGGAACTGTGATTACTGGATGCTGAATGCAGCCGATGCTATCAGTATACAATGCAAAATTAATACCAGAACATCCTTCACTCTAATCAGCAATCACTGTAGTACTATTTATTTATTTATTTATTTATTTATTTATTTATTTATTTGGAGTTGGAATGTCCAGGAACATCTTGGATACACTACTGTTTGTTTTGAGAGGATGGGAATTTCTCATGAGCTATTCATGGCTCTGCCTATTGAGTAGCACAGCAATGAGCAGAAAGGTTGGTAAAATGTGTAAGCAGCCACATTAGTGTTATCTCTAGAGATCTGTCAGCACATAATTACAGGTGTAAGCCTGCTTTCTGTCTTGTACTCACTCTTTCACAGCTAAATATGCTAGAATATGTGCAAACAAATGGTCAGTTTGTCCTATATATGAACAACAGCAACAATCAAGAAAACATAATCAGACAAGTCAATGCTTTGTTCAATATCTTAAAAGGTCTACAAGTTCTGCATAGATCTTTTACCTACCTGTCTTCAATTGTTTACACGTTTGCATGTATAGACTGTGATTAACCAACATAAAATATTGTATAAAAATATATGCCTTGTTCCCTAATGTACATGGTAAATTAATAAGATTTTAATTTAAACAGATTTATCTAGAAGTCAGCAAGTGCTTAGGAATGAGTTAGAAAAGGACTTTTTATTTCTTTCCAAATGTGCTAAAATTTATCAAAAATAGCCTTTAAAAGTTTTCAGATTTGGTCATTTACTGGCTCACAATATGATTTCTTTGGGGAATGTTAGAAAGATGTACAGAAGGCATTCTTGAAATACTGAAAGAGATAGCAACACTGTTACCTATGCAGTTGAATTTTTCTAACTGTGAGAAACTGGAATAAGCTGAAATCTTTTTCATTATTTCAAAAAGGATCTCTACATAGCTGGCAAATTCTTAAAATTGCCTATTTTAATCAATCCTTCTCTGCCAACATGGTTAAACAAAACAAACTAGACATTAAATAGATGGATTATCATGCAAAACTAACAAAAGAAAGAATGTTTGGTGTTAACAGCTCAAGCTACTTCAACATAATAAATCAAAGAATGTGGCAACAACATTTTAAAAAGTCATCAGGAAACACTGGAGTGCATCTGGTAACATGGTTTTATTAAACATACCAACAAATGGCAACAAATGAGTTTTTCCTCAATCCTCTTAAAACTCTTCATTTTCAAGCTTCTCAGAGAGACAGAAAAAAAATCCTAGCATGTAAATAAAACCCTAAACCTAGAAGAAGACATAGCATTTACCATTTTGGAATGACTGACTTCCTTCATTTTGAAAATTCTATTTACATGTTAAAGTTTCAAAAAGTGGGCTAACTACTATATCCCTGATATTCTTCCTTGGAAAACTTACTCTGATATTAAATAAATAAATTAAAAACAAAAAAAAAAAAGCCTTAAGAAAACTTCAAAAATCACTGGTCAAAATGTTGGTGAGAAAGGTTCAAAAATCATTGTGAACATATAAGATTTCAGTGCATTCTATAATTCCTTAAATATAAAACAGCACTAGGGAAATTAAAGGCTATAGTAGGTTAGCAGGAAAGAGTCAGAATTTTACTCTTCATCTATATTATGCCCATGGATGTTACTTAGTAAGGTTTATTAAAATTTGTTAAAAGTGATCTGTGGCTTTTTTATTATTATTATTATTATTATTTTTTAATGAACTGAAGAGACCTCTGGGACTCAGATATACTATCCTTATCAATTTTATCAGCAATGGCCCAATAAATAAATAAAGTAAGTAAATAAGTAAATAAAAATGAATACAATTATCTCTGCTTCAGTTTTGCAAAGAGAGTAGAAGTAGTTAATGTTAGTGAGTATTGCTAAATTATTTGATTAATTTAGCTATCTCTCTTGCTTATGAATTGTTTTCAGATTGTCATATTTTCAGCATTTTTTCTTATTTAAAATTGTTTAACAAATATGGTCTCAAATGTTTTCACTTATGTCTTATCTGTGAACCATATGCATCAACTTCATCTTGTTTGCTATTTGCCACTGTTTGCCACTGACTACTCTTGGACTCCATATGAGACTGGTCATTGGAACATGAAATCGCTTACTCTTGCTGACTGGATCGTTGAAGCAAGATTTCAGAATGATTCCTCTCAAGCTTGCACAACCTTTACACACATACCTTCCAGACTTTCAGCACCTCAGAAGGAAAAAATCCTTGAATAAAAAGTTTTTTTGTACACATCTTCATGAAGACATGAAATTAAAGATGTCCTGAATGTAGACAACAGTAAATCTATGTATTTTATTCTTACAATTTGTCTACAGTTTTTGTTTTCCTATCTCATATTCACTCAGTTGCAGTATACACAGGCATATGGTGCATCCCTTCTATTGGGAAGACTGAGATAGTTGAGGGAGAGAAGCTTATCTGTCCTGAAAACATTTGAGGACCTGCAGCTACTTTAAAGCTCAATCCAAGCAGATGTGGAATGCTTCTGATGAAACACTGAGGACACCTCACTAGCTTCTTTTAATCTATGATACTAAAGTACTCAGTAACTTGCAGGAGATGCTTCATGGTAATTAGTTTTCTATTAATATTTAAAAATGCACTCTTGATTGTGAGAATGCTTCCAGAATGTGTATGACTTGTATATACTTGTGGAGGTTTGTATGCAAACAAAATTTCCCAGGCTCATGGAAACTTCTTAGCAATATTCAGAATTAGACAGTAGCGTTACTCATTTTTGGGAAAGGTTTACAAACACTGATATGTTGAATATCTCCTTCATTAATTGCATCAGAAAATCAGCTTTCATCTAAAAGCAGTATTTTTGGAGGTATTTAAAAGTGGGATACAGAGATTTGCACAGGAACTCCTCCCAAACCAAAAGGGATGAGGTTAGAAGAATGTGCTACTGTGTCTGGTTTCTTATCATCGGTGTTTTCTGTGGTGGCTTAATAAATCTGAGAGAAGCCTAGCATCACTTTGTTTAGCACTGAGGACAGCAAAAAGTGATTCATATACGTTAGATATCTCATTGCTGAGAGACAGAAAAAATGACTAGGAACTCCTAGATGCTGCATAAAGGTAAGCCTGTTTCTAATATTTTTGCATTAATAGAGCATATTGTTCTTCAAATGTACCTATTGAACTAATTTAATTTCATTTGTAAAATTGTAGCTGTCCCTGAAATTGTCAGTGATATGATAAAGCTAATTAAGACATGCATGGTGTTAACAGTTTCATTAGAGGAGATAATATTGCACAAGAAAAATAAGAAATCATTATGATGGATGCCTCAACATTACATTACATGTTAATGAAGTGTAAATGATCTAATTATTTTTGAAAGAATACAGATTCGATTAAACTGTCGGAATTAAATTGGAAAGGACAGCCTATTGTACTTTTTATGTACAGACAAGTTAGCGTTAATTAGGCACAATCTACAGGAACAAATGAGGCACAACCCTTGGTGAACAATCATGTATCCATTGCTCAAGGCAGGTTTCATAAAGAAATATATTAGGGGAAAAATTGTAAGTCAATTAAATACAGTGCTTTAGCAGTGGGAGGGAAAATGAGCAAAATCGCTGTTCCCTCCCCCTACATTTTGAGTGTTTATAATACAACCCTGCTGCCAGTTCTGCTCCATCACTAATTTCATAAATACTAATTTTGCTGATGAGACATTTTGATTGGTTTGCAATCTACTTCTCACAAATGACTTTCTGGAGACAGCATATATTTTGGTTGGTGTTCTTTTTTACTGGGCTCTGCTTTCTGCTCTGATTTAAGATAAAATTTGAAGCTAGGAAGCCACAGAGAAGAGGAGGGAGACAATTTTCAACAACTGTTTGATCTCACTTGGCTATTTTAAGGGGATGGATAATTGGCATATGTAATTTAGCAATGTGAATATATATATAGGTATATATCTTTGTGCCATTTAACAGCCACTGGTAAAATGTTCACAAAATTGTGAACTTCAACTGTTGCTCAGGATCCAAGTTAAACATAATTTATGTTTCCTTAAACTACTTGTCATCTTTCGCCCATCTTATACCCATTTCACGAGTTTCCAAAAGACCCTCATGGCACTACAAATGAGGCATTAAGATGGTTAATTAAAGATGATTCAGGAGACCTTAAGAATTCAGATTGTGCCAGAGAAATTTCTTGATATCATTCCAATAGCATCAAACTTTTTCTAGCCTTGCATGAATAAAAAAAGTGGAAGCACATAAATATACTCACTTTTAAGAGAATTTAGGGAGAACTGGAATGCTGATTTGAGATCTGGAATTGCTGATGCATTTTCAGACTACTACCCTTTGGCTTTGGCACTACTTGTTGTGTCAAGGTGAGAATCCTCAACCTGACTACATAGAGGTGAGACTAACTTCAATGTGAAGTTAAAATACCATGACGTTATTGATTTTTTTTTCCATATGTTCTTAGCTATTCCATAAAATACTGTGGTACCTGAAAGCATAATCATGGATAGAAACTACAGAGTAGGAAACGTGTTTTTTGGGAGGAACTGTCAGCATAAATAAATATGATCTGTGCCACAAAATATAAAATACAGTATTTTGGTAGTAGCTCATAAGCACATTAACAATTACTCTGTTCTTATCCCAAGAAGAATAATAGGATAATCAATTTCAGCTGATATTTATTGATCTTATATGTACAGTCACAATTCAACCTCTCCAATTTTCTTTCCGTAATTATTTCTTCTGTCTGTTCTATATAACACAATAAAATATGCTCATGACATAAAATTTAATATAATGACAATATTATTTTCACAGCTTCTAGTCCAACCAAATGCCAAATTATCTGTTTTCATTCTTAGCAGAATCAAACACCAGTGTTGGAAATTCATATCAGGAGTACACTTCCAGAATGCAATACCTCAGAAGGAGCTAACTGCATCAGTAGAACCGGTGGCACATAAGCCAGTAGACGATTCTCAAATCCTGCGTGCCATAGAAATCAACCTTTCTCTCACTGAAATGATAGAAGAGTCACAGCTGTATGCTCCCTGTCAAGTCAGATAGATTTTATCTAGAGTTTTCACTCTTTAAACTACCTTTCAGGGTTCAAAGCCAAGAAGATGACTGCACCAGATCTGTACAGTGCTGGTGAACCCCCATCATCTGTATTTCTGACAATATCACTCAGTCTTTCCTACTGACCTTAGACCACAAAGGTTGATATTTGAAAAAGATTTGATTCGTTGTACCCATTACTGTATTAAAAATCTGTATCTCTGATGGCTATGCCACCTGCTAATTTCTGTTGTAAATGTATTCATAAGTGGGATATGCCCACTAGTTCTGTGTCAACATTGTCCTTAATCTTAAGCTCTTCCTCTGCCAGTGTTTACCTTTCTGATCCATTTACTGAGATAATAATTTCCCTGCTCATCTTTGTTTTGCCTGACTAAACAGCCAGCTCTTTAAGTTCCTTTCCGTGAGCAGGGATCTCTATTCTTCCCATCCTTGCTGGCATCTCCTACAAGCTAGATTCATTGGTTTCAAACAAGGAGAATCACAACTGAGCACAGCATTCTATTCAAAGCCTTGCCAATGCTACAATAGCAATATTTAATAATGCTTCTAAAACCATACTTTTTAACTTTTTTATTGTGGCTGCTGATTTTTGTCACATTCATTTTCTTCTTTGATTTCTATCTAGTCAGGTGCTAAATCCTTTGCATGTCAGAATCAGCAGCTCCTACTATGCTTTTCTCTTCTATTTCTTCTCAGATTCTGCCACAAAAGGGAAACTTTGCAATGGCATTATTCCTTTTTTACATCTTAGCCTAAGTGACCAACGGGTGCCACTAAATAAAAGGGAAATGCAAAATCCAAGAATGGCAATGTTTATAGTCCAGGGATTTTGGATTAAGAATGATAAATTAAATCCAGAATTACTTTAGCTCGTCCCATATTTTTAGTGTTCTTAATCATAGCAGTTACTCTTTGGATCCTATTAAAAAAAAGATCTGCACAGTACATTTATTACCATAAAAATAAGCTTAAGAATAAATTGGAATGCTGTAAATATGCTGTAAAATAGCAGTGCCAAAGTCAGTGCACTCAAGGAGTGAGAAAAAATTTTCTCCACATAAAGAAGTGTTTATAAAAATTTAGTTAAATTAGTTGATAGAGGACTGGTAGACTGTTCTTTGTATGTACCTGGTATCATACAGAGATAAGACGGTGCATAAGATGAAAAAAAAAATATTTTGTGTTTTAGCAAGATGTATTTACAAATTCTGTAATTTCAACATCTCATTAACGTTGCCAATTTGATCATTTAAATTTGGTAGATATTTCTTTTTAACCATCACTTATGTTAAATAAAATATATTAAAATAACTATTTAATACTAAATCTTTCGGTTTTATTTTTCCCCTCACCCAATGTTCTGATGTAAAACAAAAAACCAAAATAGAGAAATTGATTTCCTTACTTCATTCAGAGGTCTTCAGAGAAAATTTAACTAATTCATTCAAAGTTGTATTTTTTTCAAAAAGTATGGCCAGTTCTGATCTCAGTATCAATGGCTGATCTCCTGTTAAAATTTGTTAAAGCTATACCTCCAACAAATGGTTATCTTAAGATCTGAAGATTCTCCTGAGA
Source organism: Perdix hodgsoniae (assembly GCA_035772895.1). Lineage (NCBI taxonomy): Eukaryota > Metazoa > Chordata > Aves > Galliformes > Phasianidae > Perdix > Perdix hodgsoniae. Next base: position 2,254,861 of record JAPSGF010000086.1, read on the forward strand.
GTCTAAAAATACTTGAACAATTCAAATTAATAACAAAGCCTGTTGGGAGTTCTTTTCCTCCTATTGGGCTGTATTATGATAAGAACAGTAATCAGATTTATTGTTCTAGTCACTTGAAACATAATATGTATAAACTAACGCAAAAGACTAAGGTAAAATTTCATTTTTTTAATTTTATTAATCTAATATATTCATTCCTGGATTGAAACAAGATATTTCACATAGGTAATAGTTGTATAAATATGATGTTATATTAACAAGTGAAAAAATGAAGATATCTTACTCAAAACTTCACCGGCTAATAACTCCTATCATTTTCTACTTATGATATGAGGAGTCGTCACTCCATTGTGTGATTTCTTCAATATATTTGAGGGCATTTTTAGATTCGATAGAAATAATTGGGATTTTTCAAGTTTCCTGAAAGTAATCGTATATCTGGGAGGTCAGAAATTAATCTGCAAATAATTCATTTACTAGAAAACTTCATGGTGTGAAAGAATGTTGTTTTAATACGTAATAAGACAAAAGGCATAATTAGACAAAAGGCATTTATATCTAGTTTAATTTTTATTGATATCCATGTATAAGTTCAATATTAGCATAAGTGAAGGGCACAGTTTGAGACTACACCATATTTTTAACAGGAGAACATTGAAATCAAGAATATAGTATACTTTTCCATGTAATGAAGTAAAATCCTCCCCCCCCCCCCCCCCCAAATTGACATTAAGTCAACAACATACACAGCAATTTGTGTGGAATTGTGAAAAGTCCTACATACTGGTTTCAGGCAGGTAAAAGACTGCTTACAATCTGAATTAAGAAATCAATGACAATCTTTCAGATACATGCAGACAACTCTAGATATCAAATGAACTCCACCAAAGTTAACAAAGAACATATTTTTACACCTTCTGAATATGGACCGTCATCATGCCACGTAACACACATTTTGTAGGGTCTGAAAAGTCCTCTAACAGCAGAATTTCTCAGTACATTCAGATTTATTAAAGGATTTGGTCTGCACAGCAGCAATAAAAATTATAGAACTTAATAAAAAAGTTTTTGTGCTAATTTAAGAAATAACTTTTTTGTGTGAACCTAGTCCAGCTAGGAACACTTGTATTGATATTTTAATCATAGTATGCTATCATTTATAGATTATAATGTCTTATATTAACATAATATATTAATCATAGATAGTATGGTTATTTAATAGGAGTGATCTGACTGCAATAGTAATCTGAAGTTCTCTATTTTCTGAGAAGTATTTTATTGGAAGGCTGCACATTGGAAGAGAACTGCAAAGAATATTCACGTATTATTTAAAAACATTTATACAAGCATCAGGTTTTTCCATCTGTATTAACTTATTTTCATCTTTTTTTTTTTTTTTTTTTTTTTTAATTTTAACGCTTCCCATTAGTGAATGAAGGAATCCAGAAGCACCACTGAATATGTGACACAGAAATGTCAGCCACTTAATTCATTGGAATGTATTTGATTGAACTATAGGAATAATTTCCATGTAGTGGGAAGTAATGACCATCTCATCTGACATGCTCCAGTGTTCCAGTTTCTTCCCACTGCCTCTATTTTCTCTGCAGTTAACAGCACAGCCACCTTTTGCTGGAAAACAGTTTGCATTCTCCCCACATTTCTCAAAGAACCAAACTCCTTCAGACCCTTTGCTAGAATGGACAATTTCAGGAGCTATACTGACAATGAATAAAGAGGTCAAAGCACTTGACTGGATTTATGGTACATTAAGAGCCTACTGCAGCCATGGTGGTGGAATTAGGGCAGACATTTAACTCAGCTACAGGGACCAAGATCCCAGGGTGAACATTTTGTGGTAAGTTCCAAAGTGTCTACAAAATATCTCTACAATCTACATGCTGTAATCTGTCTCAGCTTGGAGACTTCTAATAGGGTTAGTAATAAAACACTAATAAGATGATGGCTCTGTATGGTATGTACCTTGCATCCCATGAGAGCTTTTTATTTATCTGAAGACATGCTCGCAACTTTAATTTTGAAAACCTCCTTTGTGGTAATGATTCCCCATGAACTATGATTCTGTTATACATACTCTGTAAAGCTTTTAATATAGTAATCTCCACCTCAATAGCTTTTCTCAATGGAAAACAGATTTATTTTTAACTGTATGACTTCTTATACTGTAATTTGATAACTATAATGCCAATAGGTTAATCATATTGATGAAGTACCCAGAGAGACTGTATTTAACACTGCTTACCCTGTGGAAAAGTAACCTGATTTACTGGAAACCTTTTCACCTTTAGTGGCAGGGGAATAACTGCTAGTTTGGTCCTGTGTTCAAACATATAATTCCACAGGCTGGCATGTAACCCAAAAGCAATATTATGACTGAAAGATTGATCTGAATTAACAAGCTTTAAAAGGGGGAAGGGAGAAAGAGAGAGGGAAAGGGAGAAAAGAGACAAAGAGAGTGCTGTCACAGGTTACATTGCACACGTGGTATTTTTCTCTCTACATAAAGTTTACTTCAGCTGGTTGTTTGAGCCAATTATCTCTTGAATGGAATAAAGGAAGATCCTTTGCATATGTTCTGTAATTCTATGATGTATATTAGTACAGTTTTTTAAAAAGTTTTGCACATCTGCAGATTAACAAAAAAATTCCATGAGGGAAACAAAGCAGGTTAACATCCCTGGTCCTCTAGGTGGGAACTGGGGGAGTAAATATTCCCCCTGCTGTAAGGACAGAGCAAGTCTGAGACTGCCTCATGAGACTGAATGTATACAAGTCTATGGAGCTGGATGACATGCATCCCAGTGTATTAATGGAGCTGGTTGATGAGCCATTCTCCATCATATTTGAAAAGTTGTGTCTGTTAGGCAAAAAGGAAATGTCACTCCAATTTACAGAAAGGGAGGAAGGAGGACCTTGGGAACTACAGGTCGGTGAGCCTCAGCTTTGTGCCTGGAAAGATCATGGAACAGATCCTTCTAGAAGACATTTATGGCACATGAGGGATAAGCAGGTGATCTGAGACAGCCATGGCTTTACCAAGGGAAGGGCGTGTCTGACCAATCTGGTGCCTTCTATCATGGAGTGATGACATTGGTGGACAAAGTAAAGGTGGCAGATGTCCTATATCTGGACTTGTGCAAGGCCTTTGACATGGTTCCCCATCACATCCTTATGTCCAGATTGGAGAGATATGGATACGAGGAGTGGACTATTTAGTGGATAAGGAATTGGTTGGAAGGCTGTAGAGGGTTGTGTTGAATGGCACTGTGTCCAGGTGGAGGCCAGTGATGAGTGATGTCCCCAGGGTTTGGTATTTGGACTGGTGCTCCTCAACATCTTTATTAGTTATATTGATGAAGGGCTCAAGTATACCCTCAGTGAGTTTGATGATGACACCAAGCTGAGTCCAAAGGGACCTCAACAAACTCAAAAGGTGGGTCCATGTGAACCTAATGAGATTCAGTATAGCAAAGCACAAGGTTTTGCACTTGAGTCAGAGCAATGACCGATATGTATACAGACTGGGAGAAGATCTCCTTGGTAGTAGCCCTGTGGAGTAGGACCTGGTGGTCCTAGCGGATGAATAAGTCAACGTGAGCCAGCACTGCATGCTTGCAGCTCAGAAAGCAAATGGTATACTGGACTCCATCAGAAGAGGGGTGGACAGCAGGAAGAGTGAGGTGATTGTTCCTCTCTACTCTGCCCTTGTGAGGCCCCATCTGGAGTACTGTGTCCAGGTCCGGGGGCCCCAATACAGGAAAGATATGGAGCTGTTGGAGAAGGTCCAGAGGAGGGCCACGAAGATGAGGACCTATTCCAGGAAGACAGGCTGAGGGAGCTGGGCTTGTTCAGCCTGGAGAAGAGATGCCTGTGAGGAGACCTCACTACAGCTTTCCAGTATTTAAAAGAAAATTATAAAAAAGAGGGGAATCAACTTTTTACACGAGTAGATGGTGAGGGACAAGAGGGAATGGTTTTAAGTTCAAGGAGGGAGGATCTAGATTGGATGGTAGAGGGAAGTTCTTTATAGAGAGGGTGGTGAAGTTCTGGACAGGCTGCCCAGAGATGCTGTGGATGCTCCATCCCTACAGGTGTTCAAGACCAGGTTGGATGGAGCTCTGGGAAACATGGTCTAGTACCAGACCTAGGGGTTGATGGCTCTGCCTATGGCAGGGGGGTTGGAACTTGATCATCTTTGGATCTCTTCCAACCCAAGCCATTCTATGATTCCATGCTTCTAGGATCATTAGTAAACTTCTTGTTTCTGAAGCATACAGCTGAGAGATTAGTTCTATACTTTGCCATGCAACTGCAGATCTTCCAAACTTAAAAATGAGAATGAAAAAGCAGCCTTCATTGCATAGTCCACTGGACGTCTCTGAATGGACTCTCTTGGAGCATAAATCATCCTAAAGATTGCATCATTCTTGCCTAGAAAACAAAGCTATAGGCTCTGGAATAGCAGAAAAATACCAGTCATTATATCATAGGAGTGCCAGTGACAGAAACAGTGCAAATCATCTGCCTCTTGTAAGAAAATCATATTTCAAAATAAACTCACTTTTCCTTACCTAAGATACTCTATTTAGGAGACAGAACACCTTTTTAGTTTTCTCTTGGTACAGAACATGCCACTAAGTTGTCAGATACCACCAAAAATCTTGATTTGTCAAACAGTGCTAAATAACCTGGAATGAAATCATGAATATACTTGAGAGCAAGAAAATCAACTTAGCTTTCTCAGTAAGCCATTCAATTACTCTAAAAGTGGTCTTAAACTGTTTTCATATCTTCCACCTGTTATTTGGTGAGAAAATGAAAGTCAACACAGTCTTAAGATAGCAGACCACACAGGAATATTCGTTCAGATGTATATTACACATCTCCTATTTTCTAGAGGTAGAAAAGAAGAACTTTCTAGTCAACATTTCTGTTGACAGAAGAAATGTGAGTTTTCAAATTTCTGCAGTGTGTTTTTATGAAAAGTGACACTGCGGGTTGTTCAGCACTTCAGTGTTCAGATACAGTCCAAGATCCTCAGAGGTAAATGATACATTTATTCACTTCATACTGTGCTGAACTCTACTTACTACAGCTTGTAATGCTTTACTCTGAGGTTCACTAAATTCAGAAGAGGGCAACCTGGAGAGTAGTTGGAATAGAGGTGGTTAATTTTTTAAATCAGACGGGCAAGTAAAGGTTTGTAGTGCTGATGGATGGCTAAATGCCATAGCATCAGTCTTGGTTTATTTGCTTCTTTTATGCAGTCTTGAATTTCAGATGGATGAAAGGGCTTTAATTTAACCAGAGGAAGACCACATTTATGACTTCTGCAGCTCAGTTGTTCCCTCAGTTTGCAGAAGAATGCAGTGGAGCTGTTGGGGGCAGCATTGTCAAATGCACCCACTACTGCTATCAGTGCAGATTTTATGTCAGTATAATTGAAAGAAGACGGTCATGACTCATTCAATTAAATATAGGATATTGAAAAGGCAACATGAAAACATGGGAATAACAGTGGCTTTTTGAGTTTCAGATGAAAGAATAAAGGTCTAGAAATTATCTATTTCCAATCCCTAAGATAAAAATAATGAACTTTTCAATCCTTGACATTCCTGCAATAGCCTCCATTTTGGGAGTAATGTTAAAACAAGAGATGCTCTATTTTGTTTCATCTGTGGCATCTTTGCAGACGTGTTATGGAAATACACTTATAAAATATGAACCTTACAAGAGAATGCTGGAAGGCATACAATAAAAGAATAAATAAATGTATTCATTTTCCCAGTTGTCTTCTTTTTACTTTTGCTTCATAGTTTTGAAAGTCCTTGTGAATGTTTGATTCTTGGCAAATATCTTCCAAGCTGTGTGATGCAGTCGAAGGATGGGATATGGGATATCATTCAGAGAGACCTAGTCAGGGTCCAGCAGTGAGTCCAGGTGAACTTCACGAGGTTCAACAAATTCAAGTGCAAGATCTTTCAGCTGGATAGTGGCAACTGCCACTATTAATACAAACAGCAGGATGAAAGAACGGGGCATAGTCCTGTCAAAAAGGACTTCGGGGTATTTGTGGATGGCAGGCTGCACGTGAGCCAGAAATGTGCCCTTGCAGCCCAAAAGCCAAATGTACTCTGTGCTGCATCAAAAGAAGAGAGACCAATAGGTTGAGGGAGGTGATCTTACCCCTCTAATCTGCACTGTTGAAACCTCACATGGAGTACTGTATTCCGATGTGGACTCTTCAGTACAGAAGGGACATAGAACTGTTAGACTATGTCCAGAGGAGGGCCACAGAAATGATTCAAGGGATGGAACACCTCCCCTATGAAGACAGACTGAAAGAGGTGGGACTGTTCAGCCGGGAGAAGAGAAGGCTCCAGAGAGACCTGATATCAGCCTTTCAGTATGTACAGGGGGGCTATAAGAAAGAAAGGAACAGGCTTTTTATCAGGGTCTCTTGTGATTGGACAGGGGGAATGATTTCAAACAAAAAGAGTGGAAATTTAGACTGGAGATAAGAAAGAATTTTTTACATTTTTTTTTTTTTTGGAGATATTCAAGGTTAGGCTGAACTGTGCCCTGAGCAGCATGATCTAGCTGTAGATATCCCTGTTTGTTGCAGGGGAATTAGACTAGATGACCTTTAATGGTTACTTACAACTCAAATGACTCTATGATTCTAAATAAGGGAGACTTGCATAAATGTAATACCATCACACACACACACATTTTTGAATATGACAGACCATATGAGAAACCTATTAGGTCTGGAGATGCCAATTATGTATTTACAATCCAAAGTACCTAAAAGCTAAAGGAAAGTATCGAAGTTGAATAAGAGGAGACTTACAGCGAAAAAATTACAGGCAAAATTTCAGGTATTGCTCATAGAATCAGTATCTGTTCATGAAAACATAAAACCCCAGAAATAGAAGTTAAAATATTACAGTTTGTGCACTTACGTTTAAGATATTGTTTGCCTATTACTTATGAAACTGATTTTTTTTTTTAAAGAAGGAGATGTGCTGGTGATTGGCCCGTCACTGCTGTGCTGACAGAGACCTTGTCTCTCACTACTGACTGTAGTAGTTGCAATACTTCAGTTGGGCTTGCCAAACTATTTAAAATGAAATAAAAAATCCTCTAAAATGCAACCATTTTGGACTCTATTTCAGTTTTATTATAATATTCTTTTTTATTACAAATGGTCCAGTGTCCTTTAGATCTTCAAAATCAATACTGAAAGTTAAGCAGAAACGAGCTGAGCGGCACTCACTGATTGCAGTACTGTTGCAAATGGAGATGTTGCAGTATGAAACTTTTTGTGTTCTAAAATGCAGAAGGTCGTTTCAATGCCAAAACCACTTTAGTGGTTAATTTAATGATTTTAAAGTGCTAGTGTTTAAGAGCCAGTTCATTTAGAATGCAGATGGTTAAATACAATATGTAATGAAATGTCAGCTATAGTCCACATTATTCCATACTACCATATACTCTGTGGTGTTTCATTGATCCTATTTACTTCTGGGATAGCAGGTAAGCCTGCTTCCTTCAGTAGTCTGCTGTATATGACATACAGCTTGTTGCTTTCCAAAATGATCAGTATCCCTACCACATACATGTCCTCCACGCTAAACGTATCAGAAAGATGGGAAGCAAACCTTGTGACATCAGGTTCAGTCTAGCTGTACTGAAAGTTAAGGAGAAACAGTGGATGGTACACATCAACATTAGTTTGTCATTTTGCAGAAAGACCCAGTGTTAAAGATGGAAAGATGCAGGGGTTTACTGAAAAGCATTTACCAGCAGGAGACACAAATGGAAAAAGGCACCAAAGAAACAGATCTCTGCTGAGAAGGTACAGATCTGGTTCAAAATAGTGGATGAAAAAATCACGATGTGATTGATTTGATACAAATTTGCTAGCGCAAGCAAATACTGAAATAAAACCATATGAAGAAGTAACAACTGCCTCTGAATAAATTTAATCTCATACTGATTTCCTATATATTTTGATTTCAACCAAAGAGCGTGGTGGTGTCAGTTGTGTACCATCTTCCTTCCCTAAGACTAATGTAGACTGTTACAGACATTGTCTGCCTGGCATCATGGAGAACACTGATGTGGTTTGCTGGACCAGACTGAAATTCCCGTGTTACATTCAAAACTGTTTAATAACTAAGTTTAGCATAATTTTGGGAAGTATTTCAGATATCATTGCTCTTGATATTATGAGATGATAAGCAGAACACAAAAAGTCCTGGTCTCCTTGCATTTTTAATTTCTTCATTGACTTATGGAAAGGAAACCTGCTTAGTGCCATGGATGTTGTTCTATTGGATAGGGTTTCATTAAAATCCACACAAGTTGAGACATACCAACAATGATGCCTAAATTCTCTAGGGAACTTGGGGTGAAGAACAGGAGTGGTAGTGTTTTATCATATCTCCTTTGTTAACTGGAGTCACTTTATTCCCAGTAATGATAAAAGCACAGAAAGGAACAGTGAAGTCTAGTCAGGCAGCATATTACACAGGTACAACAGACATCCATCTTGATGTTTGGCATAGAGAATGTTCATGTGAAAAAGAGACCTGCTAAATACAAACATATTCATGTTTCAGTCCTTGTACAATATTGGTTTTATTTTATTTATTGTGAGTCACAGACAGCACTTGAAAGGACTGTTGCTATTACCTGAAAACCTCTAGGACACATTTCTCAAGGAAAATATTTACTGATGTCTCTTTTATCAGAAATGTCACTAGAATAAAATAATTTTCCACCACACGAGTTGGCTAAAATACAGGCATCATGACAGAAGCCAATAATTCAATGTAAGATATTGATGGTCACACATGCCGCTTTCCATTTTGAAAAGCAGCATCATTCTGTGAGGTGCATGAACAGCCCATCCATCATTCGTAGCACATTAGGGATCCCTGCTATGTCACAGAATCTCTTTTTGATGTGCTATCACTGTTGTTGGCTACATAGCAAATTACTATATTTAGTATACTGCCTAACTAAAGCAGCTGTTGCTGGTGTGAAGGCTGAGATTCTGTTTCCTCTTCAATCCCTGCTAGGTTTCAGCGAAATGTTAGGAGAGCACAAGTGATAGAGCAAAACAACTACTCTGAGCAACAGCACAGAAAATGAGCACTGAGTCATTTAAGGACTCCACATGACATGCTCTGAAAGTAAATAAACAATTAATTGCTTTTTAATCTCCTACACGGTTTCCAGGTATATAAATCAGAGCAACTTAAAGCATCTTAGGAAAGCTCCTGGTCACTCTGAAAGAGACAATTATGCTTAAAAGCATGCCACTTTTATTCTATTGCCCTTACCTATTTCTTTCTGTCTCTCTCTTTTTTTTTCCTCCAGCTTTCTACTTCTCCTGCATTTGATTTGTGCTCTGACATCCTTGAATTGAATAACAATAGTCAATTTTTCTCACTTAAATGAAGTAAATAGCTACTTTTCTCATGTACTTAAGTATGTTTATTCAAAGGGGAAGCATTTGCTCTGACTCAGGCACAATAGTTCAAATTTATCAGTTATCCTTACCTTTGTATCTTTATAATCCCACACATTAATCCTGATCCTATTCTCTCATTCCATACTATTTCTATAACAGCCGATCCGAAAGTAATGCCTCGTATTTTATTATACTGGCCCACATCCTCAGAGGATGATGTTGGTGGTATGGCAGTGGAGGTTGAAACTTCCTGCCAGTACTCTGTTCGGTTTTGTTGCCATGTGACAGATGGCAGCTGAGGGACAGTCTGACAAAATGGTGTCTGGCATGAAAGTGTGTATGAATGTATGAAGAAAAAATTGCACGTATCAAAACATTCAATAATTCGTGTTAAATATTTGTGGAGACAAAACACTGCACTGGATATGAACAAAGTGAGGTGGTGTGTGGGTGATGTGCAGCATATAAACTCCTGTTTTTTGCTGGTGAATATGAACGGCTAATGGAGGTGACTGTTGAAAAATTGTGTTTTGTACTTTACTTACATATGTAGGTTTCTCTGAAAGTAACACCTCCTATTTCTTCCCATGGAAACTGCAATAGATGCAAAGAGCACAATAACATTGTTTGATGGAACAAATTCTCAGCTACAGAACACTATTTTACAATATTGTCACCACTACCTGATTTGTGTGGATGAGGTGATTGAGACATTCTTCATTCCATGGTGTTCATAGCTGCTCAGAACATGGCTTGCCTTTTTTGTTGCTGATGTCTCTGCCGAAAGGCACCGCTCACCACCTCAATGTGCTCACATCCACTGTTTAGTCTCCATATCAGCCAGCATCAATGAATGTGTGAGTGCATCAATGGGTACAGTTTTATTTTTCCTCATAGAAGAATTCAGTGATACATCTTTGCTTCACTTGCACTTCCACGTCAAAAACCATTTTGTCAGACTGCCCCTCTGTTGACATCTATTGCACAGCAGCAAGATGTAATGGAATAGTGGTGGGAAGGTTCATCCTCTACTGCCATATCACCAACATCTACCTCCGAAGGTATAGGCCAACACAATAAAATAGGAGGTACTACTTTCCAAGCAGACAATCACTACTACCTCTCCTCTCCTTGATCTGTCTCCTCTTCCAGTTTACCACACAAACAGTGCCTCTCTGTCAAGCACCACAAGGACAAGCTGCTGCAGGAAAAACAGTCAACACGGTGGAAAACTTTGTCACTGTGTGAGACACAAACAGTGAAGGCATCCTAACCATATTACACATACTTAACAGAAATTCATACAACTATTGAATTCTTGTGTTTAGACACAACAGAGCTTGCTTCTTTTTCTTGTCCCAATATTTCTTATATTTATCTTTACTAGAACTGGTTGAAAAATTTTACAGAAGCCCATTTCAATTGCAAAAAGGATAAGTTTCCTCAAAATTTATGCAATTTTCTTAGTAAAGAAGCCACAAATGGCTTTGTGGAAACTTATGAAGTCATATGAAGATGTATTAACTGAAAATAAATTCCATGAAAATTTTCAGCAACTATGTTAAGTTCTTTGAAGAGTACATTTCTCCATTCAGCACTAATACAAGCATCTCTAACTTTCTATCTGTCAGCTCTTTTCTGCTGATGGTAAAGTAAAAAAGATTATACAGACTTTAAAATATAAATTTCTCTTCATCTTCTGAGTCTATTAAATTCTTGGAGGGATAAAGTTAGAAATATATTTTCATTTTAATGTTTCTCTTTACACTTTCCGCAACACCAGTCCCTACATCAATCCCTGAGAAACATCACTCATCACCAGTCTCCACTTGGACATTGAGCCATTGACCACAACTCTCTGAGTGCAACCATTCAGTGAGTGGTCCATCCATCAAATCTATTTTTTTCTCCAACTTGGCAACGAGGATGTCATGTGGCACAGTATCAAACGCTTTGCACAAGTGCAGATAGATGATATCAGTTGCTCTTCCTTTATCCACTGATGCTGTAACTCCATTATAAAAGGCTACCAAGTTCATCAGACATGACTTGTCCTTGATGAAGCCATGTTGTTTACCACAAATCACCTTGTCTTTATTTTCCATGTGCCTTCATAAGGCCTTCAGGAGGTTCTGTTCCATGATCTTGACAGAAACAGAGGTGAGACTGACTTGTCTATTGTTTCCTGGTTCTTTTTTTTTTCCCCTTGAAAATGGTGGTGATGTTTCCTTTTTTCCAATCGGTGGGAACTTCACCAAATTGCCATGTCTTTTCAAATGTGATGCACACACCGGTGACGAGTGGCATTCCTCAGAGATTGGTGCTGGGACCAGTATTATTTAGCATCTTTGTAGGCAACATGGACAATTCCCTTAGTACTCATGGACTGATCTCATGAAATCCCATGGACCTGTGCACCTTCAGGTTCTTTAGCCATTCTCAAACCTGATCTTCACTTACAGCAGGCAAATCTACTTTCTCTAAGTTCTTACCATTACTTTCTGCAACTTCGGCAGTCTGGCAATGGAGCACCTGCTGGTGAAGACTGAGGCAAAGAAGTCATTGAGCACCTCAGCCTTCTCCATATCCTCCATGACTACATCTCCATTTTCCTTCCTGTGAGGGCCTATATTATCCCTGGCTTTCTTTTTGTCATTGATGTACCTGTAGAATTTCTTCTTGTTCCCCTTTATGTCCCTGTCTAGATTTAATTCTGTCTGGGTTTTATCTTTCCTAATCTGGCTGCATGCACAACTTCTTTGCAGTCTTCCCTGGTAACCTGTTCCTGCTTCCACTCCCTATAGACTTTCTTTCTGAGCTTAAGTAAGTCCAGGAGCTCCTTGTTGCCAAGGAGGCCTTCTGACATTCTTACCTGCCTTCCTATTTCTCAAGATGCACTGCTTCTGGGCTTGGAGGACGTGATCCTTAAATACTGACCAGCTTTCTTGACCTCCTCTTCCCCCTTCCAAGGCTTTCTCCCATGTCACCCTTCCAAGCAGTTTCCTGACGAGGTGGAAGTTTGCTTTCCCGAAGTCCAGAGTAGCAAGCTTTTTTTCAGACTCCTATGGATATGTTTCCAATAGAAAGAACACCTGGATCAACCCTGCATGTTGTTTATTTTGAATCTTTAAATGACTGTACCTTTTCAAATAAACAGATTTGATTGAATTTTCTCAACAAATGTTGCATACGTTTTTCAGAGACAGGAAGTGGATTTCCAGCAGCTATCTCAACAACTTCCATGATGACACTGCACAGTAGCTCCAAAGCATTTCCTGTAATTCTGAGAAGATCTCACAGGTATGAAACTAAGAAGCATTATTTAAGAGAGCCTTGTTTTCATAAACCCACACAGTTTTAGCCATCTGAAGACTGTGTGATTACACATTGTCTTAAAGCACTAATCAGGGCATGATTCTCATTGAAAGAAATAAATCAATATTCTTTCACGGATGACATCTAAAGGAGAAGAGTATCCCTGTAGCCACAGAGGTAATAAAAATAGTGCAAAAGACAAAAAGACATTCCAACCTTGTTGAAATACAGGCAAAAGGGAATCCAGCAAGAATGGGAAGTAGGAACTTTTGTGGTATATTAACCTGCTGTTGCACAATTTTGGCAATCTGTGCAGTCTGGTGTACATATTCAGCCTGAAAAATGACATAACATAAAAGTTTTCATAAAGTCTTAACTGACTGAATTTGAAAAACTAGACATAATTTAGCTCAGACTGGAGCTCTCCCTTGATTCCTTCCTCTCTGCACAGATCTATTGGAAACACAGGGAATGCAACACTCTGCA
>JAPSGF010000086.1:2270666-2312191 GCA_035772895.1 Perdix hodgsoniae
CCTTTGCTTGAAAAATACACCTTCAGTGAAAGCAAACTGGGAAATTTACAACAATCAAGGCTAATGGGACTACAGAGCAGAGGACAAATTTCAGCACTATCCTTTTTAGAAGTGCACAAATCATTATAAGCTCCTTTCACACCACCTCTACAAAAGTTTACTTCAAGAGAGAATTACACTCAAATAAGGTTCAGACACCTGATATTTGCATCATTTGGATTTTATCTTATCAATCCTTGAAGATTTTGCTGAAACATTGAACTCCATACATGAAAACAATGACTGTGTGAATTCAAGTTTGCCTTACATAAGAGACTCTGTCTCAAGTTAGCTCATCTGGGATTCCCCTTTAGTATTGATTGGAACCCTACATGAGAATATTTGCTTCTAATACATGAAAGATGCACAAGTACATTACATTTTTATAGCTACAGCGTGCCACACTATCTAGAATATAGAAGAAAGTGCAGATAGACTTACACTGGATCAGCACTTTCACAAACAAAGTGAACATATTCTATTTCTAGCCTCCTATTTAAAAAGAAACAAGCTCTCTTCACAAATGTTCTCATGAAAGTGGCAAGCAGGCCTGTGCTCTTGTGAAAGACTGAAAGAATATATGCAAAAGTATGCATCAATGGCCCCAATTATGGCCTTTTAACATCTGAATAGTGTAAACAGCAGAGCCTGAAACACAGGATGTGTAAGTGCATATTAATTTACTTATTTAATGTTGTTGTTGCAGCTGGCATGAAATAGATCCTTCATTTCTAATAAGGCATGGTATTTTCAAGGTTAAGCAGAGGGTAGACTCACCTTGAATAGACTCGTTTAGTTTTTAATTTCCCTGTCAAATTTTGCAATTAAATCAAGTATTTTATCCTTTAGTAAAGAAAAAAAAATAAATAATGTTTTTCAGGCAGAATTCAAACAACTGATGATTTTCCGTGCTCTTTGTGGGAGCTGTTGCCTGCATCATCCTACTGAGGAGAACGATGCTCTCAGTGCACAGCTCCTTCCTGGAGACAGTGTTTTTTTGGCCATCCCATCTCCTGCCCATAGAATGTCTTGCAAATTTGGGCAGGAACACACTTAAAGTGTTGGTTATTCAACTGTTCAAATGACGTTAAGATTCAGACATAAAAGGCCAGTAATGAGACACATTGGTTTGTTTTGGAAGGCAGGAACCATGGCAATATTGGATATGTGCGTATTAGGAGGTGGGGATAAAAAGAGAAAAAAGGAGAGAGCAGGTTAAAGCCATAAAGCTTTCCTACATATATTTTCAAATATTTTTATTTGCAATTAATACGTAAAGAAATCAGTGCTGGGCAGAACTAGCAGCGCTGCTCCTTTAATTCAGCCAGTGCATTTGTACATATTAAAAACATTACACAGCAGGGGCTATAATTTCACATGCTGCCATCTCTAGACCACTACAGCAAAATACAAAAGAGACAGCATGTATGCTGTACCAGTGCATGTCATGTAAAAAAAAGGAGATTGACTGCAGTATGTGTGCGTGCTGTAAGAGTGATCCAAACAGCTCTCCTGAAATGTTAATGCTCTTTAAAGATAAACAAACTTCAGTAATATACAATATGATTCCAATTAGTATCTAGATCAGAATAACTTGGCATTTTTGATTGGCTTTATACCAGGCAGCCAGTGAGATGTCAGGCAGAAAAGTCCGTTCTCCTTTCTGTGTGTGATCAACTCCCATTACTGGTAATGGAAGCCACATACACATAAGGGAATAATATAAACCTTCACAAGAAAAGCTCTCCTCGGTGAACTGAAGGTGTATAACGCTGTGAGTATTTTTCGTTCCTTGTTTCTACTATCGGGTTACTCTTCAGCCCATTCAGATTACTTCATATGAACAACAGGCACACATGGTTTGGTCGTCTTTTCACTAACCCAACAGCAGAACTAGATTTTGGCTTGGTGTACGCAGCAACAGGTCTAGAATTATGCCTCATTTTATTTAGCACATCTAGTTCTTAGCTTCAGAAATGATTATTAACATTTTATCCTTGCCTTTAGCTTCAGTGTGCAGTTAAATATTTTTATCTCCCAGCTTGGATTTCTTCATTTGTAAATAATATCATAAGAATTCCAGCTAAACAGAAATGCAACGCATGGGAGATGTTAGCATTGCATATGAACTTCCTCTGTAAATACTGTGCACAATTTTTAACTTCCACTTTTCTTTCGTCACAGTTTGACATGAAATTTGACAATTAGGGGAGAAGAAAAAAATCCAAGTGAAAACTGTGTGGTGAGTCAGAGCAAAGAGAATACCCATTTAAACAAATGTAGTCATTGGTGTTATCAAAACACTGTATTTCTTACTTGCCTTCCATGCAATGTACATTTTCAGTGCAGTTTGTACTTCTAGAAAAAAAAAATTAAGATGTCATCCAAGTTATCTCAAGACCTGTGTAACATAGAGGCTGATTTAAAATCAAACTACTGTGAATCAATTCCTGACATCCCATGAATCTTCTACTGTGCAAAGGCTTTGTCTCCAATAAGAAGGTAATAACAGAGCTGCAAAGCAACAGATTTGCTGCTAAGGTCTTCTTGTTCACAGCATGCGTTAGGGGTACTTCCCCCATGGTACCTCTAACCTGCCCCCAGATCCCGTTAGAATTCTTCACTTAGTGTGATCTGAGAGTAATAAAATTTGCACACTCCACTACAAAATCCAAAACATTGACAGGAAAGTCCCTTCACAAGAGGACTTGTGATGAGGATTACAATGGTAACACAGGCTCACGCCAAGAAGATTCTACAGGTAACTATAATCCTTATATATGATCAAATGTGTTAATATCAATGTTTAAATACT
Source organism: Perdix hodgsoniae (assembly GCA_035772895.1). NCBI lineage: Eukaryota > Metazoa > Chordata > Aves > Galliformes > Phasianidae > Perdix > Perdix hodgsoniae. The sequence goes on from JAPSGF010000086.1 coordinate 2,273,521, forward strand.
CAAATTCAAAAGCAATTCATATCATTGCAATATATGTTTTTTTTCCGCAGAATAAATTTCACTGTTCTTTACCTCTTTCTTTTAAAACATACTATCACAGTTTTCAAGTTTCTCCTTTATTTTCCTTGACTTGCCTTTCTTCAACATCCACTTACCCCAAGACATCAGCTGAGGGAAAAGAAGGTTTTTCAAGACGTGCTGGTCAAAAGCACAGATGCTAGCACAGAAGGGTTAAAGAATTTTTTGGACAATCATAGCAGGGTAAAATATATAATTCATGAAACTTCTCGTGTGTCTTGATGTGAAAGAGGGATCAATACAAATTTATTACAGATTTTCTCAAAAACACTAATTTTACTTCCCACAACAGCAGCAGCACCATCAGGTAAATAAAACTGGTTTCTAATGTTGTGGGAAGACAGTATTTAAATATCTTTTAAAACTTTTTTTCAATTATTTATTTATTTATTTATTTATTTATTTATTTAATACAGCCAAGGTCATTAACACAGAAAAAAAATAATTAGCAAAGTGTCCTTTTTTACTTCAATTATATACAGTGAGAACCTTCCTAAAAGTTTGATTTCCTAGCATGATAGCTATAAGATGCAAATTCAGAACTGAAACCGTATAATACCTGATGTGACAAACACTGCATGGTCTTGTCAGTCAGTCCTGAATCCCAGGAGCTGGACTGCTATAGTAACTTCTCACCAGGACCAAAATAAGCCATCTGAAAGAGAGCACATAACTAGCTCAAACTGTGCTAGGATTAACAGGAATTTCAGTTTAAATGGATTTTTTACCAAAAGTCAAGGTTTCCTGTCCCTCCCTACCATGTAGTTTTCCAAAAGCACTCAAGACATGTAAGTCTTGTTGCAAAAGAGCAAACTCCCCATCACACATACAGCAAAAGAATGCTGCAAAACAAGGTATGAATATTTTAAAGATGGAAAGAAGAATCTTTCCAACCTGTTACACAAATGCAATTAGCATCTATTAAAAAAATCTGTTTTCAGTAACACAGCTGATGTCTGCTTTACAGACGCTGACATATGTGAAGAAAAGATGCCTAGACGATTTTGAACATACTTCATATATTTTTTTTAAATGATCCCTTATGGAGTTTGCATATTACTGAAATTTGTTCAGAAACAAATGGTTTCTATATTCATCTTCTGTTCAGAAAACTGAAATCCTAAATGAGTGCACTAAAACCTATTATAAAGTTTTTTTCATGAGTAGCGCAATCCTATTGCTTTGGACTCCCTGTGTACATATATAACTCTCAAATACGTACTGGTTCATCTACTTCAAAGCTAAAAATGCACACAGGCCATCTTGAGAAAACTGTAAGCCAAGGATGAGCCAAATCAGTGAGAATGAGAGGAGCTACTTTACTTGTTCACCGGACATCAGACAGATGTGGGGATAAAACTGTCAAGTGCGAAAATACAAAGAGAAATATTGCTATTTTCTATTATTCACATTCTTCCCATGAGCTGTTTGCTCAGTTGCCATGGCACAGGCGGTGAGATTTCATAATTTTTCCCCTGCCTGCCATGTGCTCGTACAACAATGTGAATTTAATCAGCCCAGACAGTTGGCTGTGTTTTGTTCATGTGAGTGGAATAAAACTTTTCTCACCAGCTAAACTCACAAAGTATCTAAAAGCCATAAATAATCAGAAACTCCTATGACTTGCACCTGCTTGCTTTATTTGACTAAGGATACAGAAAGGCTCATATAGTGAAGGGAGTTCCCAAGCATTAATCACTTCTGATTGCTTATAAAAATCAAAGTAGATTTTATGTTTAAAATATCAGGCATTTTATTTTCTTTCTTTCCTGGATCTAGATTTTTTTTTTTTTTTACATTGATGTTGCAACCTTGCCTACCTCAGTAAAATCATTATTGCTTAAAAAGTACTTGGCTGCAAAAAATGCTATATTCTGGATAGAAAATTTCCAGTTGCCCATTAATCATAACTGATGTATTCTTCTCGTACATCCTAACCAGAAAAAGGAAGTGGGAAATATGCAGACAAAAATTGCTTGGGAGAAACTAGAAAGCGATGTAAAAGAGATCTCTGCCAAGCTTATGCGGAACCAAATATGTGCCAGCTTGCACAAAACAATACAACTTTATTTTGTATAGAGCCTTTCATCCAAAATGTATCCCAAAGCCACTTCACGGGAGTTAAATAATACAGTTACAGAGACAGACAATAGCAGAGGGAGAGTAAAATCAACAGACATAGGCTAGGCAGAAAAGAAACATTTTCAGCTGAGATTTGGAATAAGAGATTCATAGGAACATTGGAGCCTTGCAGTTTTGCAGTTTTCGAAACAGAGCTTAGCAATGCCTACAGAGATACAAGATGAAAGCAAAAGTGGTATGTGTCAGGAAATTCAAAGGTATGGCATCATTATATCCTGCAGGTTCAGAATTAAATTAAACCAAAGTCAAAAGCCAATGGAGTGGTTTAAAAATTAAGGAGCATCTCAGTCTTTACACTTCTGGCTTCATGCCATTCTACATAACACCTACAGGTGGTTTCTTGACTTGGAAAAGGAAACAATAGGAAAAACAAGATACAAAGCACTGAATGCTGTATGATGGAGCTTCAAATATTAAAAAGTGTGTATCAGAGATCGAATTTGACCCAAAATATCTTTTAAGGAACTTGGGAAACATACAATATTTTCTGTTTGGTAACCAGGGCTCTTAATCTGCTGGGGAGCTCTGGTCAGGACCAGAAGTTGCCTATTCAGTTCTCCTAAATTAATCAGAGCTTTGGTTGCTTATCAGTTCTGAGCTTATAATGATTAATAACAGAAGGAGAAAGTGTAAGGAAGAATCCAGGGTAATGTCTGTCCAGGCACAGCATTATGCATGTGCTGTTTTCTTGTTGGGATTGGTGCTTATGGTGATTCTCTTTGTGGCTACTTGTGAAATGTTCAAAGAAATGGCAAAATTCAAATCTGAGCTTAAAAAGCTCCATCTTCTTGAGTAGGAGAAACCAAGGTAAAACTGAACACTGATCTTTTCTTCCATGTTAGTACTCGATAGCTGTTTTCCACCTCTGGAGAACATGTCATTGGGCACTATTATTTTCACCATTCTGAATATTTCACGGAAAGAGGGTATTTATTTCTTGAGACACTACTCCAGATTACATTACCTGATCCTGTAGTTTAAGCTAAAATTCTTATTCCAAAGAAGTTCTTATCCCAAACCCAATCCCTGATTTCTCTGAGACCCCTTTCCCCAATCCATATGCTTCCTGTAGGTGTTCAGTGAATGATGACTTCATATATAAATCAATGTGCTGCTTCACATGGAAAACTCTATTTGCTGAGCTCATGACATTTTCTGTGTGTAGCAGTGGGAGCCAGCTGCCATTGAGAACTGTATACAAAGGGCACATAAATCGCTGGGTGTCATGGAAAAATTTATGCATAAGCTACATGGTTTTCCATGCAAGTTTCTAAGTGTTATGCATGGATGCAAGAAGCATACAAGTGTCTGTAAAGTCTCTACCTCATCTATCGCTCACTTTGAAGCAACAACTGAGATGAAGACCTGTTCTTTGAACAGCTCCTTAGTTTGACAAGATGGGTTCATCGCATGCTTGAGAAAAATATCCTTTTCTGCCTCTTGCTTTTCACACAAATAATAGAATTAACATAATCTCAATTCAAATAATTGTCTTTAGAAATAAGTGTCATTCTGTGAGGGACAAGACATAGCCATCATGATACATAAAACTACAGACGGTACAAAAACCAGCTGAAGCTCTATAAACCACTGTAACTCTGCCTCCCTTATAAGGGATGTAAGAATCTGTTATGCAGGTTTTTGTTACATAATCAGACTTCACACTCTCTTTTTCCTTGCAGTCTTGCCATTTGTGCTACCTTTATTTATGTATCCTCACCACTAATGGTACCAAATGGTCTTACTCTTTTCAGACTTTACTCCTGCTTATAATTTCTCATGTAACTCCTTTGTCTTCAGGGGGAAGTGTTGGTGTGAGTCAGCCAGGAAAAATGGCCTTTTAATTAAAAAAAAAAAAAAAAGTAAAATTGAGGCCTTATTTATGCTCGGCTCCTTTATGTACTGATGTTTTGCTGTACAGATCCAGAGACCCAGTGTAATCATGGGAAAACAGGGTGACAGCACTGCAGGAGATGCTGCAGCTCTGTAATTGACCCAGTCTCCTCCCAGCCTGGTGCTGTGCTGTTTGGGTAGGTAAGAGCTCTTATTATCAGCAAGAGCTTTGCCTGAGTAAGTACTGCAGGTGCATCAATGTGGAAGGTGTTTTTCTTTTCAGAAAAGTAATATAACAAGTACTGTAGCAGAAGCACAAAGTGTAGACTAAATTGGGGAGGCTTTACTATGGGTCAGGATAGCTAAGTTGAATATAACATTCTCAAATAGTGGATTATGAATCTTAATACTGTCACCACGCAAGAGCCTTTCCTTTCAAATAACCTTAGCATGTATTTGGGAATACTAACATAGCAATTAATTTTCTCCCTGCTTAAATTCATGCATCTCCATATAAATTTACATAAAGAGTCTCATACAAAAGTTAGCCTCATGAGCTGAGATAGTGTTGTCACTTCCAAGGTTTCTTGAAATGATCAAGTCAAGATTAAGAAACCAAAACAAAGCAACTTTAATCTTCATCGTGATTTGGTCTTGCTTTTGAAAGTACCTAATATTTTCTGTCCATCCCATCTATGCTATTTAAATGCTGGGAAACTTGTTCATGGCAATTTCAATAAGCCACAGCAGACGTATAATGCTTCCTCTTTTAATAGGTGCAAAGTGAGTTATTGTCACAAAGCATATGTATGAAAAAGGATGTGAAAAGAGAATCCTGCCTAATCTCTGTAATAAGGGCTTGTGAGGGTGCTAACATGGTCACCTGAATTATGCATGTCTATTGTGTTCAAATATCATAAATCGATGCATGAATACCCTCCAAATCATTTTCAGTTCATGAACATTTATATACAGAGCTCTTGAGCACTGCAAAGACAATTAGTCATATTTGTATGCCGGAATTAATTGAGAGTGAGATGCGGGAGGCAGAAAGAGAGAACAAAGAATGCTTTTTGTCAGTTCTTCCAACTGACAGGGATAATTAGATATATGAAATTGAAATTCCTCAGCAGGGGGTTTCTGTTGACAATGAATTTTCTTTTGATTCCATTCTGTTATTCTTTTATGCTGTCATCTGTGGCAATTTGTTATTCAGCTTGAAGCTTAAAAAAGCAAAGCATTCCGCTTTTATGAGTAGATGATGTCAGTTTGTACACTGCTGGGAAATAGATATTAAATGTAATCTTTAAACTAAAAAAAAAAAAAACAGAGAGAGGAAAATAAAATCAGTTAAAGAGACAGTGCACTGTTTACACAGCCCTCAAAGTAAAACTTTTCTGAGGCTGAATTTGCTTTGATGGTTTTTAAAGTTGCTTGGGCTGGATTAAGCTTTCAGTTGCAGTGCAAGACTGAACCATGCTGTGTGGCAGAGCAAGGACTCATTGCTGGGAATGGTCAGCTAATGCTATTTTCAAAATGCTGGGCTCAGTTGGCAGATATCTCTGTGGTTTAACCTTGTACGTTAACCTGCATAAGCAGTATTCATTCACGTTTCCAAACCCAAGATCTGACCAAAAGGATGTTAAAAATAGGAAGTATTCATCCTCATCAGAACACGTAAACCTACTTAGTTCTTTAAGGACTGATTTGGAAGCAGAATTTCACCTGGACAAGAGCTCCTTATGGGCTTCTGAAATCTTACACACTATCGTGGAGCCAAAGCAAGGGAAACCCCAAGACCCCAAACACTGTTTTATCTTGGCTGCCATTCAGCTGTGGCGGGTTCCAATCTCACCCGAAACCTTTCATTTTACGAAGTCTAATAAAAATGGGACCCCCAAAATTTTATCAGGGATTTGAAAACTGGGGCAGCTGCAGAATCTGGCTCTGATTAAAAACAAAAGGCATCGCATTTTTTTTTCTTTTTTTTTTTTTTTCTCCTGATTCCAACAGTTTCTCATCTCATACCTTATTCAAAAAGGCTCATTCAGCATACCATCAGGATTGGTATAAAGAAAGATTTAGAAAAAAAGTTTAGCCAAAAGAGCTGTCTGCAAATGTTGATTTTATAGTAAGAAATGTGCATGTTTACTTATTTTTCCCTTTGTAATTTTGACAGTCAGCATGTGAAAAATAAACCACATGGACATAGGCTGTACTACAGAGGCCTGTAAGTACATACATTCCTAATAATCGGAGACAAGTATAAAACCTTTCTTAGGTCCGCTGGCAAGGTTTTTTACGAGCATTGCATGGAATCTGGAGTACGAAAAACTCACACTGTTCCACCTTCTCCCTCCTGTTTCCACTGGAACTCATACATTGAACTCTCTCAGCTTTCTTTTACCTCTTTCCCTCCTCCAAATCCCCATGATTTTTGGCATTTGTTATTTTTCAGACTGCAATTTCTTTTTCAACAGGCATCTGGATGACTGCGGCTTTATTTTATTCTATTTTTTCTTTACTAAAATAAATAAATAAATAAATAAATAAATAATGCTGTAGCATACACTCCAGCGAACCACTGTGAACCTAGCCATGCCATATAGCGTATCATTAAACATATCAATATTTAACCCATATGTATTATCACCTCTGCACCTTCTGAGCATTCTTTGCACATGTAATTTATCTTGCATTTTATGAAGGCCCTGTTTAAGCAGGTCCATAATCTTAGAAGTTAAAACAGCTGCAAGTACAGTCCAAGGAACATACTCAGGTGAGAGGCTTAAGTGTGCCTACAGTGTTGCAGTGACCAAAAAGAGGTACCCCATAGAAAAAGATATTAGTCTCAGTTCAGTCTTTTGCTCTCTCTGTTGAGTCTCATTAAGGATGCTGCTTGTGATGGCAGTTTCTGTAACCTGGCACATATCCACTGGGAAATGCATTGATGCCATCAAGTCAATTCATGAAGATAAATTTATTCGGTCACTACTGACCTTTGATGAATTTGAACTGGTGACTCAGACTTTAAAGACTATTCTTTCACTGCCTTCCTTCCATCCAGATAGCAGTGAAAATAGTGTATTTGCAAGCCTTTTAGCCTGCCCTGCATCTCAGCTTGAGTTATGTTGAGTATAACATAACTTCAGGTTAAAAAAAAAGAACACAAATGAAAGAGTCAACAGTGGATTTTATAGAGAAGTTCGTGTTCAGTTCAGCAAGCCAAATGGATGCAATCGTCTACCAGAATAGGATACCATATATCATAGCTTTGCTGTTCAGGTTTGTTCAGAAAGAAGCACAATTTATGCGATCACAGATGAATTGTCTTCCTTGTGTGTCTCCAGTACACACTCCATATTAGCCCAAGACCTTGTGAGATTCAGGTGTGCTCTATGAAGGTGATTTTCTTGAGCCAAGGAGTGTATCTGCAGAGCATCTCAGTGGAACTAGCTAAAAATAACCCAACGTAACAAAACTGAATACCCAAATCTTCTTTCTAGATGCCAGGCTAAAATGCTCAGCCATGTTCTGGAAAATACGGTGTTTGATATTAAAAGGAGGAAAATATATCTTCAGAAATTAGGCAGTAGCCGAATTATTTTGTTTTTAATGAACGCAGCTCTGCATAGAGGTGATCAAATGATGCTTTCAACATCTGGATGGTTTACTGGTCCAAGTTCAAGATTAACATTCTTTTTTTAATTCAGTCAAAAACATGAGTTTAGAACAAACTCCTTTCTCAAACACACATTTTAGCAGAAGACTAATAAGCACATTATGCATTTCTGAAAATCAAATATTAATTGGGAGAGACTGAGATGCAGATACTTTAACATTTCTTGGTATCCAAAGGGTGTCAAAATATCAAAACCTCCATAGTACTCTGAAGAGAAAATCAGCAGCTACCATGTACAACCATAGCTACAGCTATGATATCTTTCTTTTCTTCTTCAATCAATGTAAACTGTGGCATGGAAACCTTAGAAGATTCTCATGACATAAAGAAACTAATGCTGCTGCCAAAATAGTACATTTTCTTTGTTCTGAAAAACATCCACCTACATCACATACTCTGAAATCCTGGAACCTCGTAAGACACATTTGGTAGAACTAATATATATATATATATATTAGCACTTTGTAAACAAAATATTTGGTAAGGACACTGCAAATTTTTATTTTTTATTACCTTGTTATCCATTTGCTAACTGAATGGAGTAAACCTAAAGCAAAAGAATTCCTCAAAATTTTACAGTGAGTTTCTGAGTGCAGGTAGACTCTTGTCTCTATGGGATGCAGTTCACAGCATCATTTCACAGCTTAGTGGAAGTCTGTGGTACAAGCTTGGGATCACTTACTCAGTATACCCTTTCTCTCTTCAGAAAAGCTTTGGTGTATGGTGGGCACACTGTTTCATCTGTGTTTTGCTTTGTAAAATAAACTACACAGGCAGAATAGATGTTCATATGATTTTTTTGAAGAGCAAATTAAATTACTATTGCTTGGCTGCTTTCCCATAAAAGAAGGGAAATTATTATTTGAGTCCTTCCTTCACACATCCAGTTATCATTTTGTAAGCCAGTTGGTAAAACAAGCAGTGCTGTATGACAATCTAGTTTATCATAGAAAAAGGATTACACAGACTTCTCTTTTACATTTTCTAAACACTATACATGTCATGACTGAAGATGAAACTCCAGGGCTTATTCTTACAGTTGGAAGAATAAGAGAATAAAAGAATTACATGATTAGTCAAACGAGAACCTCTTTTTTTCCAGTCACCGTGAATGTGGTGGGATGCCCTGCTTGAAGCTGAAAATACTGAATTTCTTTAAGTTCAAATAATTGTCTCTAGATGCCTTTTGCCAGATAAATAATCCCATCTGTTTTAGACCACTAGCTTCATTCCTGAATGGCTTCCCTTCCTCATTCTCATTCTGCTTGCAGCACATGTTCTTCCAACTGGACAGAAGGATTATTCCTGACTGGTCATTGGCAATGGCACAACAGCAGAGACCATCACCCCCTTATGAGAACTTCTCATGCTGTAGTGGCCCAAGTGCAAGTGGTTTGGAGTGCAAAATCATGGGGCTTTGAACCTCTTCAGCTTTTCAGATAGATGCCATGGTGATTGTTTAAGCAAGGATTAGGAGATGCTCTCTTCTGACTCGCTGAGTGTAAGCCTGAACCTGAAGGAAGGGTGTCTCTACCAACACTCCTCACTTAATGTTGCAGCTCTTTGTAGTGGGGGATACTAACTACTCCAGTAAGTACTTTCTCAGAAGGTTCAGTGTCTAAAATACTTTCAGGGCTCTAAATGATTCATATCTTCCTCCTAGAGGAACTTTAGAGGAATGAACATGAGCACGAGGTCTTTGGGATGCTTTGAGATAGCAGCAAAACATGGTGACAGTCTAGGGAGAATTACAATGTCTTTGTATGCAGGTGTCCTGGTCATGAGAGGAAAGGTTCTATCTGCCATTATATCAACCCTTACAGTTTTTACTAAGCATATACATATGGCAGCTAAGTCAGTTTGTTGTGATTGTTTTACCTCAAAGTTGATGTTCCTGTTTGTATGCACTAAAACGTGCAATATTCACCTGAATTATTTGTTTAGCTTCACTATTGCAACTATTATCATGGTTCTCATTTTAGTTCCTGCATGGTAGATAAATATAGATCAGCCCCAGGCTCATCTTCCTCTCCTTCCTCCTCTGAAGTTTCTTTGTTTTTTTTAAATTCTAATCACCTATCATTTCTATACAAAATCTTCCAGTACCAAACTGATCAGGACAATTCCCACATCTTCATCATGACACACAAAACAACACACTCTTATTGTTATTTTTTTTTCCAATACAGAAAAATAAATGCTGGGGAGGAAAGAGTTGTCCTGCACCCACACTTCATTCTGATAAGATTTGTGCCAGATGCTGTGTTCCGTAAACACCCAAGCACATCTTCTAACTTCATAATTGCGTGCATATATTCTCCACATAATAAAACTAGAATAAAATCACTCCTCAACCACAAGTAGTAAATCAAGCAAATGGTGAATTAAGTTTGTCTGATGAATGCTGCTCTTTATAAAATTAAGCTGTTTACAATGTGTAGTTCATCTTTTTTACATGTTTAATGATTTTATTGCTTAGTATTTGTTCTATTATTCCATTATTGTTCTATTATTGTGCAAAGAAGAGAAGTTAGATTTCTCTGCTGTAGTTGTTGAAACCATTCTTCATTCCTTTTCTCTGAAATAGAGAGCATTTGCTCCTTTTCCCCTAACTATACCTCATGGAAATACACAAAATGTTTATCTCATGTGTATGCCATATATTTTTCTTTAATGCAGGTGCAAATGGCTGATTACTGAAGCACTGCTTTTTTATCTCCATATTTGGAAGAAGAAAACTTTGTGTTGTGTAATACATATAGTGTTTTAGACAAAATAGAAAGTTTTGCTTTATTTTCAGTTGTGAACTTTTTTTGCAACAGCATCAAAAATGTTTCCAGCTGAAACATTTTCAGAGAAAAACTGTATGATTTTTCCTTTTCAACTTTTTTTTTTTTTTTTTTTTTAATATCAGAATGATGCTTTTGGCTTCCCACTTAGTAAAGCAATTCAGCCAATTTTAGGTACATTGTTGAAATATTTATCTTAAAGTAAAAGTGGACTTTGCTCTCTAAAGGTCATTTAAATTACAGTTTCTTACTTATCCTTCATGTGGAACTGTGTCCAGGTGACAACCTGCACCCTTACAGCTGGCACGATGTACTTGCTGTGACCATTCAGAACCAGTAGAATGAATGCTGAGAGTTCTGCCTCAGGGGGTCAGCAAAACTTCAGGTGGAGATGGAACTGGCACCAAATTAAATTATACAAAAGTAAATTAGTGGATGGAGACTGACTCCTGCTTGGATGGTGGAAGTGGAGAGGCGATGGCTTTTGAAAACCGAGATGAACACGTGATGGTGGGGAACCTTATGGCCAAAAGGGAAACACGAAGACTGACCTGTGCACTGCATGGACAGTTAGGTTCTCTAAGGATGGGTGTACAAAAGGCGTGAGTAGACATCAACCCAAGATACCCCCTGGTTGTAGGTATCCCCTCACTACAAAAGATGCTGCCATATGAGTGTGTAACATGACTGCATACTGTGGGATGACAGAATGGCTGAAGAGACTACATTGGTTTCACATGCATGTTTGGGTTCCCCTCTTGGAGCAGGCAAGGCAGTCCCTTCCTGGCCATTCTTCCTAGCGCCCCTGCCTTCTCTACCTGTGAAGTGTTACTGTAGTGGTCTGACAGTAGCTTCAGAGACAAATGAAAGTAAGATTGTGCCAGCCCACAACTCCAGCAATTCAGTTTGTGTTCTCTGTAAATAATTTGCCCTTAGGCTTCTTTTTCACCATAACCAATGAAATTATACATTCAGGCTTAAACACAGTCCTTTGCAAGGAACAGTGCAGCACACAAATTCCTTTTCCTTATCTTTTGAAATCGTAAGTGGTATTCTACCATGCAGGTTGTGTATTTCACACCAGAAGGAGGGGCTTGAAAAGTTAAGAAGAAGAATCAGAATTAAAATCTATTGCATAAATTACTGAGTTTTGTCTGTGACCAAAAGCTGTCTTACTTCTTACAAGAGCATAGCTTTTATATATTAGCAAGCAATTATACTGCTTTTAAAAAAGCCTAGAATGATTTTTAGAAACAGAAAATATGCAAGTTATTGTAGCCTAAGGCTGGCATTAACTTGCACAATGATAATTTATATTTTATGTGGTTTTATTTTTATACACCTGCTTTCCTTCACAATTCATAAAAACAAACAAACAAAAAAAACCAACAAAACCCATATTGATATCAAAGGAATTGCTTCATCACAAAATTTGTAATACTGAGTGAGAGGTTCACAGCACTGCCTTATAATCATCTTTTATTTTTTTCTGATATCAAAGGTATTGTCAGGAAAGAGGGAAATACCTACTTAGAAATAAAATTAAAAAAGAGTAGTCTTATTTTTCTAATTCTAAAAGGTATTATCTATTTACTTCTTAATTGTTTTAATTTATTTAATGGACTTTTTGTCCCATTTTTATTAAACTTCATAGAAATAAAGTTTTAGGATGAGATTGCAGCAGGCCTGCAAAGCGCCACTGCTGAACAGCAGCCAAGAGAGAGCAGTGTTTGTAGTTTCCCTTGCTTTGGCTCCCTGCTAGTGCCTGAGCTTTCAGAAGCCCATAAAGACCTCTCATTTGGGTGGACTGCTGTTTCCTTCAGCATCCCTTGCATTGAGTCCTCTACCTTTCTAAGCAAGCTGAGATGATTGAGGGGCACTGCAAGGGTGCACCCTCACGTTGAAGAGGGAAAAAAATGCTCCATGGGATGTGGGGGAATTCTCTTTGCTCTGTGAAGAAGCTGTTTTGAGAGACCACAGGGATCTGACTAGTCCCAGAGTAACACCATTCTGCCATCTTACAAAAGGGTTGAGAGCCAAGCGTCCCACACCTGCAAAGTCCCCTGCTGCGGCAGGTGTGCTTCCAAACCTGAGAGAGATGTTCAGTTATGGTAAGGCAGTGATCAAGCTTCTTGGTTATTTACCCAACAGGGTTTAAACAGCATCTGACCATCCCTAAGAGTGGCGACATGTCACCCTGCCTCACGATGGCCATCCCTGCAGGTGGGTCACACAGCAGAGCAGGCCTGCTGGGATAGGAGTCCTCCTGGCCACAGCTCCACTGTGAGCTCACAGGGAAGGTCACAACACATGTTACATTTCAGATGACCTTTCTCTGTGTAACCTCTGAACCTCCTCTTCCCAAACCAGCAGTGCTGTGCTTTTAATTCCCTAACATGTGACCCAGCAGCCCGTATCATCTTACAGGCAGTGAATAGGAGAGTGAAGGGCAGGCTGTGTGGTCACTGTTTTCAATATCCCTCCTGCTAGCCATTACATCATCCCACTACTCTCTAAGAGGATTTTCAGCAGGCTTGGCTTCGTTATTAAAATAGTAATTAATTTTTTCCTCTTCACAAAACCCAGGGACCTTCAAATGGAGGCCTCAGGAGTGAGGGCAGCTTCCTTTTGAAAGTGGCCTTTCTAGAAGCCATAATCGGCTCTCCAACTTTACAGTACACATGTTCCCCAGTAAATGTGATTAAAGAGCCACACAAAAAACCCCTTGCAGAAAATTAATTCAGTTTCCAGAATAAAAAGTTTGATAAAGTTGTGCAATGCTCCAATGACAACACATAATAGAAGTGCAGAGTTTTATCCTCTTGAAGGATAAATGAGCGGCCAGAAAGGTCTGGTAGTTCCCAGAGTAGAAACATCTGCTACAGCTAATTCACTTTAGCTTTTGATTGTAAAATTCATTAGCCATATCAGGCAGCTGTAGTTTCAAACATGTTGCTAGGAAGTACAGTTTTACAGGCTGGGATGCCGTTTGTTCTCTCCAGCAGTGGTGAGGTAGTATGAGTACGCAGTGAAACGCAACCTCCTGCAATTCAAAAATAAGGGTTTGAATGATGGGGGAGGGAGGGCAGACAGGAAGTGCTGAATGAGAAGAGGTGCCAGGCACCGGCAAGCTGTCCTCCCAGTTGCTAGATCAACGTTGTCTGTATGCTTTAGCCTTCCTGCAGTTTTGGGAAGAAACAAGTTTTGGGGATTATGAAGTAAACAACGTGCTCATGCAAAATGTGATCATGCATTTCACTCCTCTTTTTTTTTTTTTTCTTTTTTTCTTTTTCTTTTTTAATAAATTGTAATTTTTATGGAAAAGTGTTCCCACATGTTTTTTAGATAAAGAGAAGCACCCCAAGTGGATTTAAAAATCTGCCTACCTACATACGTATAGATGCATAAATAATGTAAAAATAAAATACTTATTTGTATTTTTATAAGTGCTTATATTCTTATTTGTATTCATATTAATATTCATATTCCCATTTATATGTATAGTTACAGTTTTACAGTTATATAGGATACAGTTATGTTATACTTCTAACTGTAATTTATTTATCTAGCATAAGAAGAACAAGATCAAGATAAAACTGAATGGCCTAGATATTTTGCTCTTGGCAACAGATCCAGGTAGAAGATTATTTTAATCTGCTCTCTGAGTTAAGAAACAAAATTACAATAGCAAGTCTGTCACTCCAGGTTTCCGACTAGAATACTATCAGGCCTCTATGGACAGTTTTACTTTCCACTACATGCTGATCATTGTCCTCATAATATGCTTGGAATACCCTGTTATTTGGACTCAGTTTAAAAAAAGCAACTGAAAGTAAGAGACAGAGAAATTCTGCTTGGGTTAATCAAACAATGATTACACTGAAGAAAATTCTTATTTCCTAGAGGAATGGAAAAAAAAAAAGATTTCACACTAGTACAAGTATCACTTTCTGTTCACGTTTTACGTGGGCAGGATATATTTTAATTTGGAGTGCTACTGTGCTAAAACAACAAGTTAATCAGAGGATTAGAGTACCTCTTTTACATAGGAAGATCAAGGGAATGGATCTTTCTCTTCAGCCTGGAGAAGAGAAAGGTTTGAGGATATCCTTGCAACGTTTCAGTATTTAAAGGGACCTTGTAAAAGAGGTGGAGACCAAGATAAGGCAAGGGGGACTGATTTTAACAAAAGAAGGAAGGTTTAAGCTAGATGTTATGAGGAAATTATTTACTCAGAGAGTGATGAGATGCTGGAACAGGTCATCCAGAGAAGTTGTAGATGTTGCATCCCTGGACTCATTCAAGGTCAGGTTGGATTGGGCCCTGGGCAGCCTGATCTAGTGGGTGGCAACCCAGTGTAGGGGGATGGAACTAGATGATCTTTACGTTCCCTTCAAATCCAAGACAGTCTGTGATTTTATGATTCTGTGAAGTTACTTAACTCATGTAGTCTGTACTGTGGAGAAAAGGTTCTGTCTGACACATCTGCTAAACTTCCTGCTGCATGGACTTGAACTGCAGCCTAACTCCATCCTGCAAAGGACTGAGGATGTATTCCGCAACCCCCTAATACATCCCCACTCCCTCTCCCATGACTGCTAGTTCCTTCTCAAAAGAAACCCAAAGTCACAAGGAATGGGTCTCAGCGCTTTGATTCGATCCAAATGGCTTGTTATGAGTATGGTCAAGAACAAGGCCTGAAGAAGGTATACGCTTTGCAGAGTAGCCTCACAATGGATTCCCAGTTCAAACTGCATAGGTTGCTTTGAAAGTAGTGCCTCCTATTTATTTCCATGGAATCTACAATGGATACAAAGAGCACAACAGCGCTATTTGTCAGAGCGAATTCTCGGCTACAAAACACTATTTCTGAACATAGCCACCATCAGTAGCTATTCATTTTCACCAGACAAAAACAAGAACCTGAAGGCTGCACTTGTGAAAATCTGCATGGCTGTCTGGAACATGACTTGTCTTTCACATTGCTGTCACCACTACTGAAACGTACCACCCCACTGCCTTACTGCGCTCACACCCACTGTTTGGTCTCCATTAACATTCAGCAAGCATTGATGGATGCCAATATGTGTCATTTTTTTCCACGTTCAGAAATTCAATGACATGCTTTTGCTTTCTGCTCACTTCCATGTCAGGCACCAGTTTGTCAGACTGCCCCTCTGCTGCCATCTGTCACACGGCAACAAAATGTGATGAAATATTGTCAGGAGGGTTCGACTTCCACTGCCATAACATCCATGTCTACCACTGATGTTGTGGACCAACTTAAAAAAATGAGGGGATTTACTTTTAGAGGAGTCCTCATACCGTCAATGAGCACGTTTCCCTTAAAATAAAATAAATAATTAAAAAAAGCTTAAACTAGTCAAAACAGGATGTTTTTCCCCTGTAAGTATTCCCCGTCTCCAGTTTCTTTTTGCTGGCTGTATTTGATTCCAAATGCAAAGACATTCTCTCTATAACACTGATTTTCAGTTGTTTTTAGAGCAATCATAGGCTCTTAGTTAATGGCCTTAGCAATAAAAAGAAGGGAATATTTTGTTGCTTCTGTGATCATAGTGATGTGAAAGTTTGGATATCAATTTTCCCTACTATTTTTACAGCACATAGAGCACATGGCAAATCGACTTTGAATGCTTAATACTGCATTTATTACAGTAGGCATGTCTAAGACATTAACAGTGCCCATTTCTTCTGTCATATTACAACCTGGATTTGATACCTGTAATATGGAAAAACTTTAAAAAAAAACCATCAAGGTGACAGATAAACAATTCTCTCTAAATCTGTTCTATTCATATGATTGCTATTGTATATTCAATTGGCCTAACAACATCACATTGTCACCTTTCCCATAAATTATAGGAGGAACCAAAAGTGATCCAGGGAAGCATGTTCACAGCTAATCTACATTGTCTTTGCTTCACTGCTACCAGTGAAGCCATTGCAATTAATACCTATTGAGAATCTACCTTGATGTTTACAAAATGTATTTTTTTTCCTTAACTTTAAAGAAAATAATTAAACACACAGGATTCATGTATGCACTTCTACTGAAATATTATCTCTAAATGACATCAGTGACTTCCACATAAATATAGGCATCTCAAATTTTTCTTTCTTCATTTCATTTCTAGATGAGCATTTAACCATGTCTCATCCTCAAAAGCAGAGAGTATAAGGAGATCAATGTGACGTTTTGTTTTTTTACACCGTGTTCTCAGCTCTGTCCCATGCATATCCCAAGCTATTTGAGACTCTCTTTATGATCAGGAGGCATGAACACCCACAAAAGTTTCATAGTCACATGGGATCATAACATGAAAATGAACAGATGTTACAAGGCACTTCTTATGACTTATTATTCATATTGCAGCAATTCCAAGAGAAAATATTCCAACGGGGATGGATGTAGTACATCCAGTCACTAAATACTTCCCTAGAGTGCAACAGAAGTGTAGTTAAGAATCTATGTAAAATGAAGTCTGCTGTATTCAACGCACCTTGAGTGTATTTATGTATTCTGGACCACATCTCTATCTGTGGAAGCCTCAGCAAGACAGACATTAACTCTTGTCCTATTTTCTGTGTATCATTCATTTGAAAGTAACATTGGCAAATGTTCCTGTGACCAGCCTACCAAGGTCACTTTTCCCCAGACAAGTGGCAGACATCCTCTGTGTAGTGCTGCAGCACTACTGACCAGTGCAGAGGATGGGATAGTGGTCATACTTCACTCTTTCCCACAGAATTACATCAGCTTTATATCCTAATTCTGTGGCTGTGCATATCCACTGCATGTTGAAGTAAGAATGGCATCTTCTACGGATGGTGTTGGAAGAAAGGCAAATAAATTAGCCTGATTTTTTTCACAATCATAGAATCACCAAGGTTGGAAAAGACCCACAGGATCACCCAGTCCAACCATCCACCCATCACCAATAGCGCTCACTAAACCATGTCCCTCAATATAACGTCCAAATGTTCCTTGAACACCTCCAGGGTGACTCCACCACCTCCCTTGGCAGCCCACTCCAGTGCCTAACCACTCTTTCAGGGAAGTAGTATTTCCTAACATCCAGCCTAAATCTCCCCTGGCACAGCTTGCAGCCATTCCCTCTAGTCCTATCACTAGTTACACGAGAAAAAGCTCACTACAACCTCCCTTCAGATAGTTATAGAAAGAACAAGGCTGAGGATTTTAAAAGACTGATGGAAACAGTTTCTCCTAATTTGACAACTGAATAAGTTTGGAAAAAGTTCTTTTCAGCACAGTTTATTTTGTAGGAAAAAAAAACCAACGAACTTTAACTAAATGGCAAAATCTTCATTTCTTTTGCTCCGTTTCCCTTCTTTGTCTTTTACTGGAAACTAATACCAGCACTTTCTTTTTCTTTGATGGGGTCAGGTTCTGCTCTCAGAATGTTTTATGATCTTTGAGCATAATAAAAGTAGATTAGGGAGATTGTGGACATGATAGGAAGAGTTTATTGCCATATTTATTTAATCTGCTGGGTCCTTTTCAATAATACATTTGCCTGTTTACTGTAAGAAGCAGCATACTACTGTTGAAGACAATTTTATTCTTTCTTGGTGATTAGAGAAAATATGCATAATTTTCAAACAGAACTGTAACCTACACAGAACAAAATCTGACTAGCAGTGCAAGATTACAAAACAGCTTTCTAAAACTTACGATATTTTTGTCCCTCAATACTCAGGTCGTGATATTCATAACTGAAAAGTGGTGGAAACTACGATATAGAAAAAATATCTGCATTATTTATTCAAAATTAGAATCCAAAATTTTAATGATTTATCAGAATGTAGATAAAAAAACTAATTTCAGTTTCACGCAGTTTTAACTGCAAGCAGACTATAGCTATAAAAAATGTATATTTACCAATAAATTGCAGAGAGCAAAAAGGAATTTAACAAGATTAAACAACAACTTTAATTAGAAAAAAACACTATCTGTGCTCTCAAGAGAATTTAGATAGATTATGTCATCAACAGCTTGCTGCACAAGTTCTCTGTAGTGTAAAGGTTTACAGACTCATGCTGTTTATTCGGAAATTTTATTAAATCACACCTATGATAGCAGAATTGCTAAGTAATGACAATCCTGCTTTTGAAAATATGTTTTTGTTATGCTATTATATACTTAGGTGAAAATAACATTACATGTGATCATCATGATGCCAAGAATATCTCCAAATTTCCCTTTAGTATCTAACTGAAATCAGTAATTTTTAAATATTTCCATAAAGCGTCATTCCATAACTCATTGTTAAATTTATGTATTTTTATATTTCCATAATATATCACAGCATTATGTCCCAAACACTGTAGCTTAATTTCACTTGCTGAGAGCAAGCAGAAAATCTTCCCCGGCCTGACTGTTTTTGGTCCCCAGTGATTTTAATGAGCACACTTTTTTCTTAAGTACGATATAAAGTCTGTGTTATTTACTGTGGAAGTTTTTTACTATTGAAATAATGATTACTAATATAATTGAGTGAGAACATTCTGTTTCCTAGTAGACAGAGGTCCTGTGCAACCTTGCACATTTAAACAAAATGATTATCAGCAATCACCTACTTGAAATTCCTCCAAGGGTTTTTGTGTAAAGCGTATGAATACATGAGAACAAAGACAAAATACACATTTAGTTCTATTTTAGTAGTTCTACTTAGACTTGAACTAGGAAGCTGCAGAACTGGGAACAATCATTTTGTTCTACTTTTCTGAGTTTGACTAAATAAGTTAATTGCCCTAAGATGGAAAACTTGGGGTTTACTTAAATGAACTGTGGCAATACAGTACGTGAGTTGCACACAGAGTTAACTACAGAACATGTTATGAGGTACAAGGGTAAACTGAAATAACAATTGGAGCCAATTCTGTGTGAGAATTTTTAAAGTCTCTCTTATTTTTTTATCTGGCAGTTAATACTTGTCCAGATGATCTTAGTGGGGCCAATCCAAATATTAATAGACTTAAAAGTGTTATCTGGCCAGGAATTGTAGAACTTGTTCCTCTGCACTTCAGTTGTCAGAAATGAAGAATGAAGGCCCTTGTAAATTAACTGAAAATGGGGATCTATTGGTCACACTGGGAGGGGAAAGGACATTCAAGGAAAGCTTTCAAAAGAACATGTGTCAGGTGGATGTTAAATCTTGGGGAATGTTAGCATCCTTTCACCTATCCTTTCACTATATATTTCCTTCAGCAATACATTTAAACAAAGATTTAGTTATGATTAATGTTGCTTAAGTATTTGTATGCGCTTAAGCATTAGAGTAAAATACATGATAAATGAGGTTAGATTCTCCCTTATGTACAGTGCTACTGTATCCTAGCCTTCCTCTATAGCATCTCAGAGGACCCCTGTTCCCTTCTAATTTTTCCTGAGACTGAGAACTATGGAGCTGAAAGTTTTACCTACATTCTAAATTTTGACGCAACAGTTATTACCATTCGCTCTTCCTTCCTTCCTTCCTTCCCTCCTTCCTTCCCTCCTTCCTTCCCTCCTTCCTTTTTCTTTCTTTTCTTTCTTTTCTTTCATTTTTAAAATTGGTTATATATTTTTTCTTCCACGTCTGGAAAGCTACTCCTATCTGCATTATATCCTTTATTCATGCATGTGTTTAGCCCTTTGGTTCTCCTGTAAGTAGCTAGTATTCAGCCTGTCACAGGTACATGAGGCTAATAGTTCAATCACTGCGGAGAAAGGAGGGAGGAACATAAAAGGGCAGGAAATGGCTGTCATGGCCCCAGAGGAAATATTTGTAGGAAAAGGAGTGCAACAGCAAATAAAGTGCTAATTAATGTCCAATTCCAGCACTGATATACAGACCACAGCAGTAGGCAAAACCTAGCCTTCTGTTCTATTGAGCTTTTGTATTGTGGCACTGTGCAAGCATACATCTGCAAATTTTGAATTTATAAAATTATTAAATCCCCTCCTCAATGTATGTTTTCTGTTTGACTAAGTTTTCTGTTTTAGTCTAATTTTTTTTTTTTTTTTAAATTTAACTGAGGATAGCTTATCTGAACTGATGGTGACTTGTTCAATGTATACTGAATTTATATTATCAAATATTCTAACTGAAAACTATCTGGGAATTGCAGTGGGATAAAAGCATATTTGATAATCTGAAGAGAAAAACAAGAACAACAACCCAAAAAGAGAATTAGTTAGGAAATTGAACTCTCCTGGGCCTACTGGGGCTTTCATAGGAAATATCAGAACTCATGATCAAATTCAGGGGATGTGAAAAATACAGTGGCAGTTATGGTACTGATTTACTAGCTTTATCCAGCAGAAGTTATTGACAGTGAGCCTTCTGTTGGGAAGAATAATAGCAACAGTAGTGCTGTTTTAATGTAACATGGCCATTGGTACAAGGAACTGAGTAAATCTGCTGCTGAAAGAAATATAAAAGAAACTTGAAATTCACAAAGCGATGACATGATGATCAATTATTTCTGGTGTTTAGTATCTGAGAATCACATCTTAAGGTAAGATGCTATTTGCTGATGATTGAATGCCAGAAATAATAATCTGACATTAAGCTTTTGTGAGTCTGACCAAATGAGAACCTGAGAAGGGAATTTGTAGAGCAGAATGCATTTGTTTCAGTAATGCAAAGCTTTTTGAATATAAATGAGTGAAATATTACTAATTACCCCATAATCATAAAGGGAACAAAATAGTAATTAAATATATAAACATATATGTAAATATAAAAGTATATATGTCTTACATTGAAATATAGTTAAATATATGACATGGGAAGATAAGAAATTTGGCAGTTGGAGTGGAAACATTATTTTTCTTTACTATGTTGCCCATGGCACCTTTGTATAGAAACAACAGGGAGCATAACTTACTGTACAGCCCATATTGTAATTTTTATGTCCAGAATGCTTCATGTATTTGCTGACACTCTGACCCCTTGTGCTTGTGACTGCAGTAAAAGAGAGAAGATATCCATGCAGGATGCTTTCTGTAGAGGAGGCACTTTCACTGCTGTAATCATGACGAGAGTCAATATATAACTGTGGAAATAATTTTCATTCTGCAGACCTTTTGAATTCTTTGTGTTCCTGATCCACACTTGTCAGACAGAGCTTAGATGAAATTGTTCGGCATGAGCCAAAATCGATGCATTGCTCTGTCAGCCCCCTATGAAAAGCAATTGTGTCTCTCCTTTTCATTGCACTCCCTACCCTCGCTAGGACAATCCCTCTGCTCCCAGCCCTGTGCTGGTGGTCACCTACCCGGCAGGTAGAAATGAACCACAGCTTGCTCATGTGCTGGGCTGACATAAAACAAAGCAGTTGCAAGTCATAGCTGCCAGAGTCCTAAAGGACTCCCATGATGAGATGTTGCTGTGCTGAGTTTCTATTTCCAGGAAGAGTTTACAGCTAAATGGTAAGAAAAACTTGTACTAACTTTTATTGTACATGATGAAGATGAAAATTAATGATGAAGAATAGTAAAAATATAGATCATATAGTTACGTGTTTACAATGACATTATGTTCATTTAACACCTTATGTTTGTGATCTTGTGCTCAGTTTAATGTGGTCCTGTAGATCCAACTTCTCACGATCTTGTGTAGTAAGTCGTGATTTGCTCCTGTGAGTGAAAATGTGTATGTAAAACTAGAGGCAGGCAAGAACTACTCTGCTCAGGCATATGATAATTTTTAACCTTTTTTTTTCCTCATCCATGCAGGCCTGCACAAATTCAAATTCCTCAGTATTGCCTGGATTACACTTCATGCTATAAGATACTACTTATCCAAAATGTCAGTATCAGATTCTGGGCTTTGAATGATGTGTAGCAGGTTGCTTTCTGTAAACACTTTTCAAATTCCCACAGCTTTGGAAAAGAAAACCTGGAATCTTTCTTTATTCTTCAGTTACTTCACTAAGTCAATATTTATTGCCTTCAAGTAAGTGAGGCTTACATAAATGAACTGATGGGAGAATCTTACCTTTGCCTTTGTAGCTACAAAAAGATAAATAAACTTGAGTACACAGCCTTCTCCGCTTCCACCTTCATGCAAAAAATTTACAAAATGTAGGGTCAGAAGAATAATCGAGAACATTTAATAATTTTCTTTCTCTGAAAAGTCTAGTTGCTTCATTTTCTTTATTTTAATCCTGCAGATTAAAAAGGAGAAGATAAAAAAGATCTGCTAAGCACTCCAGTAAAGTAGATGAGGATTTTTCACCTTTCAAGAACAATTGCAACTCTGGCGAGGGACCCTTTGAAATTGTCTCCATTTGAGTTATTGCTTTGACACTGGGAGTGGCTTTTCAAAGGATGAATACAGAGGCTCAGTAAACTTCATTTCCCAATGTCAAATATATTGATGAAATCAAAGTGAAAAGCATGTGAGAGATGAAATTTCTTTCCCAGGCTATGTTTGTGCCTCTGACTGTTATGATGGTTCCTCCTGGGGCAGGAATTCCCACAAGCTGGATAAACACATGCACACTCAGCTTAGACATGCTAATAAATGCTCTGCTTGTGTGTGCTCCTCATATAATGCTTTGGCAAAGTGTTCTGACAAACACACCACTAGACAAGATAGCTGTGATTGAGAGGAGCATGTTTTCTTTTAGAACAGCTAACAAAGTTTACAGGCTTTATAGGATTTAAACCAATTATGTAACTAAGATCACTTGCTTTCTTGAGTGGAACTCTCTTGGAAGGGTGTAGTGTATGAGGGTTGCTCCAAAACTAATGCCTCCTATTTTATTATGTTGGCCTGTGGTGTCAGAGGCAGATGTGGGCAGTAGAGACTGAACCATCCTGACAATATTTCATCACATTTTGTTGCTGTCTGAGAGATGACAGCAGAGGGACAGTCTGGCAAAATGATGTCTGACATGGAAATGTATATAAAACAAAGGTGTGTTATTGAATTCCTCCATGAGGAAAAAATGTCACCTGCTGTCATTCACTGATGCTTTCTGAATGTTTATGGAGACCAAACATTGGATGTGAGCACAGTGATGCAGTGGGTGATATGTTTCAGCAATAGTGACAGTGATAGTGGGTCACCTCTGCTGGTGCAGATTTTTACAAGTGCAGCATGCAGGCTCTTTTCCATTGCTGGTGAAAATGCATAGCTACTGGTGGTGACTATGCTGAAAAATAGTGTTTTGTAGCTCAGAATTTTCTCTGACAAATAGTGTTATTGTGCTCTTTGTATCTGTTGTAGATTCCATGGAAATAAATAAGAGGCATTATTTTCAAAGCAACCCATGAACATTAAGTGCTTTTTACCTCAATAGATTCATGATCAGAACAGGAGTAGAACAATACAAGCATATGGTGGGCAGCGATGAAATTGCTTAGACAAGCCTACGAACTATGAAAAAAGATTTCAGGGATTTAGGATGTTTAGTTCAAGGAGCGGGAGCTCAAGTCATCTTCTGCTCAATACCTTCAGGGGCAGTAAGGGACACTGAGTGGGATCAGAAAGCATGAGCAATGAATAATTGGCTCGGAGGCTGGTGTCGAGCCAGTAACTTTGGGTTCTTTGATCATGGGGCAGTTTACTTGGCCCCTGGCCTGCTGTCTTTCTGTGGAACCCACCTATCTCAAAGGGGGCAACAAATACTAGAGCAGGAGCTAGTGGGGCTTATTGAAAGAGCTTTAAACTAGCTAAGAAGGGAGAAGGGGACAAACCAGGCTACACAAGAGATGAGCCTAGGGGAACGATGCTTAAGTTGGGGGTGAGCCAGATGACTTGACTGAAGTGCATCTATACTAGTGCTCGCAGCATGAGCAACAAGCAGGAAGAGTTGGAAGCGATTGTGAGTCAGGCTAATTATGACCTTGTTGCTATTACTGAAACATGGTGGGACCACTCCCATGACTGGAGTGCTGTGATAGATGGCTACGAGCTCTTCAGAAGGGATAGACGAGGTGTGGCCCTTTATATTAAAGACTGTTTTGATGATGAAGAGCTTGGGGTTAGTAATGACAAAGTTGAGTGTCTATGGGAAAGGATCAGGGGGAAGGCCTGTAGGGGCAACATCTTGGTGGGGGTCTGTTATAGACCGCCTAACCAGGATGAAGAGTTGGACGAAACATTCTATGAGCAGCTTGCAGAAGTCATGCATTTGCCAGCACTTGTTCTCATGGGACACTTCAACTTTCCTGAGATATGTTGGAAGTATAATACACAGAAAGCAGTCCAGGAGGTTTCTAGACTGCGTGGAAGATAGCTTCCTTATGCAACTGATAAGAGAGCCTACTAGGGGTGGTGCCCTGCTAGACCTGATCTTCGCTAACAGAGGACTGGTGGGAGAAGTGAAGGTTGGGGACTGTTTTGGGCAGAGCGACCATGGAATTGTAGAGTTCTCTATTCTTGGAGATGTCAAAAGAGTGACCAGCAAAACTACTTTCTTGAACTTCCAGAGTGTGGAGGGTTTTATTGATGACTGGCTCGCTGAAAAGGGCCACGGTGACAAGATTCAGCTGGACAGGAGAGAATAAAGAGGGTAAAGAATTGTGCAGAGTAGCATGGACATAACGTCCTTGGGTAAAGTAACAGTATGTGAGGGGAGGAAGCAGGAACGTGAGAAACAGTCAAGACAAGCAACATAGCTAAATGCATAGGTCAGGATGGGGCTGGATTACTATTGTAGTTTAGGAATCTATTAGGAGCTCGGGCTTTGCAATATGTATGAGCTTCATTAGCGCCATTATAACTGTACGCATCCTTCTGATTAAAGTTGAGACCTATTGATCAATTCTGTGGTCGTGTGATCGTCTCCCGCCACTCCAACACCAGAGGGTGGACTTTGATCAGTTCAGGGACCTTGTAGCATGGGTCCTTTGGGAGTCGCTTCGTAAGGGTAAAGGGGTCCAGGAAACCTGGATGCTCCTCAAGATGGAAATCTTAAAGGCGCAAGAATAGACTGTTCCTGAGTGCCATAAGGTAAGCCGTAGGGGAAGACGACCAGTGTGGATGAGCTGGAAACTACTGTTGAGACTCCAGGAGAAAAAGAGAGTCTACGTCCTCTGGAATAAGGGACAAGCTACTAGGGGACATTACAAGGAAGTAGCTGAGGTATGCAGGTAGGAAGTTAGGAAGGTAAAAGCCCAACTTGAACTCAGATTGGCCACTGCAAAACCTTTGACATGGTCTCCCACAGGATTCTACTGGGGAAAGTGGCTGCTTGTGGCCTGAACAAGTATACACTTTGTTGGGTAAGGAACTGGCTAGAGGGCCGTGCAGAATGGGTAGTGCTTAATGGAGTTAAGTCCAGCTGGTGGCCCGTTACAAGTGGTGGGGATGAGTGACTGTATGACTGTGAAGAGGAAAGGGACCTGGGAGTGTTGGTTGATGCTCAGCTGAACGTGAGTCAACAGTGTGCCCAGGTGGCCAAGAGGGCCAATGCCATCCCAGCCTGTATTAGAAATAGTGTGGCCAGCAGGAGCAGGGAGGTAATCATCCCTTGTACTCAGCACTGGTGAGGCCGCACCTTGAGTACTGTGTTCAGTTTTGGGCCCCTCACTACAGGAAAGACATTCAGTCCCTGGAGCATGTCCAGAGAAGGGCAACAGTACTGGTGAGGGGTCTGGAGCGCAAGTCTTATGAGGAGAGGCTGAGGGAGCTGGGATTGTTTAGTCTGAAGAAGAGGAGGCTCAGGGGAGACCTCATTGCACTCTACAACTTCCTGAAGGGAGGCTGTAATGAGGAGGAGTTTGGCCTCTTCTCCCAGGCAAGAAACATGACCCAGGGAATTGGCCACAAGTTGTATCAGAGGAGGTCTATATTAGACATGAGGAAAAACTTTTTCTCTCAGAGAGTGGTCGGGCACTGGAATGGCTGCCCAGGGAAGTGGTGGAGTTGCTGTCCCTCGCAGTGTTCAAGAGGCATCTGGATGAGGAGGTGCAAGATATGGTTTAGTAGCTTGTGGTAGCAATAGTGATGAGAGGACGGTTGGGCTAGATGATCTTATAGGTTGTTTTGAACCTTGTTATTCTATGATGCTATGATTCTATGATATCCTATACAACATATTACTGAAACTGACTTGTTTTTAGAGGCTGACTGGATTTTGACAAGTCACATTTCTGTAGTGATTTACAGTCCATACAACATTTTAGACAGGCATTGGAAAAAAGAGACTTCCTGTTTTTTTCCAGTAAGCTTTAAATTGTTTCTTTGCTTGTGTTGAACTCAATTTACTTTGGAAATTTTTAAACAGAAGCTGAGATCTGTCCATTTTCACAAGAATTTTGACAACGTTGAGCTTTATGAGGCTCCATTGTAAATCTTGAAGCATTTGTCAGAGAAAGATGGCAATGTGATAGCTGAGAAAAATTCGGCCAAATTAAAGTTTTGAAGACGGGCACAATTTTGATTCCTATGGAAAGGCGAAGTCAAAATGCGAAGTGTCTGCCAAGTTATGAATCTATTAAAATAACTTCTTCTTTTCCCTAAGTATGATTGTTTCTTTTTGTACCATTAACTCTTTTATTGAGTTAGCATTATTATGAATTTTAAACTTCACATGATGCTGCATTAGTTTCATCAATACAGCTCCCTGTATTGGACCTTTTTTACAATGCTGATAGTAAAAAGTAATTTGAAGAACAAGGGCTACAGAAGCCTTTGTAAGTACAGAGAGAGAAAGAGATACTGAATCTGAAGATTAAGTCTCGGATTGCTTTATGTTTATTTTTTGGTGATGTCTCACTTGGCACTCTTGTAACTCTAAGAAAAATCATTTTACTGTAAGAGATAAAAATCTGAGATAGGGATAGCTCTTGTACTTGAAAAAAATGAGAAAACCCAGGAAGAGACAATATCTGCACCCCAAGGACTTTTGCAAATGGCTATGGAAACACAGGCACAGAGAACGGGTGAAAAATAAATGGCACATGAGAAGAGCCAGAGCTGAGTCCATGTCCTTAAGTCTCAGACCTTATCCATTTTGCTTCTGCTATTTCTCCTGGTTGCAGTCACAGACAATGCAGTCTTTGGCTATGCTGTATTCATGAAGTTTGTGACAAAAGACACAGATCCTACTTTCTCAAGCAGAGTGCTACCTGCAGTATTGTTTTTATCAGTGCCTGTACACTGTGAAGGCAATCACTAGTGGGGAGATAGGACCCAATTTTTTTGATGTTTTAAACAAATAATACCTATTATGTCTACATTTTTCTCCTCCATCACCTTTATAAAGGTGCAAATTATCTATTGCTATTCATGCTATTGTAAGAACATGAATTTGCTGTTGAAAAGTATGTTTTTATACAGCTACACTTCCTTGAGATGTGGCTTCATCAGCATAATCAGATGGCTTTTTATGCGTTGTATCTGAACTATACAATCATGTAGTCTTTTGAAAGAGAACATTCATTTCCTTGGTTTTATTTTCTAGGAGCAATGCTTTTGAAAAGTGTGTGTGAATCTCAACACATCTCAATAAATCTCAACCTTCCCTACTGGACATTCAGGCATTTAACTAGAATCTAAAACAATGTGGATTTTTTGTGTAATCATGCTGTGTTTCTCCCAGTAAATCAGGGTCTGATTCCAGCAGACCAGGCTGTCTTTTTGGTCACTAAACTACTGGATCTGTGTGTGACTTCTGTTGCTCAGGAGACACTCATATGTCTGTTCTCTTAATTCGTTGCTTAGCTGAGGAAGCATAATTAATAATGCTACAACATGGAAAAGAAGGCTTGGAGTACATAACCTTCATCACAGAATTTTCATTTTAACACTGAGGCCCTGGAGCATGACCAGAGAAGTACAACAGAACTGATGAGGGGTCTGGAGCACAAGTCTTATGAGGAGAGGCTGAGGGAGCTGGGATTGTTTAGTCTGGAGAAGAGGAGGCTTAGGGGAGACCTCATTGCACTCTACAACTTCCTGAAGAAGTTTGGCTTCTTCTCCCAGGCAACAAAAAGAACCCGAGGAAACAGCCACAAGTTGTATCAGAGGAGGTTTAGATTAGATATTAGGAAAAACTTTTTCTCTCAGAGAGTGGTCAGGCACTGGAACAGCTGCCCAGGGAGGTGGTGGGGAGTGTTCAAGAGGCATCTGGATGAGGGGTATGAAATATGGTTGAGTAGGTTGTGGTAGCAATGGTGATGGGAGGACGGTTGGACTAGATGATCTTGCGGGTCATTTCCAATCTTGATTCTATGTGATTCTGTGATTCTGACAAGGGCTTGAGTGAGATTTTCTTCCCTTAATTTACTTAGGAAAAGTCTTACTGCTATTGTGGAAAACAGTCAAGTAAAAGACTCCTATTGATGTTAATGGATTACAACATCACTGAAACATTTTATCTGCTCAGTATTAATAAATACACCAGAACTAGAGCTTATACAAACTCTGATATTGAAAGAAGTCACACTGTAAATTCTTATTCATATCACAATAAATAAAAGCAGAGAAATTGTGATAGTAGATAAATCACACGGCTTAAGGCTTTTATGTCAAAATTCAGTAGGTAACAGCAGAAAAAAGGACAACTCATTAAACTCTTCCTTATGTCTATGAAATGGGTATTTAGCAAGAAATGTTAAGATGCTATCAGTATTAGCCTAAAAATATGAAGGAGAGGTTTGGAAATTTCTCTCCCCTAGGAAAAAAAACAGGTGTTGGAAAAAACAGTGTTTTAGGTGGTTCTGCTGACAGAAACTGAACAGTACAATATGAACCAAAAACCCACGAAGATCTCCTTCTACGATCCTGTGACCCGTCTGCTGGATGAAGGAAAGGCTGTTGATGTGGTCTACTTAGACTTCAGCAAAGCCTTTGACACTGTCTCCCATGCTATCCTCCTGCAAAAGCTGGCAGCCCGTGGCTTGGACGGGTACATTCTTAGATGGGTAAGGAGCTGGCTGGAGGGCCGGGCCCAGAGAGTGGTGGTAAATGGAGTCAAATCCAGTTGGAGACCAGTCACGAGTGGAGTCCCCCAGGGGTCGGTACTGGGGCCTGTCCTTTTCAACATCTTTCTTGATGACTTGGACGAGGGCATTGAGTGCACCCTCAGTAAGTTTGCAGATGACACCAAATTGGCAGGGAGTGTCGATCTGCCTGAGGGTAGCGAGGCCCTACAGTGGGATCTGGACAGGCTGGAGAGCTGGGCCGACGCCAACGGGATGAGGTTTAACAAGACCAAATGCCGGATCCTGCACTTTGGCCACAACAACCCCAGGCAGCGCTATAGGCTTGGGGCGGAGTGGCTGGAGGACTGTGTTGAGGAAACAGACCTGGG
Source organism: Perdix hodgsoniae (assembly GCA_035772895.1). NCBI lineage: Eukaryota > Metazoa > Chordata > Aves > Galliformes > Phasianidae > Perdix > Perdix hodgsoniae. The sequence continues at coordinate 2,303,341 of JAPSGF010000086.1, forward strand.
GGTACTGATTGATGCTTGGCTGAACATGAGCCAACAGTGTGCCCGGATGGCCAAGAAGGCCAACGGCATTCTGGCTTGCATCAAAAACAGTGTTACTAGCAGGAACAGGGAGGTCATTGTCCCCCTGTACTCGGTCGGCACTGGTGAGGCCGCACCTCGAGTACTGTGTTCAGTTTTGGGCCCCTCATTGCAAGAAAGACATTGAGGCCCTGGAACGTGTTCAGAGGAGGGCTACGAAGCTGGTGAGGGGTCTGGAGCACAGGCCTTATGAGGAGCGGCTGAGGGAGCTGGGATTGTTCAGCCTGGAAAAGAGGAGGCTCAGGGGAGACCTCATTGCTCTCTATAACTTCCTGAAGGGAGGTTGTAGTGAGCTGGGGGTCGGCCTCTTCTCTCGTATAATTAGTAGTTGAACTAGAGGGAATGGATTTAAGCTGCGCCAGGGGAGATTCAGGCTGGACATTAGGAAATATTACTTCTCGGAAAAGGTGGTCAGGCACTGGAATGCACTGCCCAGGGAGGTGGTGGAGTCACCGACCATGGGAGTGTTCAAGAAACGTTTGGATGTTGTGTTGAGGAATGTGGTTTAGCTGGGAAGTATTGGTAATGGTTGGACTAGATGATCTTCTAGGTCTTTTCCAACCTTGATAATTCTGTGATCTTTGAAGACTTACAAGACAATACAGATAACTTCAGAAGTAATTGCTGTATCCTCCTTTATAAGCAGCTTCTTTTTTTTCCAGTTTACCTGTGTTACCCTTAACTTTTTATTTTTTTATAGTCAGCTACTACAAATACACCTTTGGACCTATAATAGGCAAGATCATTTGTCTCATTTATTCTACGAGAAAGCCACTGTAAATTCTCACTTGTTTGCTTAGAAATTTCAGTTTAATGTCCTGCTAATGCTTTATTCTTCAGTAATTTCTGTTCATATACTTTTATGCCAACAGCATCTTTTTGCAAACACAGCTCAACCTGAACCTCAACCTCAGATTTTTCCCTTGATGTAGTTTATAAATATATTTTGATTCATTCATTTATCTTTAATATTGTAACAACTATAAATTACCGAAGAAATAGTCTAACATACAGTTATTCTCAGCATAAAGGTCTTTCCAAGATCCTGAGCAAATGAATTTCAGATTCAGCAAGGAAGTTCTAGGAGGAACAACTGAATTATGGTAATATTTTTTCTGTAATTCGTAATGTAATTTTTTGCTGTTTGCTGCTACTGAAACACTGTTTTCCATAAGTAGCCTGTATTGCAATGGATAGGATTACCCTCATATCATCTAATATCAACACACGCACTGGCTGTGGGTAAGTGAACTGTGAATGTAGAAGTGGCATTTTGATGTCCATTCTAAAATGCCAATGCCAGCTTATTAATACCATATTTCCAAGCAGACTTCTCTTTATTGGTCATATTGTCAATTCAGAATCTTCCTTATGACTTTTACTCATGTACATGAGAACTATATTCTTAAATACTACATTTCTGCAATCCCCTCTCTAGTCTACTTTTCTTTAGGGCAGCTGGTTAGGATGCTTTTAATCTAAGTATTGTCATATGTAGGTTTCTTCTAAAACCCATCCTCTTGTCTTCCTCTTTCTGCCACTCTTCAAGATGAGCTCATCTACAAAAGCATAGATTGTGTTTTAAAAGATAAATTGGAAGCTGTGGGTGTCCAAGGCAGCCAACTTCATCTTCAGGAATGTGATTAGACTCAGCCACTGGAAAACGCAACTGCTTAATACTTCCTAAACTATGAAAAGATAGGGAGCTCCTAGGAGACGTCAATCATGTTTAGAGGAGGTAAAAATGTTTACAATTCAAAGGGTTAAAACAAAGTTGACTTCTGAATCCTTCTTTCTTCCATTACCCAGGATTAATGACAACAGGGATTGTATATGTTATAACTTATGGCATCGCTTCAGCTTGTTTTCATAGTCTGCCAGGGGCCAGGAAAGTGTGGAGCAATAATATTGCAGTATTTATTCGAAGACAATAAGCAGTCATTGCTGAGCTAGGGAAGCCAAGCCATGTTTATCTTCATGAATTTAGTCAGCTGGGAGATGAATAAGAGCCAAACTTGAACAAGCAAACATTTGCCTTCTTCTCCACAATACAGCTATTTCACTTTGCATGGCTGAAGACATAAATCTCTCTTCAGTGGCAAGCAAACAGTTTCAGATACATGGCACTAGCTAGATGTCACAGGACATCAGCTGAATACTTGTGACCCTGAGTGTTCAAGAAAACAGCTACAATCCATCTTAAAACAACAAAAAAGACAACAATTTAATAACGCTTCAGCAGCAAATAATAAAAAGCTGTAATTCTTTCTCTGATCTGGTCTCTGACTAAATATCAGCTTTAAAAATGACTTCCTACCTGTTGTTCTGCACACAACAGAAATTATAGGAAATTACTGATTGTAACGACCAATTGTTGCAGTGCAAATACAGAAATAGGGGTTTCAAGGAGGTATAAAGCAATTTAACTTCTATTGATGCCTTTATGGGATGACAAGGAATATTTCAAATCCCATGAAGGTTTAAAGAAATAAGGATTCTGTTGATATTTTCTTAGTGCAGGAATTAAAAATTCTGTACCTTTTTGGCTAGCAATGCTGTCTCATGTCATAAAGGATAAGAGTGGAAAACAACATTCTGGATCTTGATCTTTGTCTTCAGACAGTATGATTCAGGAAATGTGAAGCTTGCAGTTCCTTGCTCTTAGACTCACAGCAAGATATTATTGGCTTTCATCTCTTTTAATCCCAATATTTCCTAGAGGTTATTCACTCAGTGCCCTAAGTACAATTGAACAACAATGCCTCAGTCAGCTCACAGCATGAAGGAACAATTTGAAGAGGTGTGCACTAGTCTTCATCCAATTCTTGCATGTTAGCTGTGGTCGGTGCATGTACAGGTACTTTGGCATGATTTGGCTGGTAAAACTCCAAGATCCATGTTAGCGATTACTTCCTGTATTCTGTAAGAAAGAAACATGAGTCTACAAGTCAGAATTGAGCCCACAAGGAGGTTTCCCAGATGTACATGATGTGTTTTGCAGTATGTATGCAAAACCACTTAGTACATTCACATAGGAAGGAAATCGTGGGTCATGCAATGCTGCTTGACTGAGGAGGGAAGGGAAAAATACAGACTTCTCAGTGTCGTTATTGCTCCAAATGTTTGTGGTAAGCTGCATATGAGTTTAGAAAGGCAGCTCCTGTGCTACCTTGTGCTTTGTGAAGCAGGAGGTGTGTCAGGAGGCATTTTCTGTAGGATGACAGTCTGGAGAAGATCACTGGGTGATGACATGAATGTAATGGAGTCCTACCTAAGGGGAGGGTGCCTTCAACCAAGCTGCTTTACAAAACTCTGAGAGCAAATAGAGATATATGCTCGGCTTGAGCATCTCAGAGCAGTCAGGAGGATCTCTCATTAAAACCAACAGTCCAGGCATTGTCCCACTTCCCAAATAAACATTTCAAGTCCTTTGCTATAAGCCTCTTAGCCTGAATAACCAGGAGTAGGGAGAAAGGTTGTGGATGTAGGGAATAGTTGAGGACTTGGCTTTGAGCATGTCTAGGACACAACATTGTCACTGTGTTCCTGAGGCAAATATCTATGTACTTCCCTACCTCTCCCAATTTTAGCAAGAGAAGAGGTGTAGTAGAAGCATAAAAAGAGCTGCCTGAGGAATACATAAAGAATCAAATTTTATCTTATTTTTTCTTGAACTGAGATTCATTTGGTAACCATGCAGGAGAATTTTAACTAATGTAGGATTGTTTCTAGTGCTTGCTTTTTAACTTTCACTTATTTACAAGATATTCATTGCAAAGGATCTGCCCTAAGCAACCAGACCCTCTGTTGTTATAAATAGTCACTTGCAAAAATGTCCAGGAGGAGAAAGCAGATGGTATGTCCAGGAGTATAATGCAATATATACTGTGATTCACTTACTGTGTCTTCACAAACTGTAGGTGAGATACTGTGTGAGCATCTGTTAGAGATGTGGGAGGGGAGACAGCATGAAATGAAATGGATTAATAAAAACACAGAGAAAAGTACACAAAAATGTTTTCTGGTAATGAGAGTATAAAAACCTCAGCAGCTCCCTTGTACCAAACATAATGCTCCCCTTTGTATGCGCAGTACATAAAACAGCTCTCCCCTGCCTTTGGGGCTTCCTGCTGCCAAATACACAAGCTCTAATGCTGTGCTTTCACATCAGGAAAGAATAAGTGGCCCAGAGACATTACTGGGGTGTTGAATCCAGGCCGACATATACATTAGGCCATATACTCTTGTGTTTTCCAAGTGTTTGGGTTTGGATTTGTTAGCTGCTGCAACTCTTTCTGACCTTTGTGCATTTAAACTTTACTCAGACATCCACTGGCGACTGCATCCACTTACCTCTTGTGGTAACTTTGCTGCCTCTTTGAATGCTCCTTTGGAATCTGCTGGTCTGGAAAAGATGGATTCTTTTGCACTGACAATGATCTTTACGGAAAGTGTATGCAAATTCCCCACATTTTGCTTTTACAGAACCGTGAGAATATTCTCTGATTTCAGCACAGGGACATGCAGGGTATAGTAAACGGCAGAGTTGATAGAAGAGGATGATAAAGATATTCCCGTATAAAGATATCTTTCCATCAAGCTGTATTTCAAAGAAACTGAAGGGAAGTGTCGCCTTCTCCTCCGTAGAGGAAGAATCATTTTTCTTTGCATCTTCTTAGTCACTACAGTATGTAGGTAGCTTTGGTGTTTTATCTGGAAACATTACTGGCTTTGAATTGCACAAAGCAGTATTCACCTGAAACAGAAAGAGGTTCTAAATCAAAATCCTAATTATCACTCAAACAACTGTCTATGGAGATTATGGTCTTATATGAATAAGAAAGCTGAAATTGATGTGATTTCAGAAATTAAAAATATAAAATAAGAAGTACTGTAGTCTCCCTTTCAATTCAACATCTTAAATCTTATAATACAACTCAGCTCTGGAAAAAAACTCTGGCAGAGTAATTGCAGGATTCCACATGGACTGAGACCTCAGAGTAGCCAAACGACTGGCTGCAGGGTAGTGCCTGAGGGACATCCCTGTCTTCTTTGCCCTGACAGATCAGGGACACATCCACAGTCTGTAACTGTCACAGAGTTACCTCAGATCTGCATGACCAAAGCTTAGGGAAGTACCCTTGGTGGTGGTGTCTGAGTGGTTGGGATGCAGCTTGTTGGCTTTGAAACATTCGGCCTGCAAGATCAGGAAGACTGAGAAAGTAAATGTGTCTCATAGATGGAAGAAGAGAATGGGGTAACTTTGTACTAAATATTTTCTCCACTGAGTTGCCCATTAAGCTAATGCTTGAAGAAAATGCCAGTTTCAGAGGTGTGTGAAACCTGACTGCTTGCAGTACATGAATTACAATGCAGGCTATGGTTGTGTGATTTCCTGTCATTGTTTCCTACTGCATTCAGAGCAAAGTCAACAGAAATCAGCTCTCACTGCCTATATTCAAATTAAGAACTGCTTGATCCCCATCCTTCTATAATTTATGAAGAGATTGTGTATAATAGCTTAGAAGTTACCAGCCATCAGACATGTTACCACATACAAAGGGGAAAATTAGACCTAAAATAGTAATAAAAAACGTTTATATAACTTATGGCGCATTTGCATCTCTTACTTCATTTCTCAATGAAAAGAAGAGACCTCAAAATAGCTGCTGCATATTTCAAATTAGGCTGTAGGTTTTTTGTTTGTTTGTTTGTTTGTTTTTTTGAAACTTCTACCTGAAGTGATTAAAATTCAATGTTATCAAAACATACAATCTCTTCATGGAGGTAAATTAGTTCAGAATTAAGTATGAAAAACCACACATGCCCATAGAAACAGCCCGTATGCAGCTCTCACTTAAGCTCTTCCCAAACTTCAAACTTCAAAAAAAGGAAGAGTCTTCCTTCAAATACCAGTCGTGCCACTTTAAAAATGCATCTTGGATTCTTCATGAAGGAATGTGGTTTGAGCAGAGTCAAGCACATGATATAAATTGTTTTCTTTAACTAGCTGGGTTATGAGCTCAACTATCAGGACATGGTCTTAATTGGCTATCAGATTAAGTTCATGCAATCAAATAAATGCAATCCTTGACACTAACACAAAGAAAACTCTTAACCACTTACCCATTACTCTACTGATCTTGTTACAGATGAGCTCTCCGCATAATTCTTGTTAAAACACATCAGTCTGAAAAAGGATGTGGGATATGTGTCTTATTTCAACTGTGGTTATGGCAAAATTCAGAGCTACTTTTGGGAAGAGGTAGGTAAAAACTTAATCACATTTATTTTAAGAAAGAAAAATGCACAGGATATTGAAGTAACCAGATGTCAGGGATACTTTAAATCCCTATTCAAGAAAAGTCTTCATTGCTGCTAACATATGCACTATTAGCTGTGGGATCAAAGAACTCAAATACTATAAACAGTATATTTCAGGAGCCCAATTTAACCTCACTTTCTTTTTTTAATGAAATTATCAGATTTAGTGCAAAAATTTTATCTGAAAAGTAATTACAGCAGATTCCAGCTTTTATTGTGTGTCGTCAATTATTTTTTAACACGCAGCCAAACAAACAGAAGCAAAGTTCCACACATCAGGATCTGCAGTGTACTCCGCAGTGGTGTGCAGCAGTTAGAAGCCAGGTACAATAGGCAGGGTGAGATCTGTGAAGAACAGTATAGATTGATTACACACTGGCATAGATTCACCCAAGACACACCAATTAAGATCCGGAGAAGTGAGATTCTGATTAGGAAAGAAAATTAACTGAAGTGTTTTATGTAAAACTTCCCTCTCTTTGACCATGTGGGTATTCAGTATTTCCCAGGCCTTGCAGACACTCTGAGGAACCTTGTTGAGCCAGGTAATATGTGCTCACTGGCAGAATGGGATGGGGATGGCAGCAGCAACTGAAGAGTGCTTGGGTAGAAAGCAGTAAGCTTCAGTTTTATAACTGGTGAGGAATGATAGAGGAGGTAAATGAACAGAAATGGGATTGGATGAGATCTCAGCAGGCCGCTCACTAGGACTTAAAATGATGGAACAGACATAAAGGTAGGATTAGGGACAAAGAGAAAAAGGGTGAGAATAAAGGTTGAAAAGCAGCCAGCATCAAAAGTGTTTTAGAGGCCCTGAAATAAATACATGAACAGGAACTACATCCACAAGAGGGAGGAAGATGTGAGAGAAACTGTGTGTGAACATGATCACCAGAAGACAACTATTTCATTGTTGAAATCGAGTTGCATGTGGAGAATGAAGTATTAGCAACATAAAAAGATAAAATATTTTTGTATTTGAAAAGCAGACAAGAGAGATCTGAGCAGTAAAAAAATCCACAAAAAAAAGAAAAAAAAAAGAAAAAAAAAAGAAAAAAAATGATCTGGAAATATCTTCAGAAAATATTAGCAGCTAAAAAGCTATCTGCATGTGTCTTATTTTATCATACTACAAAGCATTTGTCATGATATTTTGAATAAATTGCTAGAAATATTTCAGCTGGTCCATTTCATTTGTTTTTAAGTCATAGGGTAAAAGCATGGCAAAATTCCCATCGATTTTAATAGTGGCAGAATTTCCCTTTTGACTCCACACTGACAGTTCAGCAGCTACCTTCATTACCACACACTTGCATGTAATGCAAGAACATGCTTTTAAAAAGGATGAAGCAGCTTTTCCCAAAGTGCATCTCTCTGGAGAATTTGTCCGACTGTGAGATGAATGGGTACATGTTACACTGGCTCAGTGGTAGGGCTTAAAGGGTTGCAGTGAATGGTGCTACATCTCACTGGTGACTGGTCCCTAGAGATCCTCTCCAGCCTTAATTCTAGGGTCAATTGTTTTCAGCATTTTTATTAATGACCTGGATGCAGGAATGGAATATATCCTTGGTTTGTCTGATGATACTAAACTAGGAGGTGCTGTTGACTCACTGGGGAGATGAGAGGCCTTGCAGAAGGTTTTAGTTAGATTGGAGTCATCAGCAGTGGCATGAAGTTCAACAAAGCAAAATCCTGGGTGCTGCATCTGAGATGGATGGAATGAATGCGGGGCACAGGCACAGACTGAGAGGTGTTTGGCTGGAGAGCAGCTCAGCAGAGTGGGACTTGCAGGTGCAGGTGGCAGCAGCATGCCTGTCAGCCAAGGGCCAAACTGCATTCTGGTGAACATTAAACACAGCAAGGCCAAATAGTCCAAAGAAGTTGTTGCATTTGGTGATGGTGGGGCCTCACTTTGGATATTGTGTATGCTTTGGGGCTCCACATTATAAAATGGATTTTAAGTTCCTTGAAAACATCCAGAGGAGGCACCAAAGCTGTTAACAAGACTGGAAGGCATGTCCTGTGAGGAGAGACTGAAGACACTTGGGCTGTGCAGGCTGGAGAAGATGAGACCCAGGGGTGACTTCACTGCTCTCTGCAGCTCCCTGAGGAGGCAAAGCAGAGGGAGGTGCTGGGCTCTGGTCATTGATGGCAGGATGGGAACAGCACAAACCTGTGACAGGATAAAGTCAGACTGAGCACTGGGAAACATTTCTGTACCGTGATGATAGTCAGATGCTAGAACAGGCTTCCCAGAGAGGTGGCTGATTCCCCGTGCCTGTCAGAGTTCAAAAGACATATGGACCATGCTCACTCATTAATGTGCTTTAACTTTTGGTTAGCCTTAAGTGGTCAGGTGGTTGGACACAGTCATCATTATAGATCCCTTTTGATCAAACCTATTCTATTCTATTCTATTCTATTCTATTCTATTCTATTCTATTCT
>JAPSGF010000086.1:2312201-2328517 GCA_035772895.1 Perdix hodgsoniae
CTATTCTATTCTATTCTATTCTATTCTATTCTATTCTATTCTATTCTGTTTTTCCTAACAGACGTCTGTAGGAATTACAGAACTCAATTTTTGTAAACATATAAGCATATCTTAATTTTACTTCCAGTAGTAGTGAAAACAATTGAATCAACAAACTACTCCTATTAGTGAAGATAAGCGTATGCATGCACAAGTGTTGTAGGACTGGGTTGAAATTATGTAATTGCTGTATCTGATACAATATCACTGCTTACTTTCAGATCAGATTACGCGTTTTTGTGTGTGTGTGTGTCTGAATGATGAAAGCTTGTGCCATTTAACTCCTGACTTGGGTGCAGTTCTCAGCAATATCAGTTATACAAATGCCTTTTATCAACTTCTTCAGCTTTCTGTTTTCCTGTGAATATTTCTGCTGTGCCATAGGAAACGTGTGAGATATTTCAAATGTAGGTTTTCTGCCAGCTGGTGATTTATTCCATTGATTACATTGTCATGTAATGGGAAGAGGCAAACCATTTTAACTGCTCATATAAACTGCAGTGGTGAGCTGGATTCTTATTTAATACAATAAATTTAGTTGCTGCCTTGTACAAGTTGTCTAATTCACTCTACACATTACTGCTATAGTACATTACATTCACTTTGATCCCATACAGTATATTTGTACAATAATGGTGGCCACTAACTTGTGTTTGTCTAAATAATTCAGGGGAAGGGAAGCATATGCAATTTGCTGCGGAGTGATTTTGTTTATCTGTCCTAATTTGATGCCAAATAGATATTTTATAGTTAAAAACAAAGTATAATCCTTGTCTTGGTTTACAAAGGTTATGTTTCCTCAACATTTACATTTCTCACATTTTAATACATTTTAAAGTAAGACTTTTCTAAGCAATATCGAGAACTAGCACAATGTTGATCCACATAGAGTAAAATAATGCCTTAAAATTGTGCTTTAAAGATTTTCAAGGTCTTTGTTCCAGTTATCCTCTAGACGTTTAAACAGATATTTTGGGAAGCACAGCTTCAAAAGGCACAACATATTTCATTTTGTTTTTCTAAAATTTGAGATTGTCAGAGACCAGTATAAATTGCCAAGATCTCTGATCAATATGAGCTAGCATAGGTAAGGAAATCACAAGCTATTGAATTACCTGTCATCTGAACTCTTACATGAATGCTTTCACCCCATCACTTTTGCAAAGCAAAATGGTTTAATTGAGGAATGGAAACTCACCAAACCATAATGAAAACCTTTATCTTCTTCCAAGTGATAGCCTCTAATCAGGCCACGAAAATCTGTGATCCAAAAGCTCAGAATAGAAATAATCCTAGATTTTTGAAGTCCCATCTTTATCATTACAAAGCAGAGGGTGTAGGGTCTGAGTGTGGTATACTGTGGGATTACTGAACTACCACCACCTATTGCAGTGCTGTGAGACCTGTGAGCACTCAGCCCTCTAAGTTACCTACAGACTTAAATGCTCGAAACCTTTGCACTCATGGCTGAAGGTGGAAATTTCTTTCCAGGAAAGAGGGTTGCAAGAGGGTTAAAGAAATAAGGTTGTGCTACCTGTGGAAAAAGTAAGAGGCACTGTGCTTTTGCCAGGTTTCTATAGATATTCCCAGACTAATCACTTTTTATTTGTGCAGGGAAGGTAGGCTGCAGTATTTCTGCTTGGATAAACAAAACAACAAAAAACAAACAAACAAACAAACAAACAAACAAACAAAAGATTAAAAAAAAAAGGAAAAAGAGGAAAAAAAATGAAGGAAGGAAAAGAGGGAAAGGAAAAGAATAAGAAGAGAAAAAACTAAAGTATTCTCCTTATTTGTAGGCACCATTCCTCTGGGCTCTGGAGTCAGGCATCAGCCAATCACCTTGCAACCCTCAGAATGCTTTGAGTGCTTTTTTTTTTTTTTTTTTTTTTTTAATCTAAATAAGGCGATTTCCCTCCTCCTCCCCTTTGTCTGATACTTTACTGCACATTACATTATTTAGAAAAATGTCACTGGAGGAACACTCTGTGTGGTCTCATAAAATATTAACGACTCCTGAAAGAAAACTTGAAATCAAGATGCTCTTTCATGCTGGGCTATGTACTCTCTTTTGTTGGCTATTTTGTTTTCTTTTTCTTTCATGCAATATGAATTTCTTGGTTATTTTTCTCTTGACATGAGCTGCTTCTTATATTTTTCATATTTCTTTGGTAGGAGAAGGAGCTTCAGGAAACAAATTATGTAATACTAATGGTAATAAAGAAGTGACCTGTCTGCTGCAACACTTTCTACAGATACCAAACAAAAGTCATGTGCAGATATGTATTTATAGGCTAATGCTGATGAACAAGAAAAGTGAGGGAGGAGAAGGAAATAAAAAGCCAGAACAAGCTGATTTCTCAATCAAACACAGATTTCTGGCAACGATTGATTTAGTGTTTAAAAATATATCTGAAGAGACAACAACTGGCTTAAATTCTTTTTAGGAGTGGCAAAGAAGAAAATAAATAAATAAAGAAAAAAGAAAAAAAGAAAAAAGAAAAAAGAAAAAAAAGGAAAAAAAGGAAAAAAAAGAAAAAAGAAAAAAGAAAAAAGAAAAAAGAAAAAAGAAAAAAGAAAAAAGAAAAAAAGAAAAAGAGAAAAAAAGAAAAAAGGCACCTGCCAAAAAATCACCATGTAAATTGAAAAGCAGTCTGCATAGGGGAAAAATAATCTGACCAAAAACTACAAGAAAGTAAATCTTCCCATAGTAAAGGCCTATACATTTAGAGGTGGATGGCAGTCCTGAGTAAAGAATACCGACATTTTAAGTGAAACATTTGCTGGCAAAGTGGCCGTCGAAAGTGGTTATTGAATGTCTTACGTGAGAGCAAATTGTAGACTAGAGGTCTTTCTTATATTTTGTAGCAAAGCCAGCTTCCATTGATACCACCTTGATGTCAGCCCCTTTCTGCAGCCATTTGTAAAAAGGCTTGTGATGCGAGATTGACGACTTAAATACTTCATCAATCAATGCTTTAGCCAATGTGTTCTTCAGTGATTGGTGGAAAATTCAAGTAATCCATCTTACCCCATCAACCTTGTTCTTTATTCTCTTCAGGTATTTTCATTTTTTTCCCCCTCTTTATTTGTTCACTTTCACTACAATTTGAAAGAAACTCCAGGCCAGAAGGGAAAGGCCTGCTGCTGTCTTTGAAAACCTAATTGTTGCAGTAAAACACTTTGGTGCAAAGTGCAACTGAATTAACTGAACTTTTAATGATCCTAGAGGTGGTCCTGGTGCATGTGGACCAGCAAAGCATAGGGTAAGGCTGCAATATGTGCCATTCTGTCAAATTAAATATGTCAAACATCCTGAATCATTTATATAATCAACAATAAGGCGCTTATTTCTGGTGAATTAATCTGCTAAGTAGCTTTAAGGAAAGAAATAGGTATGATACAAAGCTAAACAGCAAGTGTAAGGAAACAAAAAAGGGTTTAGGTCATTCATTTTGGCATAATGGAAGGACATCCTTTGCTCAGAGAGTGAATATCCTTTGCTTGTGTGTGAATATTTATGTTGATATCTAGTACTCCTAATTTTAATCTCAATAAGGATTTAAAATCTTAACTGTCTGCTTGAAATTTTAGTATAAATTATAAAGCCACAGCATCAATAGGCTTTATTCATCTGGATTTTGCTTTTGCATCAAACGGAAAAGGTTTCTAACATAAAGGAACAACTCTCCCTTTTTTTTCAACCCACTTATGTGATGGTTTCCTGATATATATTATTATTATTATAGAGACAAGTACTAAATCACAAATACATACTAACTCAGAGGAATGTGTTTTTAAAGGTTTAAAGTTGTGAAGCATTTATGAATCTACTTAGTTTTAGGAATAGGTGTAGTTCATCTATCTGTGCTGAACCTAATGGTGTTTGAGCTTAGAATTTGTTTTTGTGGAAGATAAAATTAAACTGTATTTAGGGAAAAGCTCTCATATTTTTTAAATTGTAGTGAAAACAATTCAAGAATGCTTTATAAAATATATTTATTTGTCTTCAAGTACGTGGAAGACATCTCAAAAATTGTCTTTCCAGTAAGAAATTTTATTGCATGTTTTTAAAGTACTTCTGACTGGATTTTAATTCAGATACTGGTGAACATGCTGACAGAGAACAATAAGCTTCTAATACTGATATCTGGTTTACTCTGGGTTTCATGAACAGCTTTTCATTGATCATTGTCTTAATCTCATTAGTTTTAGTATAACTGTAGTCAAAAGTGAGAAAGCAAGTGGAAAAGAATCTAAACTGCACTGGCTAATGGAGAATCTAAGTAAGCCACTTGTTAAGAAAAACAAGAAAGAGAGAACTAAAAAAGAACTAAGAACTACAAAATGAAAGAGTGAGAATCAAGAAATAAAACTCTTTGTCTGGATTTACATTGAAATGATATACAGTCAATCAGTGTTCAGCAAGATATTGATGCATCATTAAGTGTCCTTATTTTTTTGCAGTTTTTAGTGTTGAAATGCCAAAGTAGTCCCAGAAGTTCAAAGCAAAATAAATTTTTTCATGATGCATCTTTACCCATTATCAGGACAGTAACAGAAATTGAGCCAGGTGGGGAAGTGACTACTCATCTTCCACACATTTTGCCTTTCATTTCAAAGCTCCTGACGCATTGATGTTCTAAGTTCATGTTTAAGAGACACTTGATACTCTTTTGCCTGAATAAAAGCAGATTTCTTTGTGTGTATTTGTGTGTTCATAAATGAGCTGCTTGGTGAATCATTCCTGTCATTAGAAGGTAGATAAACTGCAGGGAGGGAACAAAGTCATCATTTCTACCTCTGTGAAAATGATGGGGGTTTTTTAATTATTAAAATGCAATTATTTCCATTATTGATGAGCGTGATACTCAGGACAGCATCAATACAAACTGTCCAGGACACACACTCACTTGGATCTCAGGCTGGTCTGGCTGCAATAGAGTATTGATGCCAGTGTTTGTTTCACTTCTAATTCACATAATGGATGAGGACTTAAATACAATCCATGGCAAATTAGTACCTAGGAGATTGGATTTATTTATTTATTTATTTAATGCGTTTATTTTTGTTACATGTGAGCCTCTCCATGATATCAAAGCAGGAGACTTTCTGTATGAGGGCAACTAAAGAATGCTAGAATTTGAAACATCAAATCTTATTAATATTTGAGGTATGTTTTCTGGGCTCTATGAAATTTGCCACCAGTACAGGTGTCAAGTTGCTTTCTAGCCTCTGAATTTTTCTCATTGCTTCAGTTTCTCGTTGTTTCAATTTCCCGCTACAATATGTACTAAATAAATATGTGCATGCATACATTCATTCATACATACACAAACTTTTGAACATATAAATACACATGCGATTATTTTCATTTTCCAAAAATTTCTTGCTGCTTGTATCACATTGTGCTTGCAAATCACACTGAAAAACTGACACTCTTCATAGTTTGGCTTTGTGAACAGAAATGTCACTTCATTCACTTGGACTTGAAAGTGCTATGATTTACAGTCTGCTTTGCTTGGTTTCTGTGGGAAACAAAACATGGGCCATTAGAGTAGAAGAGGCTGACACCTTTGCCGCATCCTCTTTTCAGGTAGCTGTAGAGAGTGATGGGGTCTCTCTTTAGTCTCCTCTTTTCCAGAATAAAAAACCCTTGTTCCCTCATCACTGAGTAAAGGGGACAATCATCAGCTTAGTCCCACTGTCTAAACTATTTCTAACACAAGCTAGGATGCCACTGGCCTTCTTGGTCACCTGGATGCACTGCCGGCTCATGTTCAGCCATCTGTTGACTGACACCTCCAGATCTTTTTCTGATAGGCAATTTTTTAGCTATTCTTCCCATAACCCGTCACACTACATATAGATTTTATGATGCAAGTGCAGCACCCAAAACTTAGCCTTGTTGAATATCATACAACTGCATGTGTCCTATTGATCCAGTCCAGAACCTTCTGTATGGCCTTTCTACACTCAAGCAGAACAATATTCCCCCCCAGTCTGATGTCACTTACTTAGGATGAACTTAATCTCCTCATCAAGATCAATGATAAACATATTAAAGAAAACTGGTCCCAGTACTGAGTCCAAGGGAATGCAACTGGTGACTGCTGACCAAGCAGATTTAACTCAATTCGTGTCACTTTATGCTTGGACATACATACATCCAGTTTTTTTACCCAGAAATCTGTATATCTGTCCAAATCATGAGTAGACAGTTCCTTTGGGAGAAAACTGTATCAAATGCTTTGCAAAAATCCAAGTAAACACTATCTGCAGCATTTCCTCTGTCCACTAGACATGTCATCTTATAAAAAAAGATCACGTTAGTCAAGTCATTGCTTTTCATAAACCCACACTTAGGTAAAAAGTAAGGAAAGAGCCTCAAGATTTGAAGGCTTTGATTGCATATCAGGGAAAATATATTTCTGGAAGGAGTGGTTAGTCATAGGAACAGGCTGCCAAGGGGAGTGGTGGAGTCACCATCCTTGAGGATATTTAAAAAATGAGTGAATGTAGAGCTTAGAGACATGTGCTACGGGTAGACCTGGCAGTGCTAAGTTAGTAGTTGGATTTGATGATGTTAAGGATCTTTTCCAACCTAAATGATTCTGTGACTATATTCTAAAAATGACTGATAACAAGGTACCCTTCCAAACAAACTGAATACTACAGGCCTCTTCATTTTGCAACAAAACTTAGATCCTGTGCTTATACTTTTAGACTGTAATTCCTCTCTTGAAGAAATTACATCTAGTAACTCATACAGGCACTCAATATAATCAAAATAATATTATAAATAAGCAACCAAATATACACCTTCCAATTAAAAAAAAAAAATCAGTTTTTCTTCCACATATAGCTCAATTCCCATAAAAGCTGAAAATATCATCTGTACACAAGCAGTGATAAAGGCTGTTTTTAACCAGAAACCTGATGTAGGCAGGTTTTCTTATAGACAGGGGATTTGGTTAAATGCACA
This sequence comes from Perdix hodgsoniae, assembly GCA_035772895.1. NCBI lineage: Eukaryota > Metazoa > Chordata > Aves > Galliformes > Phasianidae > Perdix > Perdix hodgsoniae. The sequence continues at coordinate 2,319,226 of JAPSGF010000086.1, forward strand.
AAAGCAACTGAGCAAAACAACCAGTACAATACTGTATATCAAGAGTAATTAAAAGCCTTCATTTAAAATGTGACAACCAAATCATTTTATATTAGACAGAGAAACCCCTATCGACATTTGAAAATAATGAATAAACAGAATGTCAATTCACTAACATTTGCTATTTAGGCTTTGATGCATACTCTTAGCTCTAAAATCTGCTCCTGGATACACACAGGAAATTCCTATTGAAGTCAGTTGGAGTTGTTTATGTGTAGTTGGCAGCAAATTTTGGCCCTCTGACATTTTTTTAGTGTTCATTTAAGAGAGTACAGACTAGCATAAGCATCAGTTTAACCCTCTGTTTGAAGAACTTGCTCTCAATGGATCCAAACTTCACTGCTGTGGCCCATTCTCTTAAGGAACATTAATGGTACCAACAGATAAACTAGAGTGGGTTGAATTCATCCTATCACTACAAAATTTAATCTACTTGTAGACGTAATACAGACATACACCACCTCACGACAAAGCGGTACAAATATGGATGAACCAGGTATTCAAAGATGAGTAAGAGAAGCAGGTCTGAGAGGCAATGAGTGCATTTTCTGTAGGCGTTCCAAGTCACCTTTCCCTAAGGAATCTCCTTAGATTTCAGCTCTGCCTTTCACTTGCCACCTTGCCAGTCCCCAGTTCAGCTCCTCTCCCTTCCTCTCACATCTTGGTTTGCACAGCCCTGAGAAAGTGACTTCTGTTGTCAGGTCTGCAGCTTGCTCCTCCAATGAACAGGCAAAATCTAACTGTGAATGGCAGGGCTGCCTATGGATGATGAGTAGGTCTTATGAGCTTAATGAAATACTGGGAGAAGAAGCAAAACCTTTAAGCAGCTCCAGAACCTCAAGGTGTAGATCCTCTCCTTGGAAAGCTGCTCATCTGGGTCAATATGGATGTTTGCATCCATCTCAGCAGAAAAATAGCTAGAGAGCAACAACTGTGCCTGCAGGTTACAAGAATTCTTCACGATCACTGCAAATGATCAAAATAATGCAGTGTATAGAAACTTAGTGACAGTACTAAATTTACATAGGAGCAAGGAGAACAGTGGAGACTGTTTTTAGTTTTTAGTTCTGCCTCTACTCTGTGCACCTCTTATTTGAAATGATGGTTTGTTTTTTTTCTCTACTCGCTAATACACTTGAATACATTTTGTACTACATGTTTTCCTTTACAATTCCCCTTGTTACATTCCCAGAGAACACATCCATACTGTTTGGCAGTATAAGAAGCTAAGGGAGCAGCCCAACAGTTTGGTGCACAGTAAGTAATCATCACTTCCCCTTACACAGCAATAGGGATTTTCCCAGCCAGGACACCCACACACATTCTTTCTGTGCTTGGGAACCTACATTTACCTAAGCTTCTGAAGTCTGATGTTTGATGATGAGCCATAACTGGTGTATGCATATGTCTGTGGTTCATGCTCTGCCTGAACATCATAGCAGTGCAAAGCACCACAACACTGTGAACACTGCTGGGCATGAGAGATCCAAAGAGAAAATGAGGGTTACTTTGAGCTTACTCACATAGAAGACCTCTCCATGCCTTCCTTCTTCATTTAGAATCTAAGATTTTAAACATATAATACAATGATTTACTCACCAAAACCAGGGTTGTGGTTGTATTAGTAGGGGTAAATGCTTCTTCATAAATGTTTTTTCACTTTAGTCTCAGTTTTAAGGCGTGAGAAAGAGCTCTGCTTCTCACTATGTGGGGTCTCACATGTGAGTGATTTATTTTTAAATAATTCTCTGATAAAGAATCATATAATTTTCATGGTAGTACTTTAATTGGTGTTAATTTCTATACACCCAAAGCAACCCACTAAAATTTAATGTGAATATTCTTTTTTTTTTTTAAATTCTTTCTCTGATTTTTAATTCCTGTGTTTTAACAAGTACTAGCCAATGACAGATTTGCCATTAGATTTAATGGATAAATTTACAGTTTAAAACTGTTTTTATGACATCTAGCTACACCAAGGTGGAAATTCTACTGGTAAAACAGCAATTTTACACTTACAGCCAAAAACATTTTTGTCACTCCTAAATTGACAAATTTGAATTGCTGCTTATTGGTAAAACCAATTTTTAAAATTACACAGTAAGAACATAACAGTCTCTGTCACTGTGTAATTAAGTCCCTTAAACTGTTATATATACTGCTATATATAGAAATACTGTATTACAAAGTGTTAGCTATTGTTAAAAAATTACCAATTACACTTATAGGGAAAACCATTAAACCGATTTACAGCACGGCAGTTAATTCACTGTGCTTGTGATAAAACTCCTAATATGACACAAAACTTAGTTTACAGTTTACGGTTTAACTCTGCAAACTTAGGAAAATTATAAACAGGGAGGTACAAATGAACATCTGAAATATTTTTATTAAATACTTTTCTGCAGAAGAGACAGTTTGCTGTTTTCTAGCGCAAAGCGATTCCTTCAATACACTTTGAAAAGAGCTAAAGAGAGTCTGACTGTTCTTTCAAGGATCCAGACCAATTTGGGGCCAAAATGTACCTTAATTCCTAGATTAATATCTAGTAAATTCTAGTGCCTCACTGGTCTTGATCTCATAAATGTGGATGGTGAGGTGGTGTGTGTCAGCATACAGTACATTTACTATCAGCATGTTGTAATTTTTTAATGTCTTCTTTCACAGTTAACAATGAGTATGTGAACTTCTCAAAGAACATTACTTCTGATGTTGAATAGTTAGAAGTATCAGTACCAAAGATACAGTTTATATGTCGAGGTGTCAAGATTCTGTTAAAATATAAAAGAATTATTTTCCACTTCATCCTGTCTTCAACATGCTGATGTCATCCACTAGTTGTTTACCATTTTATGTATACTGCACACACACACACACACGCACAGAAACAAAAAAAACAACAGAGCAATCTGACATTAATTTTAGCCATAGTAAAATGAAAATGAGTGCAACTTAAAAAAATAGTACCATAAAATAACAAAGTAAATACGTATCTCCTTTCACCATTAGCATTTTGTTTTCTTTTAGACATCTTCATTCGTCTTGAGTCATCTGTTAGACAAGAAATCATCATCAGCTTTTTGGAAATCTGTTATCTAAAGTGAGAGAGTTCTAAGCCTTGCTGGTGAATTCGAGCCCCTGTTACAGTCAAGAGGAAAGTCACATTTGTTTCATCCTGACCTAGAGTTATTTTAAATATAACATTGGGTTGTTTTTTTTGGTTTTGTTTTGTTGTTTAAAGCCATGGACACATTAGAAGAAATGTATATGGAAATTTGTGAGTGACTGCACATTTTTATTAATGGACATTTAGCCCATTGTTTACATTGATGACTTTTCACTTCTGAGCAAATAGAAAAGTGAATCTCCCCCTTACATCCTTACATAATGAGAATATAGCTGGACTTCACAGTCCTGGTTCACAGCCACAGTAGCTGAAGAACTGAGACTGAGGAGTAAAGAAGGGCAAGAAATAAATATTTGGCTGTCTTTATACAAAGAGAAGCTACGAAGCATTACTGACGTACAAGCTTCCTTATTTTCCAAAAGCACTTTAAATTTTTTAAGCATTTGTTCAGTATAAACTTGAAGTTAAAGAAAAAAATCAAACAATTTGATGAATACTCGAGTTTTTCATACCTGTCCAAATCATTCATCAGAATGAGAGGAAAACCTCCATGACCTGATCCCTCATATATAAATGCAGTATTGCAATTTCTGTGTGACAGAAACTTCAACTTAATAAAATCTAATTAGGGACCAGACTGTAGATATGTGTCTAGTTTTGAACGACAAGTACAAAAGAGAATGAATCAGCTGGGAAAAAAGTCATAATTCTGTCCTTCGTTCGCAGAATGACCTGTTTTACTCAAGGCAAAGCCATGCTGAGTGTTGATAGGTCCTTTTCAAACAGCTAAGGTACAGACTGTCCAGTGCTCTGGGATTTGTCTGTCCTACAGGCAGTTTGAAGCAAAAGGGAATGACTCGTGTGAAATCCAGATATTTCTCAACAAAACTTTCAATACTCTGAAAGATAAAGGATAACTGTGAGGACAGAGATAGTGTCTGACAAGATCAGTTTTCAAAACCAAAAGCCATTAGCTGAATTATTAAAACTGAAGAAAACAAGCTGTGGTAAATTTTGACTTTTTGCTGTCAATCATTTCCTTCTACATATGAGATAGTTCATATATGATGTGGGTGATATAGCAGCATCATTCATAAATGAAGCTGGTTGAAACTTTCTGTACTGAGCTAGGAAGAAAAATACCACAATCAGAAGAAGAGGTCAGCCTCCACAGAAACAGCAAATTCTTGTTGATCAAAATACAAAATTAATTTTACTAGCTCTGGAATGATGATGCATTCAGATTTGAAATGAAAATGTAATAAAATAATTTCACTACCTTTAGAACCCCAAGACTGGCAGTAACATAACATAAATGTGAAAAGAGTATGGTCACTTCATTTCAAATTGTGCCTATTTTACAGCGTAAAAGTTAACCGCTATGTGTGAGACAGTCAATTTTCTTGTGTAAATCATTTGCTACTGGCATCAGTCTTTAACTCAATGAGCAATATTTATTTGCTTGTGTTTCTCTACATTTCCTCAGTATGGATTATATTTTTGCACATTGTCTTTATTCTTAAGAAAAGAGAATAAAACCCCGATATTTTACATTTTTTGAAATCCAGAAGTGGAACCCAGAATTTTTTATCATAGTTTTACTTTTAAGGCATGATATGTGAGTTAGTCACCGGCTCAAACAATTCACGTAGTTTCAATAATATAACTTTAAATCATTCTCTTCGTGAAATATGGAAAGCATTACATTTTAGCAAGCTTTATCTTATCAATTAATAAGCCTTCTTATGCCTGCTTATTCTGCTATGAAGTTTTAAGGCAGAAATCATTGTGACAAGTTAATGATCTCGAGTTTAATGTTTAAACTGGGACGTTACTTGGGTCACAGTATGAATGAAAACAAAAATCTTTTTATAAACTTCCTCCCTTATGGTGCACACAGCATTTCCCATTCTGTGCCTCTGTGGGTGTCAGCTGGTCCTTGGCAGTAGAAGACATGTTCTCGCATTCTCAGACTCCATGGTTGTCATCTATAGTGAGGAGAACAGTTAATAAAGTACAATAGCAGTGAGTTCTTCACCAGCTACCCACATTTGTTGATACACTGTCCTGAAGGGTTTGTGATTTCACTCATTAGTTATGCAGCAAAAATCTGAATCCTTTCAAGCATTACAAATGTCAGCTCTAACAGAAGCACAAGAGCTTAAAAATGGATCAAAGCTGACTTTTCTGGCTCCTGGTCTGCCTCACAAAATTCCTGATTTGTGTATGTATGAATGAACACAAAATGGGAAGACACAAGTTTTAACAAGAGAACTTAACCTTTTGCTTTCACTCAGAAAAAAAAAAGGCAGTCAAAAAAATTAATCTCTATCCCACATAGACAAAAAATCTGTAGTATGGGAGCTTGAGGAATTCAAAGATTTTTACATGCATGCATAATGTTATTTCAAATATGGTTTTAATATGATAACTTTGATGTAATGAGTATCTTTTTCCATTTTTTTTTCCCTCCTTTTTCTAGTTAGCATTCAAATCAGAGCACTGGTGACACAGCATCCTTTTCAGATACATTATTAGCTTTGCTCATGCTATCACGTCTCGGGTCATATCTCCTCATGCTCTAAAAGCTGTAGCTGCTATCTGCTGCCCCTTTGCAGAGACTGCCTGGAAGCCCTAGAGGAAGCCCGGAAGCCCTGTACACATCCTCTCACTGAATCAGTGTGAATGAAGGATGTGAGGAAAGGAGGCTGCATAGCATCACTTCTGAGAAAACACCTCCTCCCGTACTTTCTGAGCGTGGGCACAAATGAGGAGACGCTCCAGTCACACTGATTTCTACACGTCAACGCCTTTTCCTTTACACATGCTGACTAGCTCCTTTTTGATCTCTGTGCATTTCACTTCCAATCTAATATGTCACATAATATTAACAGACATAATTAACTGAGAAGTTGATCCTGCTCCCATTCAGGACAAGAGGAATTGGGCTTTGAGTGAAAAGGGGAGGAATAAGAGTTGGTAGGGTCAAAGGTCATCCAGTTTAAAGAAATTTATCTAGGTTCACTTTAAAAACCACATAAATCTTTCTCTCTTCACACTGGGGACAGACAGCTAGGGAAGTAAAAGGGTGGCAAAAGATTTGCAGACAGTTTTTCATCTGGAAGCAAATGTAAAAAGAAAAGCCCCTCTCATTTTATTGTTTTGCCTATTTCTATCACTTTTTGTTTTTCATTTCCCCTGTAAGGTGTAGAAGGGAAGGAAATAAAACAGCCTGTATTCAGATTACAATTACTGCAAACTTGCAAAGATCAGAAGTGCCCAACAGACTCCTACAGAAACCTTCTTGGGCTGTACATTGCAATGCATTCTGTTGTGTTACAGCATGCTCATTCATCAGATGGCCAAATACCAGGTACTGAAGCTCATATGCCAGATGCATAACCCAGCAGTTTATCTGCATTTCAGAAAGTTTATTGTGGCAGGTACATCCCCATCATTACCACTGGAGTATAACCAGTGTGTATCTACTCTCCACTCCCACCACACATACAGAAAAGCAACTGCATCGTGGTGAGGGAGCTTACGTTTTGATAACATGATGGTTGCACATTTGGCCATGTGAAGGCACAGAGGGAGCATGCGACTTTAAAGAAAGGTTACCAAAGGAAGTTCACTTCCAAAAATGTTGTCTGGCCCAGAATTTAGCCATTCAGAATCTGTAGGGTTCCCAGGAAAAGCTAGGAAGATCCCATGACACTTGTGTTCACAGACCACAGCAGTCTGCACACAGACAAAGAATTGGGAGTGGCCCCTCTTGGAGTAACTCAATCAGCTGTAGATGAGAGGATGAAATATTGTCAAAAGGTTTATGCACTCTAGTCTGCTACCATACCATAGGACAATCTAGTTTATATTCCAAGAAAGAAAAGTCATGGGAAAGAGTGATGCTTCCATGACTTCTGTACTCCCTGCACTTTTCTATTTGTGCAGAGTCTATACAGGACAAACTAATTATTTCCTTCCCCAAAACAGCTTTCATGTCACCTCAACCATCCCTCCACTGATGGAAAGCTGAAACAGAGCAACTGTAAAGACAAAGCCTTTGATATCAGTGCAGAGGAACTTTGGCTAGTGAGCATTTTTTTCATATATGCAATTTGGCATTTGAAGAATCCTTTGACACAACAGATGCTCGAAAGATGAAAGTTTAAAAATATATTAAAAGACCTTGTCTTATGTTCCAGACTGGTTTCTGAATGCTATTCAATTTATATCCACTTAGTGTTATATTTAATAGCGGGGACTGAAATAATAATATGGAATATTATTACAACAGGAATCTAAAGTAAATTTTTGTCTTGTAGATATCCATGGATAACGCCAGTAGGGAACAGCAAGAACACCCCATTTACTAATATTAGATCTTAATATCTTAATCTTAATATTAGAGTGATTAGGATACAACTGTTAAACCTCATTGCTTTGATTTAGATTTTAGAACTTGACAGAAGGTGTAACCCCTTTTCTGCAACGCAGTCCTGTTTGCAAAAAGGGTATTTATGTCCAATGGTATTTGTCAGTACTGGTGGTCAAGGAGCTGTGGAAACTGCTGCTGTCTGAATTTTTCCTTCAGAATTTCTTGGCACTTTGAAAGTTTCAACCTTGTCACGTTTTCAAGGCTACTGTAGGATGGTATCAGTATATACTTCTTAAGTCTGCCAGAGGAAGATGCTGATTATTGTAAAAGGGAAACATTTTCTTGATGTCGGGGTGATGTGGAGGGAAAGAAGGAGCTAAGGGTCATGGTTTAGCACTAAAATGGCTGCCAGGCTTATAATGGCAAGTACTAAGGAACTCCAGTGTGTAATATATATATTTCTTTTTCTGACAGGATGTGCACAATATAATTACACTCTCTTGCCATTGGTTATTTTATTTGAGCCATGCTGTTTAAATCAGCCTTTCCTTTGATTTAACTGAGATTTTTTTCCTGACAGTAATTTCAGTTATTTTCAAAGGAAATTCAAATATAATATAATATAAAAAATACTTAAATATATATAGAGTCTATTTCACCAGGAAGAGAGAGATGTTCATATTCTGTGGAGCCAGAAAAAGTAAATGCTTGTTCCTGGATTATTTTTTTTCCTTGTGTGTGTGTGTGTGTGTATGAGAATACATATCAAAACATAAAACCTTCTGTACTTTGGAAAGAATATACAGTTATGAAGGAAAATAAGAAATTAATCCTTCCGGTAGGTTCAACTCCGAGCCACCTGCAACACATTCCAAAAGAATACTTGATACTTTGTAAGTCTAGCAAGCACTCAAAGTGCTATAAAACAACAACAAAAAAGTAAAACTTTTGTTTGTTCACTGGGGGTTAGGGCTTCTGTCTCATGGACATATCCCTCAGAGCTAACGTTAGGATAATGGATCCTGCTGTAGGCCTGACGTCAGGAAAAAGTTGCTGGTGCAGAAGTACTACTTCACTGACAGGCGTTGGCCAAGATCTGTCTTGACCTTTTTTTTTTCTTTTACTTGTTTGAAAGATGTTTTATTTGTAGGAAGGGACCAGTCAAATTTCAGCACCTTAAGTCCACACGATGAACTTCCTTCTCTAATTCCTTAAATTTGGTTTCTGCTCCTGCATTTTCTTTCTCTGCATCAGATTTTTCAAACAGCCAATACAGAGTTTGAACTCTGTTCTTAAAGAAACACACATTTCAGCTGATACAGGGCCAATTGCTGTTACAGAAACACAAGAAAAATACTCCCAAACAGGTAGGAAGGTGCTTCTGAGATAACCATGATCTTTTGGTAAAAGTGATCCCATTTCCCCTCAGATATGTCCCAAATTATAACTCATATATGTGTGATAAGAGCATAAGGCAGGAATTTTGCCTATGAATTAGGCAGGGAGGTCAAATGCGGAGAAGAAAAAGGAAGGATTGCCTACCTCACCTTTCACAGACAATGGCACTTTTGTAATTTTGCCTGTGCCCTAAATAGACTAGATTCAGTAGCTTTGAATTCATGGCATTCCTTCTCACACCGCTCTCCAGCTCATAATAAGCTAGTAGCTTAGCAGTCTTTTATTTTTTTCCTTTATTTTTTCTTCTTTCTTTCTTTCTTTCTTTCTTTCTTTCTTTCTTTCTTTCTTTC
>JAPSGF010000086.1:2328527-2416618 GCA_035772895.1 Perdix hodgsoniae
TCTTTCTTTCTTTCTTTCTTTCTTTCTTTCTTTCTTTCTTTCTTTCTATTGGCTAGGAAGGCAGGCAAGCTTTACAACCAAAACAATCAATTTCAAGCTGCCGAACCCAATCAGGCCAGTTTGAGAGTGACCCTTTAAATTGAGTGTGAAATTGGGAGATGGAGCTCCCCTTTCCTACTTCAGAGCTGGTGGAGAAACCATCACTTCCTTTTGTAAGTGGGTGCATTAATAGTTGTGCTGTTCTTGCAGACATTATGTGCTAACAAAACTATGTGTGCCTGGTTCTGTAGCAGGTTACAGGGGAAAAACAAAGCAAAGGCCATCTGGCTCCACCAGTTAGTGTGTATAATGTCCAGATACTAATGCTTAATGCACTTGTAAATATAAGTTTTCTCTCTCTCAGGGTCTGATTTTAATTTGGGTAATATTCCTGTTAATAATAACATCTAATTACAACATCCATTAAAAGTTAGTAACATTAATTTAACAGGGAGAAAATCTAATAGAGTTCTTAGAGTGGCACTGGCATTTTTCCATTAAATTAATGTTACAAACTTTTAAAAGGATGTCTTAAATAGACATCATTAGTGGTGGGAATATTAAACAAATTAAACTCAGACCTTAAATATGAGATGGGAGCCTATTTATGAATCCAAGTAAAGGTGTCTGCTATGCCTTTCAACCTATTTAAAATTTTCAACAGGAAGGATAAGTTTGTGCAAAATTCACGGTACCTAAGTTTCTTCACAGGAAAGGCTCAAATGAAAGTCTTTTTTTTTAATCTTTTATTTATTTATTTATTTTTAACAGTATCTCTTTTGCTGGCCTTGTGATCTACACATTACTTGCCTGACTGCTGCTGTTTTTCTTCTCAACAGTGACCTTCTGGCCTGTTAAGTTTCCTCCTTTGGGTTATTTTTGTTGTTGTTGTTTAAAGAGTGTGATCATGAATCCAAAGGATGAACGGTCCCTCCTCCTGCTAGGCAAAAGCCTTGATGGTTCTGAAACAGATTCCTGGATTTGGCTGAAGAGGGACAGATTGTATCAGGGATGCATAGATGTTAAAATGCTTACCGTAGTTTAAATTCATATTGCATTTGCAATAAGATAATTTACACATTTAAAACATGATCCTGCTTGGAGAAGCCAATAAAACTGTTAAATAGATTAAGTTTTTAAAGGTAGCTTTTGATTTACAAATTGACTACAGATAGAACATTTTTTAAGTGAATCACTGGATTTCACAGACTCTTTTACTCTTGAGATGATGATGAAAGGAAGAGCTACAAATGAAAGAAGTTAGATGCTTAATGTAATACTGGGAAGAGATCAGCATGTGACAGTCCATGTTGTGCTCCATGTATAACACAAACATTATCTACTGTTAAATGCTTCAGTACAAATTCAACAAAATTTAATGAAACAGCAGCGAAAGTGAAAAGAGTGGAACACTGCAGCATGGTCAGACTCAGCAAGCTGTAATGAATGCAAACCCACAGATTTTTAGTCTGTGCTGAGGTTTTTTAAGCAGACAGCAACAAATACACTTAGGTTCAGAGCGTCTGGAATAGATACCAGGATAGGATCTATCCATGAGCATCTAGTGTTTGACTTCACTGAGCTTGTGCCACCCTTCTGACTGCATACTGTGAGAAACATATTTAGAGAGGTCTGATCTACTGTAAATACTGAGATGGGCATGCATTCAAGCTTACAATTACTCACAATTCATTGTGTGGTACATTAGGCGAAAGGCTAAACAATCTGTTTGACAGTTGTTGTTTTCACATTTACCTTGATATGTAGGGATGCTTCTCCTTTTCGCATTTGCCTGCGACCTTTCAATCTGTGAATTTATAAACTGGTTGAAGCAGGTGTACTTGAGGTTCCCGTGAATAAAACCCACCCTACTAGCTTCCAGTCATCCGTAAGCTGGTGTAGACAGAATGGTGCAATCCTTTTCCAAACCAGGTCTATGCAGACCCAGAGCTTGGGCGTGAACTTGTGTCCAACAGTTTTGTTGGATTTCAGGGTTCATGAACACTACTTAATGGTATATCTGCATTTTTAGCTTTTTTCAGGCAGCCTCGGTGTTATCTCCCACTCTCAGGGCTTACACACATGGATTTCCTGGGGCTCACAAGTACTTGCCTGGACACTGAGCTTTTAAGGAGCAGAGGTTTCTTTGCACCACCATCCCAAGAGCATTTTGCTCATGAAACACAGCCAACAAACATGAAGAACTGAGAAAACAGTGACAGCCACCTAACCTCATTGACTTCAGTGTTTATTAATAATAAATACTTGGAGGTGGGAGAGCTGTCTGGAATTTGAATCCCTATTCCTGCAAGCCAAGTTGTCACCTCTCAAAGCTCAACAATATTTGACAAGTCTTAATTAAAATAATGTTGTTTTATTTTTCTTAAAAAAGAAAAAAAAAAGAAAAAAAGAGAGAGTGAGAGGATGAAAAATAAAGAATTTAGAGGTAAATCAGTATGCTATGTAAGGAGAAATAAAATATTAGTTTAATTTGGAAGTATTAAAAGTTAAGGAAAAGACAGGAAAAAACAAATGCACTGGGTTATGGAAAAATCATGTTTTGATTTTGCTGGGTAAATTGAATGACAAATTGTAACAAACAATGAGCTTGCAAATGGATTTATTTTTAATCCTTTTGGTATCTATTTGGTTACACTTTTCAGATGAGATGAGAAAAGGTTTTATATTACTTGACTGCTGAAATACTCCAGTGTCCAAGTAGTTTAATGATACTGTTTGAAAGAGGAAAAAAAGCCTAGTATGCCATTAAACAGATTGGTTTTCTTCTTTTGTTCCACAATAAGCTGCTGTTAGTCGGGAAAATATACAGCCATTTGTATCATTCTACAGCCAGAAATTTAAGCAGTGATAATATAGTGCAACTTTATAACAAATACAGGGTCTCAAAAAGACTGTAGAAACTTACGTTACCTAAAGCAATTAGATTGTCATTACAGAGATATTAGGAAAAAAAAAAAAAGAAACAATAAAAATATATATAATGTTGAGGAGAGAGTGTTAGAACAGGAAAAAATAAATATAAAATAAAAAATCCATAAACCAACAAGAATAAAAAAAGACAAGAGCATTTTGTTCTTGAGCTTTCTTCTAATATTATTTGGACTACATCATCAGGCAATTTCAATGCTACTAATTTTAAAAATTGAAGGCTGATAAAGTAAAATGTGCATCCTTTGTAAGTGCTGTTTTTTTGCTTTTATGCTTCCCCTTTTTACTTCCATATATTACCTAAAAATGATTCAGCATGATCTTCTATGTTCATGGTCGCACACATTCACATGTAACTTCAATGTGCCTGCGAGACATAAAGAATAATGAATAAAATCCCTAAAAACAACCAGTAAACAACCACCTATTCAATTCTCCCTCACTCAGGTTTTTCACAGTGTAGTAAACGCATTACTATTGGCTGATGTACTCAACAACTTCTTCCTCTCAGCCTGTGAGAGGATGGCATGGAATGTGGGGACTAAGGGAGCAATGTCTCTCCTTCTGCAAGCAAAGATCAGGTTTGCAACCACATGAGGAACCTGAACATCCATAAGTTTATGGGCCCCAATGAGACGCATCCCAGAGCTGTGAGAGAAGTGACTAATGGAGTCGCCAAGCCTCTCTTGGTGACATTTGAATAGTCATGACAATCAGGTGAATGCCCTGGTGACTGCGAAAAAGGCAGTGTTACACCCATTTTAAGAAGGGTAGAAAGGGTTGATCCTGGGAACTACTGACCTGTGTCAGTCTCACCTCTTTGCTGGGAATGACCATAGAGCAGATCCTCCTGAAAGCAATGCAAAAGCACATGAAAGAGGGGGAAGTGATATAGGACAATCAGCATGGCTTCACCAAGGACAAGTCTTACCTGAACAACATGAGGAATTCTATCATGGCATAACTACTTTAGAGGAAAAGAGAAGAGCTACTGTTATCAACTATCTGGACTTTAGCAAGCCCTTTGACATGGTCCTCCACAAAATTATTCTCTCCAAATTGAAAAGATACCGGTTTGATGGATGGACTGTTTGATGGATGAGGAACTGGTTGCAAGATCATATTCAGAGAGTATGATCACAGTGGTCAGTGGCTCAATGCCTGGATGGAGATCAGTGATGAGTGGTGTCTCTCAGGGGTTTGTACTGAGTCCAGCATTGGACTGTCACTGTCTGGACTGTCACATCAGTGACATTGACAGCGGGATTGAATACACGCTCACCAAGTTTGTGGATGGCACCAAGCTATGTGGGGTAGTTGACGTGCCTGAGGGATGGGATGCCATTTAGAGAGACCTAGACAGGCTCAAATAGTGGATCCAGGTGAACCTCATGAGGTTCAACAAATCAAGTGCACGGTCTTGCATCTGGGTCAAAGCAACCCTCAATATCAAGACAGGCAGGGAGATGTAAGGCTAGAGTACAGCCCTGGCAAAAAAGGACTTGGGAGTACTGATGGATGGCAAGCTGGACATGATCCAGCAGTGTGCCCTTGCAGCCCTGAAAACCAGATTCATACCAGGCTGCATCAAAAGATACGTGACCAGCAGGTTGAGGAAGGTGATCCTGCCCCTCTGCTGTGCACTGCTGAGGCCTCACCTGGACTACTGTGTCCAGATGTGGAATCCTCAGAGTGGTATGCAACATAAGAGAGGTAAAGCACTGGAAAATGTTTCCCAGAGATGTGATAGATGCCCTGTTCTTGGAGACACTCAGATCAGGCTGAATCAGGCTCTGAGCAGTCTGATCTATCTGTGGATGTCCCTGGTCATTGCAGGGACCTTTAAAGGTCCCTTCCAACTCAAACAATTCTATGATTCTATTATGGCATCTCCACAAAAGGTATTGGTTCAATCAAATGGGGGTAAGCTACTATTAATTGGTACAATTTACCTTAATATCTTTATTCTGAATGGGGGCAGGGTGGGTAGGGAAGACTCCTTCTGTGCTCTTAATATCATACTCTGAAGAGACACCTTATATCAGCAGTTTAGTGGGAGGAAGTCATCTGGAAGCTTTTCTGTACTGTTCCCATGAGCATTTATCTCCAATTTGTATCAGACTTGTAGGATGTTGATAATGGTTTGGGTCCATACCTGTAAGTTCTCTATTAAAAAAATGAAAGTATTAATGTGCTGCTCTCAAACAAGCTTACTTCCTCCTCAGGTTGAGTGTTATGTAAAGCAAATTAGTTCAACCTCAGCTCGCCCCTTTCTCTTCCCCTTCCCCTTCCTTCCATTTTTAAACTGGTAACTTGTTTCATGCAAGATAACCCATCAGCTTTTGCTATCTTCCTAAAGACTTCAGTCATCATGCTGTTTTTGATATAACCCCCCCCTCCCCCCAAACCACCAACACCCCACAACATGCTTGCACAGACACATAGACACACAATTTCCACCTGCTATGTGAATTACAAGAAGATGGGCAAAGAAGCATTTCCACAAACACCACTGAAGGAGTAAATTCTCCAGCTGTGTACCTCAGCACCCTATTGATTTCCAGAGGATTACTTTCATTTGCTTCACATGCAATGCTGGCTCAAAACATTACCCTCTTAGGAAAATTTTTCATTTTCAAGCCTGAATTTATACCCGGGTATTCCTCAAAATCTGAAGCAGTCAGACCAAAACAGTTAATCTTTCTATTTCTTGTGCTGCTATCTCCATATGCATACGTGCAATCTCTATCTCTTCCTCTATCTAGAATTATACAACTAGCTCTTGGCTTGAAGAGCAGTAGCAGTGAACTATAACTCAAAGGAGATTGCAAAATTCTTGGAGTGGGGAACTGTCTTCTTAATTAGTCCGGGAAAAAAAAAAAAAAAACAACAAAAAACCAAAAGAAATCAATGTATGCCATTATAGGAACAATAAATAATAGTAAAATTAGTTCCTGAAAATGAGTTCATACTGCCCAAAGGAAAAGCCTGAGAACATGTTAGGAAGATAATTCCCAGCATTAAATATGAGCGAGTAAAGAAGCAACTCCAGGAAGGACCTTGGCAAGCTGCAGATTCCTTCCAAGCCTGACACCTGAGAGTGCATCCACTCCAGGTACAGTCACTAGAGATATTTTCTCTGATAAGGTATATAGTAAACTCTGCTTTAAAATAACAAGGTAAAGAGTGAGAAGTAGTGAGGTAACTTCCTTGACTGAGCAGAGCAGAGAGCTGCAGAAATGTCCTTGGTCTGGCCTTTATGGGCTTTCTTCTTACTTCTTTTTTAAAGGGAGAAAGAGCACAAAGGCAATCCAGTGAGACTGTACTTAAGACCTAACAATGTAATGACAGCCTTTGGAAACAGCTGTGCAAGGACCAGCAGAATCATCAGGTATGGTGTGGTCTTACTGCGGGTCTGCCTCAGTGAAATGGTTTTAAGCTCTTTTACAGCTGCTTAACCTAGGGGAGAATGGGAAGGGGCAGAGAGAGGCTGGGAATTTTGCTATCAGAGGCTACAACGCTCTGCTCTCCCGTGAGAATACTCCTGGAGTCTGATCTGTTTAGCAATGCAAGAGATAGCTTGCCTATTAAATCCAAACAAAGGAAATAGAAAAAAGAAAAAAAAAAAAAAAAAAAAAAAGAAAAAAAAAAAAAAAAAGCCCTGCCTGAATACAGCTTATTTGGTGGAATTTACACATTTCTGTAAATGAATTAAATTGCTAGGTACTGAAGTGATGTATCTCAGCAAAACCCATTCATTGGAAACCAGAAACAAACATAAACTTCCAGCCAAATTCTCCAGACCTTATTTAGTGATTATTTAGTCTAAGCTCCCAGCAACTTACATGGAAGTTTTGCCTGAATAAAAACTGTTAGATTTGGTTCATGGTGAGATGGTAAAGACCACAGCCATATATATCTTCACAAATTCTCTCTCTCTCTCTCTCTCTCTTTTTTTTTTTTTTCTTTTATTTCTTAACTAACAGAAATTCCTGTAGAGTACTTGAAAACATTCTGTTGCATCCATTCTTCACAGCCCATGCATTTTCAGTGAAGTTCAGATTCCATAGATTGCAATAGCAAATCTTTTAGCTTTAGCAAGGTCTTGACTTTTATTCTTACATCTGAAGCAAATTAGAGGATTGGCTGATCACTGTTTACAGCGAGTAAAGCAGAGAAGGTTGCCATGAGCACTGTTCTTTTTCTCTGATGCTATGAGGCATCAAACAGAAAAAATTCTGGCATCTCAGAGATCCTGAACTCTGAAGTTTTGTAGGCTATTGCCTGCATTGCCTTTTCCTCTGGGCATAAGACCAGACTCCCTGAATGCAAGCTCTCATTCAACCATGATTTTGAAACTTCACCAACTGCTACCAGTAACCAGACTCTTGACATGTATGCTGCTGCTGCCAGGCCTGGGACCATATTATGCTTTAATCCCTTCAAGGGATAAATATTATACTGATTTTTTTTTTTTTTTTTTTCCTTTGGACATACACACTTTTACTGTTGTTTTTTCCTCCATGTACATCCTGATGTTAAGGAAACAATAATGTCTCTATGGCAGCTGAAAGTCACTTATTGAGTCCAAATGCAAATTCTTTCTGCTTAGTTTTGAGATTTAACTCATAGCATCTTTCCTAGTAGCCACAAGGATGCTCAAGGAAATGTGCCCAAATTCACTTTTCACCAGTTAATATAAATTTGAAGGCAAAACAATGAAGCCATACAATCACGTCAGTTTCTGCAAAATTTCAGAAAAATGCAAGAAATGAAAATCTGAAAGCCTTCTGTGAGGCATGTCATTTATTAAAGTTGCTATAGAATGAATTCCAATACTAAAATCTAGATCAACATTAGCAGTACTGAAATATAGCTAAAACAGTAATTAGTATGGTTATCTTACTTATTATTTTGACAGAAAACTTGCATGTATGGAAAACACTAATTGTTTATCTTTGCTTATATTGACACCAAATAATTCCTGTCAGTCTCATTGCTATTGTTAAATAATAATGTTTGACAGCAGTTTCTGACGGAGATTTTGGAAGACAGATGATACCCTGACAATAAATTCATTTTCTTGGAAAATAAATTGAGAAGAGAGAGAGAGAGAGGCAGGAATAGAGGGAAAAGGAGATGAAAAAATATATAAGACAGAATCACTAAGTTCTTAAGAGTAATACATGTACCATAATGCTGGTGGGGGAAAGAAGCCAACAGCCTGACTGGAGATTAACTTAGAAATACAGATTTTGACTATTTTAATGGTAAGAAATGCATTTGTAAAAGAACCATTGTATTTGAATGATGGAGGGTCAGATCCAAGTCTCTATCAAGCTAGACTTACAGAGATCACTGAGAAAAAATCAAGACAAAAATGCTTGGTGCCTGCACTGTGAAATTCAGTATTTCCATTATTCTACTGGAGAATAATTCCTTTTTTCTTTTTTTGTTCAGACAGTTAAAAAGAAAACAGAGAGGTGAAACAGATTCCTGAATCAATACTGGAAATCAGTACTAGAGATATGATGAAAAGCTAAAATGCTTGGTACTTGTTATGGGTACCTTGTGCTCCACGGTGGTTATATTTTATCTTCTGAACAGTCAGATTATTGTCATCTATTTATTGAAAAATCAGGAACATAAGGTAAGTGCTTGTCCCTTTGTAGTCATACTGAAGACAATGCCCCCTCCCTTCAGGTCACCTCAAATACTGCTCATTTTATGCTTGCTATGAATTAATCACTCCAGAATTTATTGCTTTGTTTTTCAAAATAAAGGATGTAGGGATTATATAAGTCAGATAACTATTCATTTATTTATTTTTGTTCATTTTTGCTTTTTTTTTTTATATATGTATATTGGAAATAACCTACATTTTGCATTATTCATATTTTTAAACAAAATTCCCTGAAGTTACTATAAGTTTAATTGAGACACATGCTTCCCAGTTAACAGAGACTGAATTTTACAAGAAATAGTAGCAAATGTGACAAATCACACAGCAATCATGAGAATTTTTCTTCTTTTATGTAAATGTGGAGACTAGAGAGCTCTGTTGAGTGGTCTCAGAAAGGTCATTGAGGGCAAGAGATGATATAAACAGTCATCTGAGAGCTTGGCAAATCAATCATAATTAACATTCAGAGATACTTCCTGCATGCAAAGCCCCCAGAGGGAAAGGTCACTGGAAGGGATCACTGGACAACGTGAAGATATGGGAGCAAACAGGTTTCCTCACTCCATGCTTCCCTTTGGATCGATCAGTTTCTGCACTCACGTTCAATGCCATCTGATGTGCTATGGGAAGGGAGTGGAGCAGGGTAGATGCATAACTCCTCAACTATGAACTGTGCAAACCTTTACACTTCTGTCATGTCAAAATATATTCTGGATATTGTATGTAGCTATCTCAAAGATGGTGCAACGACTAGGTAGTAGCCTGTTTCCTTCCTTTACAAAGCCACAGATATTTTGTTTCAAGACACCATGGATACTAAAGACTAGAACAACCCCATGATGTGTAACGGTGCTGATAATCTTAGGTTTAGGCTCTAGGAGACATGAACAGAAATGGGAAACAGAGTACTCTGCCACAGAGAAACTTGGCTGTAGCTCCATACTTTCATATTCTAGTGAAGGCTGCAGTCCTTTGGGGGGACTTATGATGTTGCTATTACTGGAAAAGCTGGAAGCCCAGGGGCTGCTGTGATAGGTGCCTACATGCATCCAAATCTAGGCTGTGGATATAACCCTCATTCCTGCCTCCACTTCAAGGCTTTCACCCTTATTACTGGAAAGCTATGCAAATAGCTGGGGTATGTCTATTGCAGCAGCAAACAATAGCTGTTTTATGGAAAACTGGTATTTCCTCTTAGCTAGACAGAAGCCATTGTGAAGATGGCTAGCATTAATTCATAAATGCGGATTTCCATGAACTAGTTGAATGTCTAGAATTTGATCATGGACTGAAATGCAGTATTTTGCTTTAGAAAAATTTGTATGATTATCTTGGAATAGTAATAATGTAGTATAGCAAATGGGAGAAAAAAAAAAAAAAGTGCTTGACAACAGAAATAACATTATTCTAATAACAGTTCTTATACTATATGCTCCTGATTCTGTTCTGTTATTTCCTCCTATGAGCTTCATGTTGAACTCAATGATTATTCTGAATGTATGTATCTCACAAATCAAGCCAAGTTCCACTTAGATTCTGAACAAAAATACACTTGCTATGTAACAAACCCAATGAATGCATAACCAATTTAAATGCAATTTAAATACTATTATAAGGGTGAAGCATAATTAATTTTAAAATCATATTTAAGTGTTTTTTAGTTTGTGATCTCCTGCCTCATTTAACGTGAAGAGAACACCACTAAATCATTTACTTTGCACATAGGGGAAGCTTACTTTCTACTCAAGTATTTAGCATTTTTATTCCTTTTTGTTTTGTTTCTAAACTGAAGATTTTTCACTGTTGCCATGATTACATCGTAAACTGTTTAAAAGCCCATGTTCACAAAAGAATCCTGCAGGAATGCTGAAGCTCTGACTCACATCAGTTTAACAGCTTTGTCAAATTTCTCTAGCTTGAATCATAGAGCAACAGAATCAGAGAATATCCTGAGTTGGAAGGGGCCCACAAAAATCACGGCGTCCAACTCCTCCCTCCACACAGTAACCACTCAAAATTCATGCTCTGTATCTGAGATTGTCCAGATTCTTCTGAGATTGTCCAAATTCTCCTGGAACTCAGATACTCTTAGAGCTGTGACAACAGCATCAGGGAGCCTGTTCCAGTGCCCGACCACCTTCTGGTACAGAACCTTTTGTAAAACCCAGGCAGATCCTCCCCTGACACCCTATGCTGTTCCCTCAAGTCCTATCCATGTCACCAAAGAGAAGACATCAGCACCTGCCCCTTCACTCCTCTCACGAGAAAGATGTAAGCTGCCATGAAACCTCCCTTCAGTCTCCTGTTCTCTGGGTTGAATAAACTAACTGACCTCAGCTGCTCCTCCTATGTCTTTCCCTCTCGACCCTTCACCATCTTCATAGCCCTCCTCTGGATGCTCTCGTATTTAAAATACCTCCCAGTCCTGTTCCCAAGTCATTTATGAAGATACTAAAGACAAGGAGTACTGGCCCCAAAATGAAGCCCTACAGAAATCCACTAACAAATAATCATCATCCAATTGCTCACCAATTACTTTTTTTTTTTTTTTGGCTCAAATCTGGCTAGTTGTGGGTCCCTTTTGGAGCAGCTGGAGCTGGCTCTGATCTGACATGGGGTAACTGCTCACACAGTCCACCTCTGTGGCTACTCCACTGCCAAAACATTGCCACATGAAGCCATTACACAGGCATTTGATGAAGTAGCATTGCAACACTGTCACATAAGTGGACCTAGTAGCTGTAAACAAGTAGAAGCTGGAAGGTTACAACTACATAGATGAAGCCTTAGCATTCTTTTACTGGCTCATGAGTATCATGCTCATCTGTATAGCAAGCACCACCAATTACTTAAGCTTGGATACAAAGCATATAGGTATATATACAACTTGCCATGTAAACTAGCATTCAACCACGATGCAATTTAAGCAGAAACAGTGAGAAAAAACTTTTGAATAAGATGAACACTTTTATGGATTGATTCCTCAGGGTACTCTTTATCCTAGGATTAAAAGCACTGGACAGCTTAAAAGATGTACATGAACAGCAGTTGCTAGTTTCTGATGTGTTGCAGTTCAGTTCTCTCACAAAGTTTATCACATGTGATAATTGTCATTTAAACATCGTAATATACAATTAGACAGTAAAAATACTGTATTACTTCCTCATACCTGGAACACATCCACTGGAACATGGCCATACAGCTTAGAGTCTTACTTTACATGAATTCAGATTATGCAATACAGTGATGGAGAGGGATGCTTGTGCCACTTTTGCCAGTTCTGAGCAAAGAACTACTTAGATGGGTAAATTAGTCCAGAAAAAGAATACAGTTATAGCCAAAATAAATCTGACATCTTACACTGCATTGCACAGTGCACCAGACATAATATAATAAATGTTTGTACAAAGACAGACAAGATTTAGCTGCAACAATCAAGCAGATAATAAATAATAGCAAGTAGTCAGAAATAATGATAAGAAAGGATATTTTGCATAACAGGTACTCAAAGTGATGCCACAAGAAATGGTGTTGTTGCTTGAGCCCAGGCAATTGTCATTAAGTGGTATCTAAAGTAATAACTGTATACTGTTTTCCAGCATAATTCAACCCTATAATATTTAATAAGATTATAGGCAGACTCATTTTGGAAAAATTGTCTGTGTCTTGCTGAGCTCTGTGAGGAACAAAAGAACACAGAGAGAAGAATCCTACTAATGTGTATCCTACACCTTTTGTATGTATGTGATAGTCCTAAAAGTGTGGCAATATGTGCTTCTTTTTAAATATGCCACTGTACTTGTTGTGGTTTAACATGGCAGGAAGCTAAACACCACACAGCTGCTTAGTTTCTTTCATGGGGGTGGGAGAGAGAACTGAGAAAAGAAAAAAAGCAAGAGCTCATGTGTTAAGGACTGTTTAAATAAAGAGAAAAGACAAAACAAAATGAAATAAACAACAACAAACAAACAAAACAAAACAAAAAACCAACAAAAAAAGAGTTAGCAAGCAACATAATTGCTCACCGCCTGCTTGGTGAGGCCCAAACAGTCCACAAATAGTCCACAAAAGTAGCAGCTCCTCAACAAAACTAATTTTATGACTGAGCATGACATCATATGGTATGGAATATCCTTCGCCCTGGGCAGCCTGGTCGAGCATTAAATGGGGATGCTGGTGGCCCTACATGTGGCCGTGGGTTGGAAATTCATGATCCTTGAGGTCCCTTCCAACCCTGGCCATTCTGTGATTGATTCTGTGATCCTTTGTCATGTTTCGTCAGTCGTCTTTGTTCTGTTCCTTCACAGCTTCTTTTATAACTCTTGCCTCCTCATTGACAGAACAGCTCAAGAAGCCAAAGTCCTTCAGTTAGTGTAAGCACTGCTCAACACTTTAAACAGTGTTATGTTATCAACATAATTTTCATCTTAAATGAAAAACACAGCAGCTACTAGGAAGGAAATTAATACTATCCCAGACAAAACTAGGACAGTATGATAATAAAAATAATCCATAGCAGTCAAAAGCAAACAAACAAACAATAAAAAAAAAATCACAAAGTAATTCGTTTTTTTCAAAGATTTCTGACCCACAACACAGAATACAGAATTGCTACCTTAAAAAATGTGGTCAACAGTTTCTTTTAGTTGTAACATCTTACTGGGAATATTAAGGGAAAATCAAAGTTTCTGTCCTGAATTGGCTGAACAAAATAAGATTTCTAAGACCTTTACATAGGGACACATATATCTGCAAATTCTGGCAATCCACTTTCTGTTTTTATATGTTGCTTTCTGTAATATATATGCAACACTGAATAAACCTCTTTGAAAATAAAGTAATCAACAAACGTACCAAGCCTTAATCCTGCTCCTGCTTCTACTCCTTCTCAATCTGTGGGCACCTTTCAAGATTCTCTTCTTGTTATTATTCAACAGTACTCACTGTCATCAGTGAGTATCATCTTATTCAGCTTCTCTCTAAAGCTAAAACTACTTTTATTTTTATTTTTTTTTAATGAACCTGGAAGAAGAAACAAAATAATGAAAGAAGAGAAACCAAAGTAATGAACAGCCTATTAAGAAACAGTTGGCCATAATGGAGATATTCCCAGTTCAGATGTGTGGCTAGGTCAACAAATGAAAATCCTGAAAGTAAAACACAAAGGAAGGGAGAGTTGGAGAAAGACAGGCTTTAAGCGCAAGTAGGAAAGTGACATTACCTATGTTCAGTCAGGCCATTACCAGAATATTCTGCTAAATCCACTTCAAAAGCAGTCTGATCAATTTGAAATGGTTCAGAAAAGAGTCATACAAATGAATTAAGGTCTGGAAAACAAATTCAGGATATTCCATAGATATTTCAAACAACAAAGGTGTTCTACTAATAAAATAACCATAATCCCAGTGATGCAAGTGAGCCCTTGAGTCTTCCATCAACTCAAATTGCTAGTAGTTCCCTAAATTAGTATCAGGTCAATTGCTGGCACAGGAACAACTTCTGCAATGCACTGAATATGGATGGATCACCCTTCAGAGCCGGATGGCACATGCAGTACAGGGATATAGAGTGCTCAAGTCAAATAGGGATGAAACTCAACTACACCATTACTTTTATTCCTTTATTTCCACAAGTAACAGTTCCAATGACGATAGCTTTCTCACTGGAATGAGATTGTTACACTGGGTTCATGTCCTTATTGTGTCTTGAGTAATATATTTGTTTGTTTGTTTGTTTGTTTGTTTGTTTGTTTGTTTGTGGGATAGGAGAGGGGCATAAAGGGTTAGAGGGCAGTTGCACATGCAGCATTTGTACTAATAATCTCATTCCATACTGTGTACGTGTCTGAGAAAAACATCTACATACACACACCGTCTATAGAGTAAACTTTTTCATTGACATGCACTATATGAAATTGCATATGAAAGTGTATGTTATGTGTTTTATGTAACAATCTGCTTTATTTTTCTGAGACAAGAACTCAGAAGAAAAGCCTATGCAAAATTAGAGGGATACATATGCTGCTACTGAAATGAACTTTTGTATAAACATATGTTTTCACTCACTGGGATCTAAGACATTGTCTTCATGTATTAAACTTTGAAAAATAAATGTTTGTAAATTTAATTATTTTTTTAAATACACATTTGTATGGTAAATATATTTACATATGAAATCATTCAGAAAGTTCGGATTATATGAAATTTGCAGATGAGGTATCATCCACACCACAAGGAATGGTGTTTTCCTACATTACCTTCTTTATTTTCCTTCTGAATTATTTCCATATCACACGATTGAAAAAGAACAGATTTTTTTTTTTTTTTTTTTTTGGGGGGGGGGGAAGAGTTAAATGCTTTAAAATTTCCCAGTTTCTACTCCTGTTTTTAACTCAAGGCAATGTGGAACCAATAGATTTCTATTATTTAATTTGTTGTGTGTGAAGTTTCAAAAACTGAAACTTTTACTCTGTTCTCAGTAATTATTGGCCACCTTGGAGTCCTGTTGTGTCAGATTACAGTGTGGAATACCCATTTCTCAGGAAACCACCATTCCTCCCTCAGAAGGGGCCACTCACTGAAAATCCCTTCACAGGCTGCTACAAAAGCTTTTCTGCTATTCTTCTTCACAATAATATATATTTTACCCTTCTGAGATGAAAAGACGAAGGGGCTCAAGCTAAGAAAAGTTGACCAGGAGGCTGGTGACAGCAGTCATTTGAGATCCTTTCAGAGATGCTCTCAAGCATAAATATTTAATCTCCTTCGTTCCCCCTAGTGTGAATAATTTTTTTCCCCTTCAAGTATCAAAAAAAAAGTTATTGAAATGCATATAACCCTGATATTTGATCCATGGCCTTTAAGGGTCAAACACACACTGACCAAGCTCTTAAAGCCTGCAGAACTTTCAGGTGGTCAGTTTGCACACACCAGCTCATCAATCAAGCAATAATCAGCAGGACAAATGGGGAAGATGCTAGTACAGACTACTTAAAAGGCCTGGGCAGCTGGTCCACTTCAAGAGTCCCCTTTATAACATTTCAGCCTTTAACCCTCCATGTTTTGAACGGAATTAAGTACACTCATTAGTTCTAATAGTTTATCCCCAAATCTGTTTGCATTAGCAAACAAAACTCTGTTCTTTCTTCAGCATTCCTGTTCTAACATTAGGATTTCTTCTTCTCAGTTACGAAGTGCCTTGGAAACACTTAAGCAATTTTGGTTTTCATTTAAGGCATGCCACATGTTCCTTCCCCCAGCCCAGTCTTCTCTTTATAATAACTGAATTGGTAGAAGCTGAAGAGAAATAAAGACACATCTATCCTAAAGAACTTGCTCATCACAGAAACAGATTACAATAAAGCTCACTGAGTTCTCTTTCCAAAATAAAAATAAAAACATTGATCTCTACATACCAGGAAGTGGGCTAGTATTCATTTGCTTGGACTATTGTCTGGTAATTTTGGTGATTAAGCTTGCAGTAATTTGGAAATGTTGATTACATCTGTTTATCAAGTAATATGAAATGATTTTCTTAGCTTTGCAATAGAATAGGGTGAATTGGTTGGCAGCACAAAGTCTGAAATCATTCTGTCTCTCAACAAGGAACAAGCAAAACTGACAACCTCCTCCAGTCCCAGTATGTCATAATTAGAAATTAGAGCTGCATCAAACTGTTTGCTACAGCTGTAAACTCCAGCAAAAGAAACAAAACCCTCAAAGACTACCTGTCATTTACCTAATAGGCTTCCTATTTACTGCAAGCATGCTGAAATCAAGGATGGGACTTTGGAACAGGCAGAGAGCACCATATTTCCAAGACTTTCTGGAGGTTAAAAGCCTACTTTAAAGTAGGTCTCATTCTTTCCACATTACATTTAAGAGTAGAATGCAAAAAGGGTTTGAACTCTTGCAATATAGAAATGAAAATATGTTGGATACTTCTGTTTCTAATGCTGAAAGCAGACAGTGGAAGCATACCTGAAAAATACAGTCTGGGAAAAGTAAAGCATAGAAAGAATGAAAGGACTCAAATATGGAAGCGAAGAGAAACTTTAGAATTCAATTTCCTTCTGTAATTAAGTTAGTTATATTATGGAAGACCTTTTTGTTTTTGTTTTGTTTTTGTTTTGTTTTTGTTTTGTAGGGTTTTTGAGTCCTCAGTGCTTCAAGGGAGATAATAGACAAGATGGAGACCAACTACATGCCCTGATAGTAATAGGACTAAAAGAGAGGGGGTTGAGATTAGGAGAGAATTATTTGTGCAAAAAGTGGTGAGTTACTGGACAAGGTCGCTCAGGGAAGCTATGGATGCCCCATCACTGGAGATGTTCAAGGCCAGGTTGGATGGGACCGCCTAAAGGCCTTGAAACACATAGATCACACGTAAAATTTTAAACAACAGTAATCAGATTCCAGATTTTGGGTGTTAATTATGCATATTATTCAATTCTGAACACAGCCGATGGAAAGATTTCAGAGCAGGTTAGCTAGTACTGACTTAAAACTCTCTCAAATTTTGCTTGAGAATGGAGGTAGTCTAGGGCTCATTCCCAAAGGGCAGAC
Source organism: Perdix hodgsoniae (assembly GCA_035772895.1). Classification (NCBI taxonomy): domain Eukaryota; kingdom Metazoa; phylum Chordata; class Aves; order Galliformes; family Phasianidae; genus Perdix; species Perdix hodgsoniae. The sequence goes on from JAPSGF010000086.1 coordinate 2,345,763, forward strand.
GTAGAAACCAACTGGCTCTGCAAGCTTAATATTATGGTTGTTCAGTTGGTTCATGTACAGTTCCCACAAATCACTTCTGACATGAAATTAAAACTTTCTTGTCAATATTTGAGTTATTTCTGTTTCTGTTGTTAGGTTTTGTTTGTTGGCTTTTTAAAAAGTTTTGAGAGAGAGACAAGTCGGACAACTTTAGATTCCCAAAACTGTAGCTTATAACTGTTAAAGACGTGTAAAATATCAAGAAGCTACTTGATATCTTTTATACTGTTTATGAAATAAAAAAAATAGTACTTGTGCTTTATTGGAGTATTTGTGTTGCTTAGAAGCAATGTGTTGGTTACAATTTGAGCGCAAGGATGATGAGCTCTAACATTAATAATAGAACTATGGTAATAAAAATGCTGAAGTAAGTGAAAATGTAGAGTAGAAAAAGTATGAGAGATGTAAAGAGAGCAGGTTATTAACATTTTCCCTACTGCAAATGTATTTAAGCTCTCATTCTTTGCTAAAACCTATGAAAAACAAAAAACAAACAAACAAAAAAAACATGCACCAACCTGAGGTGTTCACTGCACCCTGAGTTTAGTCATAAAGAATATTATCCTATGCCTGTGTTCCCACTGAAGTTAACTTAAATCTAGTATCAACCAGCAGAGATTACAATTTTTTGACTAGGAGCTATTTTACCTTGTGAAATAGGATGACTAAGACCTTACTGAGTCAGTCTAAATCCATTACCAAGTGATGCCTCAAGAGTGAAATATGCTACAGAAAAAATATGCTGTCATTACAGCTAGATGTAACAGGTGACCTTACAGGCACAGAATGAGGTGGCAGGCATATGAAATTTGTGTCACTGTCAAGCTGTTTGTAAACCAGGCCCACAGCCCACGGGCCCAGCTTTGCACATGTGCGCATAATCAAACGGAAAGGAGGTAAAGGCAGGGGGTAGGAAGAAGGGTAAATATCCCTCTTTTCCTGTCACTTCTGCTTGTGAATCCTCAGTAACTTTTCTGCTTCTAGCTGACTAGAGAATTAGGAATCCAACATCTGCAAAGTAAAATGCAAAGCTATACCTGTGCTGCTGCTGCTGTGCAAGATGCAGAGCCCAGTTGCCCATGTGTCTTACTTCAGGTGAGCCAGGACAATTCTTTAAAGAGACGTCCAAAGAAAAACAAGCCAAGTAGTGGATTAAGTCCAAGAACTGGACAGCCTTGCTGGATGTTAGCCATGCTACATGACACGTCAATAGATTACTTGGACTCTACTGCTTGGGCAAATCTATCAGGAAACAGGGACTGTCCAACACGCTGATTTTTTTCCAGGAGTTTTCATCAATGTGCTGAAAGCTGAATATTACCCACAGCACCCTTGTCCAAGTCATGCAATCATAATTGTGAAACCTTCTGTACTAATAAAGTGATTTGCGAGCAGTAAGATTTCCTTATGGTACTTCTTTTGCCTGATATTACTTGTGAATAGAATAGACAAAATGCAATAGATCTCTATAGCAGTTTTCCTGCTATTTAAAGAAAGATCCAGCACTTTAACTACAGACTCTGTGAAACAGCATAATTCTAGGTCTTACCTGTATACATATCATTTTAGCTAAGGTAATGAAACATGATCTATATCTATAAACACAGATCATCTTGAGTGAGATCACATGGCATGTGCAGGACTAGGGGATCAGGCCCAGCCAGCATGGGTTCATGAAAAGCATGTCTTGCTTAACCAACCTCATCTCCTTTTATGATCAAGTTACCTGCGTGGTGCAAGAGGAAAATGTTGTTGACATAGTCTACCTGGACTTCATCAAAATCTTTGACACTGCCTCCCACTGTATTCTCCTAGCTAACTTGTCAGCCCGTGGCTTGGACAAGTGTACTCTTTGTAGAGTATACTTGAGTAAAGAACCATCTGGAGAGCTGAGCCCAGAGAGAAGTGGTGAATAGAATTAAATCCAGATGGCAATCAGTCACCAGTAGTATTCCCCAGGGATTGGCATGGGAGTCCATCCTATTTAATAACTTTATTAATGACCTGGACGAGGGGGTTGAGTGCACCCTCAGAAGGTTTGCAAATAACACCTAGTAGGGAGAAAGCATTGATCTGCCTGAGGGTAGGAAGACCCTACAGAGGGATCTGGATAAGTGGGATCACTGGACTGAGGCCAGTGGGAAGAAGTTCAACAGGATCAAGTGCTGGGTCCTGCACTTTGGTCACAACAACCCAAGGCAAGAATACAGGCTTGGGGCAGAGTGGCTGGAGGATGTTGTGGAAGAAAAGGTCGTGGGGTATTGATTAATGCTTGGCTAAATGCGATACAGCAGTGGGCACAGGTAGACAAGAAGGCCAGTGATATCCTGATTTGTAAAAGAAATAGGTCCGCCAACAGGAGCAGGGAGGTGACCAACTTTATACTCAGCACATGTAAAGCCACACCTCAAGTACTGAGTTCAGTTTCAGGCTCCTCAATATAAGAAAGTCATTGAGTTCCTGGAGCAAGTTCAGAGAAAGGCAATGAAGCTGGTGAGGGATCAGGAGCACATGTCTTATGAGAAGAAGCAGAGGGAACTGAGATTGTTGATTCTGGAGAAGAGAAGGGGAAGATACTTACAGCTCTCTACAACTACTTGAAAGGAGGTTGTAGTGAGGTGGTGTCAGCCTTTTTTCCTACATAATTAACCATTTGACTAGAAAGAATGGCCTCAAATTGTGCTAAGGGAGGTTCAGGTTGGATATTTGGAAAAATTTCACCTCTGAGATAGCAGTCAGGCACGGGAATGGTCTCCACAGAGAGGTGGATGAGTCACTGTCTCTGGAGATGTTCAGTAAATATTTAGATGTTGTACTGAGGGACATAGTTTAGTGGAGAAATATTGATGGTAGGTAGACAGTTGGACTGGTCAATCTTAGAGGTATTTTCCAACATTGGTGATTTTATGATTCTATATCAATAACGATACTGCTGTGTCAGTTTAAGGCAGGAGAAGCACCAAGTTGTGATGTAGTCCATATTTTCTGTGTTACCTGCCATCCATTTAAAGTCCTTACTCCACCTTATACAACTAGCTCACACATTAATGTAGTTTAGTTATAGTTGTCTCATTCAGTTTCAAATACTTGACCTACCAATTTCTAAAGTATTCTCCTGAAATTTTAATCTAGAGATTTTCATCAACGCAAGGGGAAATTCTGGATGATGTACAGGAATCAGACACTAAAAGCTTGGCTGCTGATTGATTTTGTTGTTTGCTTGTTTTGTTTTTCAATTTTCATTTTTCAAATGACTTTGCAGAAACATGCATGTTTTTCCTTGTGTGTTTTACTTCTCCTACTGTCTTTATGGACAGAGGAGTTTTCTCAAAAAAAGCTTTTTAGACTACACTTGCTACTGGGCTTTGTTCCTTCTTCTCTTCACCTCCCAGACACCATAATAAAATACACTCCAGTGTTTGGGATTGGGATTTCCTATTCATCCTGATTAAAACAATGCCAGTAAAGTTTCCCCCACCAAACCATGCGCCTGTTTTGAAGAGGCAGCAGCCACCGGCTCTGGTTTTGTTGAGGAAGAAAAGAGGGCATCGCAGCTGTAAGGCAACACAGACGTGTGAAATGGGTTTCACACGCTGCTCAGCTACCAGTGGGGTGGCCATGTATGATTCAGTCAGCGTTAAGTCAAGAAAAGGAAAAGCCTTCAAAGCCACGCCAGCCATCACCTCTTACAAACCCTAAGTACCCCTTTTGACTGCAGTTGCTTTGCTGAAAATAACACATTTAGTCATTTGTCATAATTATAAGAGTCCCAATGACAAGGAATGCAGGCCCGCCTTTTAGCACTGCCAAGCCTGTTATAATGCAGCCAGCGGGGGACTGCTGCTGCGAGCAAATCACAGCCTCAGTGCCAGTTAAATTCCAGCCGAAAGGTCATACGTGACCTTTGTGAGCAGTTCATCGCAGATGATTGATCTGCTCGCAACAAAACTAATAATTACACAGCTCTTCATTTCCATTTATCTTCGTAACATCAAGTTTACCCCAGTGCGAAGGATCCAGACCATAGAGGAGTAAATTGGTGAACCAGAAACCTACTAAAACCCCACAGGTACAACTCAGACCTTCTCTGCCCCACAGCCTCCCCCCTGCTTTAACTTTTTCCTCTTTAAGACCTGTCATAATTCCCCAAAACAAATAAGCAATGTTTTCCTCCAGGTCTGCGTCTTATTTCAATATTTCTGTTTTGCATCTTTAAGTGCAATCTGTGAAACTCAACCAATCTTGTCTTGTTTGCTGTCTCCAGCCATTCTCAGTGCACACGATAGTGTTATAGCATGCTTTTGTGACTCAAAAATCTTAGTTTTATTAAATATATTCACTTAAACAGCTTTTCAATAAGAAAAACATAAATATATATATTTTTTGTCTTCTCAGTTTCCTAGGCTCCTCAACATTTTTCCGACAAAATGAGTGTGGAATCTTTTAAAAGTGACAATACATAACTCCTGCAGGGACTTCAGGGTTTATGTCAATGGTTTATGGGCTGGTCCGGCTCAGTTCCGTGACCAGCAGGGCGGAGGGATCTGCGGATCCGCGCCTCTGGGAAAGGGGAAGCAGGGGACCCCAAAATACTTGAAAACAACAGCACTGATCTGAGGTGGAACAAATGATTTTACTAAATATAGTAGAGAGAGAGAGAGAGAGAGAGAGAGAGAGAGAGAGTCTGTTTGAATTGTATAGACCTCACCACAATGCTGGGGTGAGAAGTGCAGTCCAGTTGAGTGACTGAAGTACAGACGGCAAAGTGCAGATGGCGAAGCGCAGGCGGCGAAGCGCAGATAGCAGCGAAGCGCAGACAGCGAAGCGCAGACAGCGAAGAGCAGGCGAAGAAGGAGGATCAGGTGACCTTGCTTGGAGTTATATCCCCTTGCTGACCGCAAAGTCTCCTGGGGAAACATAGCTCCTCTCCGACGGACGAATACCTGGCAGACACCAAACCCCACCCCCAATGCATCACATAATGTTATGGTGTGGAATACTGACGACCAAAAATCATAAAACCATGACAGTTTACCAAAAACCTCAACAGGAAAATATGTGCACCACTTCATGTGGGAACGGATGTGTCAAGATGACAGAGGGTTGAAGGCTCTTTTGAGGGTGCATGTATGAAGAGCATCCATGTAACACGAACTTATCCCTAAATGACCTCAGCCAGCAAATGAGAAGACATCAACACATGGTTTCTATGTGAATGAAGTCCTATTGAGCATCCCAGTGGAGCTGACACAGAGGAAAAATACAATCACATATTCACACACAGGTACAAATTTAAATCTAAACAAGGGCTGCAGGACATTCCTACCACATTTTGAAATGCTTGATCTCAGCTGATGGCTAAAGCCAAAACAACAATTTGCTAGCAGGGTGCCCTTCTCCTCTGTACTCTACAAAACAAGAAGAAGAAGGAAGAAGGAATATATATCAACTAAGAAAGAAAAGAGTTCTAGCAAACAATTTATCTGTGCTGCCTGGGTACAGATTACACATACATTAGCATGCCTTATGGAGTGTCAAAAATGCTCTTTTAGGCTGTACATTTCTGAGAGCCTAAAAGACTACTTAGGAATCATTTCTGATCAATAAGCTGGAAATCACATTTGAACCTTTTTTATTTAGGGAGAAGCCTCTGATGTTTACTTTTTTACTACTGAAAAATGTTCCAATTCTACTTACAAATGTTCAGTTAGTAAAATTTAGTCAGTAATAATCTAGCAGTGAGTAGCATCTTCCTCTATTAACAGTCAGTAAAATTAACTGTCTTGTTAAACAGGGTAATGCCTTGTACCTGTATACATTTCAGACATAAAAACTGTGTTACCAAAATCTTAATGGCTAAATCCTTATGGCTTTGCTTTAGATTTCTGTAACCTATTTATTTGTCCAAACTGCTGTTGAATTCACGAGTCCATAAAATCCCTCAGGTTAGGACCACAACATTTTGCCAAATATTAGGAATATCTTGTAAGACATTACCAGACAAACAGCCTTAAAAGAGAAGAAACACGGCAAGATTAAGAACGAGCTCAATCTTCATTTTATATAGAAAAAAATGCAGTTAGGGTCTGCTAAGGTTGTCTAAGGATCCAACTTTACACTCTCAAGTTTGTTACCGTTTTGCTGATTGCACAACTTTCCTTTAGGTCATTCATACTGAATAAAACTTTATTTTAAATTGTGCTCTGTTTTTACTGCAAGTAAAACAACTGATCTGCCCTTCTCCCAGCAAAAATCAGTGCAGGATTCCAGTCCCTAGCAGCTGCTGCTGACTTTAAGCACCATATATAAGGTATTAAACCACCCACTTTACGTTCTAATAACATTAACAGTCTCACATGAACCAGGACATTTAGAGTTAAAGCTGAAATTCTCTCCTTAAGCCACCACATTGTGTCTAGGTACAGTATTGCAGCACTTAATCAGGGGGCCTCTGAGCAGTGGGGGGTTCATACCATATGTGCTATAATGCCTTAGCACAGCGGGGTGAGTTAAGGACAGAGTTTTAGTCTTAACTCTGAATTTCTTAGGTTCTGCCAGTCTCATACTTAACATTTTCTTTGGAAAAATAAAAAAAAAAAAAAAAAAAAAAAAAAAAAGGCCATATGTGTGTCTGGTGAATTGCTATTCCCTTCCCTCCCCCCTTTTTTTAAGTGTTTAGTAGGTAGGGGAAGAAAGAGGGTGATTTTTCAAGAAAAAAAAAGGAAAAAGAAAAAAATATCAACTGCCAACCATCTATGGAGTAAGCATATACAAGTTGAAATACTGCAAACATCTATATAACATCCAAATACAAGTTAACTTAATCCAGATGACTGACAATGTTAAAAATACTATTTCTACATGAACTTAATAGTTTTTAAGCCATTTACTGAAATTATAGTGTTTGATTTTCTTTAGTATCTTCTAAGTTTCAGCTTAGAGTTTGATGACCACTGCAATAATGAGATGCTAACATTTTTAAAATCAATGTTATTTGTGCTTGAACACTTTTTCATCTTTTTCTTGGCAACCTTGCTAGCAGATATGTATTTGCTACGCATAAAATCAATTTCAGATTTAAAACTGATTCTCAGAGAAACACCATAAAACAATCTGCAAGGTGAGGCAACTAAATTTGCCAGCGAAACTTTGAATGCTGCTAAGACAGCTAGCTATATGTATCTCCTAGTGGTGTCATAAGAAAACGGAAAAACTGACTCTTTATTTCTTCTTGATGTATCAGAGCATAAAAAATATTTGAACACACAGCATTTACACATCCTCAGATCTAAAAAGGAACAGTAACAGAAATTGAATCAAACCTATAACAGAAGGTGGATAAAACCTGCACAACTAGTATTAGGTTCTTGAAACAGCACTTCTATGAGGTCCATCTTGTTCACGATAAAGGTGAATTTATTTTCTGTTTCATCTATGAGTCTACTATTCCTATGGCAACATAAATCTTCACAGTACTTACTACCTACCTTCTACTCAAATGAAATTGGCCTTGTGAACCACAACCCCTTTCCACAAGTACAGGGTAGATTCTTCTGCTAGAATTATTTATTATGGCTGCATCATCTGCAAGTGAAATCAATTGAACAGAAAATGAACATCATCCAAGGGGTGTTGCCCTTCTCTCAGTAGAGATAACATCTGATACAGTGAATTCTACCTCTTTGTCTAACAATAACTAACTCACCTGATGATTTTCAGTGTGGAAAACAGCAAGGTCTGGTGGGAATATTTGAGAAAGACACACAAAGAACACTCTCAAAAAACACCCCCGGTGAAAATACAAGTTCACCTCTTGAGAGAAAAGCTCATTAAAAACTAGCAGATCTCAGTCATTTTATTGCAAACCAATCAACCTGAACCTTAAAAGAGTCTGACCTCACCCAGATTCATGGGTCTTCTGTTTTCGACTTTACCTGTTAGTGATAAGAAGTGATTTCAAAGGTTCTAAAATTAGCTCTTTGAATCAAAGGATTGTTATAGCATGCCTCGGCAATGTTCCAGTTTTTACATGTTTTGCCGTTCCGTGTGTGTTCTCTGATTGGAAAAGTGTAGCCCTTAAAACCAAGGATCGGTGACTGAGTTAACTTTTCTCCTGGAGGAGTACTTGAAAATTGACTTCCTCATAAGTGAGGTTGTTTCCCTGGGATGCAGGTGGAAACTGGATTGTAGTTCCCCATAAAGTTAACAAGGTCACTTTGCTGGGCACAGGCCTCATGTAATTTAAGTTACCCATTGTCAATGAACACAGGTAACATTCTCTACTACTACAAATAAGCCCTTCAAAACCACAGCCAGTGATCTTTTGCAGTTTTAATCCACCAAAAAGTATTGGATTAAAATTGTCCCAAATAACAAGAAACAGAAAAGATTACAAAAAGAAAAATATATTTAAATGCTCATATAGCGAGATAAGAAACAAATATGTACAGTGGGGAAAAGAAAACTAATGTGCTGAGAGGAAATTGTTCTATGTATTTTCATCTAAGCATACTCATTACATAAACACAGACAGTAAACAACCAAAGCCATAGACATATGAAGTTACTAATCTGGAAAGAAGGCAACTCCTATGTCTTGTTTTCATCTTTAACACCTTTTAGCTTCTTTTCCCCGCACTTCTCCCCTCTTTGCTTTTAGGCTGGAAGAAACTGTGAAGTGGTAAAAGGGGTTTGTGCTCATAAAGTTTTGATGGCTCAACCATCTGGCTAGGAACGCTCATAAAGGAAGCACTGCAGAGGTGAGGGAGGTCGGAGGCTACACAAGCTGAGGCTGAGGTGGGTCCTGGCACCTAAATTCTATTCAACTGGAGATAAGGTGTTCTTGTCAATCTCCAAGAAAAGTATCTGCATGTGTTGCTGATAAGCATCACTTTTACATGCCTGCTCTCATATATCTATAGAAACATGAAGAAAATCTCTCTACCTATATCCTATTGTAATCATTTCCATCTTCTTCCAGTGCTCAGCTCATTAACAAGTGACCTGAAGGCAAGGGATAAAAAAAACGACAAAAAACTTTTGTATAATGGTGCCTTGCTGTTTTGAGACTATAAAAGTAAACAGGCCCCATTCACTTAAAGAAGGAAAAAAAAAAAAGGAAAAATAAAACACACAGAAATGTTTTGGCAAACTTTGATTATATTTATCTGATTATAAAAATTAGCTGTAATATGATCTTCCATCTGCAAGTTATTTTTCCCCTCCAGAAAATGTTATCAAGTTGTAAACAACATTCTACGCCACAGTCTTGTGACATATACCCCCAAAGGAATATATTTTAAACTTGTACATACAAAGTTATAATCTACCACTGTAGAGATCACCCTGACAGCTGATAAGTGCCCAGCATCAGGCTTATGAATTGCAGGCTTCATTAGTTTTAAAATGGTAACAAAGGAGGATGTGTCCTAAAAAGTGTCATCCTTCATCTAAGAGGGTAGTGCCTGACACATTAGGAATCTGTATGCTCAATTAACCACTGGCAGGCTCATTTTTTTCTGTGCCTCTCACTCAGCCTCTTCTTCACTCCATCTCTTACCTACTCCACCCTTCCCTCTAACTAAAACGCAGAATCATAGAATGACTTAGGTTGGAGAGGACATTAAAGATCATCTAGTTCCAAACCTCTTGTCTTTGGCAGGGTTGCCTACCACTAGATCAGGCTGCCCAGGATCCCATTCAACCTTGCCTTGACTGCCTCCGGAGATGGGGTATCTACAGCCTCTCCGAGAGTCCCGTTCCAGTGCCTCATCATTTTCTGATCAAAAAGTTTCTTCCTAACATCTATCTAACCTAAATCTATCTTCTTTTACTTAAAGACATTTCTACTTGTCTTATGGCTATCAGATTATATGATCAGTTGGTTTTCTTCCTGCTTGTAAGCTCCTTTCAAGTTCTAGAAGGCTGCGATGAGGTCTTCATGGAGCCTTCTCCAAGCTAAACAAGCCCAACTCTCTAAATTTTTCTTCACAAGAGCAGTGCTCCCGCACTTTGATGGTCTTTGTGGCTCTCCTCTGGATCCACTGAAACAGTTCTACTTGTTTTCTGTATTGGGGGCCCCAGGCTTGGACACAGTGTTCCAGATGAGGGCTCAAAAGACTAGAGTAGAAGAGGACTACCACCTCCCTCGCCCTGCTGGCCACCCCTTTGTGATGCAGCCTAGAATACTGTTGGCTTTCTGGTCTGCAAAAGCACACTGCTGGCTCATGTCCAGCTTTTCATCCATCAGAATCCCCAAATCTTTCTCCACAGTGCTGCTCTCAGTATGCACTCATATCTGGGACTGCCTTGCAACACCCTTACTTGGCCTTGTTAAACCTCATCAGATTCTCACGTGCCTCTTTTGAAGTGTGTCCAGGTCTCTCTGAATGGGGTTCCTCCTTTTTATTGTGTCAACTGCACCACTCAGCAAACTTTATGAAGGTACACTGGATCCCCCTGCCTATGTTGTTGATAAAGACGTTGAAGACCTGTGGTGATACCACTCGTGACCAGCTTCCACCTGGACTTAGAGCTGTTGACAACAATCCTGTGGCTGTGACCATCCAACCAATTCTTTAACCTTCAGCCCTTGCACTGATAGTCCAGACACTCAAGTATATGCAAATACTCAAGCACAATATGGCTTAAGGAATTACTTTAGGTCAATTTCCACTGGATAGCCTATGAATCTTCCTACAGCTTTTTTGGTTTTGATTACCAAAACCAGATCCTTTGATGTTAAAAGTTAGATCATGAATTCAAAATCTATACTTGGAATTAACATAAATAGTTTGGTGATTAAAATATATATTTTAATATGAAGATTAAAATATTTACAGCCCTTGTGATCATGAACAGTATCTGAGGAAGCAAAGTAATGTGCTTTTCTTTTCCATAAAAAGACAGTTTTATCAGCTCGAGACCAGTTTATTAATCCAGCATTTGAATCTGCCCATTATTTTTTTTTCCTCATTATTTAAATATATCCTTAATTACATAGGCAGCCTTCCAGCATTGCTTTCAATAGTCACAATTTTTTGTGACTATTTTTGGTGAGAGAAAAAACATGAGGGAAGGAAGCAACAAAAGAAGAGAGGGAAAGTTAACAGGTAACAAACACAACAAATCAGAACAGAAAGGCAGTGTCCTAAATGGTTAATCCTCCATAACTATTAGCATACACATGATTAACTGTATAGTAGACCTGATTAAGTGTGTCTGTACATTATGCTAATCCCTATATGCCTATTGGCTGACCTGATAAATGGCACACCAGCCTCTGTGTAGCAATGGGAGGATGATGTGCCAGTCTCAGAGGCTCTCTGCAAAGAAAGCAGGGGAAAATAAGAGAGCAGTGTACTACCAGTTACCCAGGGCATGGGAGTGAAAGGGAGTGGAGCATACTCTAAAAACATACATTATCACCAATCTTCTGCTTTTCTATTTGTTTTACTGAATGCATGGAGGGCGTGGTTTTCAACCATAGTTTTAAATCTGTTTACTACAGCTAGCTTATAATGACCGATTCAACGTATTTCTAAAGTCTCTAGAGGAGACATCAGTGGTATTTTTGGGATTGGGTGCTTAAGTGCTCCAACAGTAAGAAACTGAAAACATAATTCATTGATGTCTCACCCTGCCTGCCTGTAAAAACAGATGATGTAAATTTAGCTATATACTCCTGCCTGTTATTGAGTTATTGACACTGAAAGTCAGCAGTCTTACTAAGCTGAAAGGACTTGCTAAATGGCTTCAATTGAAACTTAATATTTAGACAAAGAAGTTAATACAAACCCATTGCTTGTCTCTTTTCCTCCCAAACACCTGGGATCTGCACATATTAGGTATGCATCGAAGTGTCTAAAAGAAAGAAGCTGCATGTGCGTGTTGCTGTAAAAAATATGAATTGTCTAGAAACCCCTTTTTTTAATTGATACACACCATCTGTTCTTGTTCAGGTATGTAAAATTTTTAAGCAATGTAAATTTATCCAGAGAAACCTAAGGGCTGTTAAAGTGCTGACTAGCTTTTTTTTTTTAAAGTTACTTGAATGAGGTAATCATATGAGGTCAATCTACTTGTTATGGAACAAATTTACTCTGTGTTTATACCAACCTCTGTTGGAACAGAGGTCTGTGACAATAAGTCTAGAATCTGCTCCCATAAAACACGGTTCCCACAAATGTCCAAGTAGGCCATCCCTGGTGTCAAAAGTAAGGAGCTTGGACAGAGGTATCACACCAATTACACCGGTAGAAAACTGTGAAACAGTGTGCAGAGATTAAAAGATGCTGATGAGTTAGTCTTTTAGTGCTGTTTTTGCCCTTCCTCATGCAAATTCTTTCATGATTTATAACTCAAGATCTTTGGAAAGCTGTGTTCGCTGTACACTGTCAATATGGGTGTGAGAGACTGGCCCAGCCCCTCTGCTTTACCTCGTGATGCTAGCTCTGAGATCATGTCCATAAGCAGCAGTTTAAAACAGGCAATCAAGAGAGAATCCAAAATACGACAAGAAACATATCATACCAGGGAGAGGTGCAACAATGATATAACGATATAATAATTTCACAGTGGTGAAATATCTTCAATTGTTTAAATTTTATTTAATATGTGAAGCAGTCATTCTTATTTACTTATTTAGCTCTGTTATTTAATTCTTATTACTGCAATGATTCAAGCAATGTTTATTTTTAAATAACTGTAAGTAATAGGTTCCCAAAAGTTTGGGCTACTTACAATACATATAATATATGGGAATAGGAACTGCCACAGACAAATTGTTCAGAAGTATCCATACATCAAGGATAGAGCGGCCTAAAGACAGCCAGCATGACATGCTGCAAACTCTGGCAAACAGTCCTAACTCTGAAATACTTTTTAATTTCTTCCTGTGCTCCAGAATCTTTTCCTGAAAGTAGCATAGAACAAGTTATAGTGGGAAGGCATGGATGCATGGGTGACAGTAGCAGCATTTTTACTTGTACATGTAACTGATTATTTGAAAAAACACTTTAAACAAAATGCAATGTTCTTGACATTGTTTGTTTAAACCCCTAATTTTTTATACAAGTCAGAAGCAGATGGAGCTAAAAAGAACAGCAAAAATTTTCTTCCTCTTTTTAAGTATCTTCCCTACTTACAGGTTTCTTCTTCTAAAGTTTCGTTAAAGACTCATCTTGTTCAAATACCCTGATTTCAGATGACTGATTTTCCATACTACGTGCCTGTGGTCAGCATGTGTACAATTTTGAGGGAACTGGAGCACCTCCCCTATGAAGACAGGCTGAGGGAGCTGGGCTTGTTCAGCCTGGAGAAAAGAAAGCTGCGGGGTGACCTCATTGCAGCCTTCCAGTACCTAAAAGGAGCCTACAAACAGGAGGGGAATCAACTCTTTGAAAGGGTTGATAACTGCAGGACAAGGGGAAATGATTTTAAGTTGAGGGAGGGAAGATTTGGTTGGATGTCAGGGGGAAGCTCTTTACAGAAATAGTGGTGAGGTGCTGGAACAGTTGCCCAGAGAGGCTGTGGATGCCCCATCCCTGGAAATGTTCAAGGCCAGACTGGATGGGGCCCTGGACAATGTGGTCTCTATTAAATGTGGTGGTTGGTGGCCCTGCATGTGGCAGGGAATTGGAGATTCATGATCCTTGAGGTCCCTTCCAACCCTAGCCATTCTGTGATTCTGTGAGTCATACCAAAGACAGCTGACAAGTTTAAAGTGCACATCTTTAACTTCTACAAGGTTAATTCCTTTGCAAAGGAGTGAAAAAGACTATTATTCCTATGAGTGTTTTGTAACTACCCAGTGAATAATCAACAGGGTCTGAGAGAAAAAGCAAAGCTGTGGTGTTCTAAGTATATTCATGTAGGAAAGGGTACTTCTGGGTACTTCTGTGTCTTGTGAAATGATTGCTTGGCCTTAGATATGAGTCAGGGACCAAGATGCTCAGACTGTTCATTATCTGGGCCTACACCCAAGCTCCAGGCAGGTGAGGAGCTCTGTGAGCACTTTGTGAGTTTAGATGTCTCCTGAGTTGGCAGCATCTGAGCATCTAGGACCTAAGTAGCTGGGGCTTCACACTGACTTGGATGTGCAAGTCACTCCCTCTTCCTAGTAAGGGAAATCTGTTTAGGTCACAAAACTCAGCAAACAAAAATATGTCCATATGCCCCTAGTATACAGGGATATGTATGTGTATATAATATATATGTGTAATAGTAGCAAAGAAGATCACAACTAAATTTGACTCTGGTTAAAGTTACCTATTGGATTTTGTTGTAGTGAAATTCCTGATTCCCGTGGATTTCCAACTTCTGATAAGTAAATTAATTGCCAGTGTCTTACAGAAGTGTTTACGCTGATTAGTAGAAGCATTAATAGACATCTACTTAAGTAAACAGTACTGGTAGGCTAATATCCAATGAGATGCAAAATCTATTTCAGTTTCCTGCTAAAAAGGCTTAACAGTTTGTGACCTTGCAATTGTCTGATGTAGCTGCTAAAGTGATACTTCACAGTGTTGTTTTTTAAGGATGGAGTCAATTAATGCCAAAGAAAACAAGCAGTTTACTTATTTAATTTGCCTTTAACATGTCTTTTCCTCTGGTTATAGAAGTTAACTCATAATTTCCTCTAAGATGTGCCACACAGAACAGTTATAGCTTGATTTTAAACATGATATTCGGTATATTGACACAGAGCTCATGAGACAGTCATAGAATTTACTTTTATTCGAATTTTCTACAAAGCATCTAGTATTTTCTCTATCTAAATTGTAGCTTTTGTATATGTTCAAGTGGAAGTACTATTTTGAATGGACACAAGTATGCAAGTATGGCAGGTGGAGATATGAGCCAAGTTTTCCCATTTAACACTTTATGAAAACTTGCTTTACTTGAATAAGTCAAAGCTAGGTCTCTAGTTTGCAAAATATACTCATTCACCGCTCGCAGTTCTTGGGTGATTAGTGTTTCTAAGTCTTCATGATTTAATTCCAATTTTTCAAATTTTAGTCCAGTCCTGTACATAGGTGTTGTTTTTTTTTTTTTTTATTTCACAGAAGAAAGAAGCACCAACATAATTCTACTGCAAACACCTCAACTAACTGCATATGCACCACTGATATTGCAAATGGTTTTCTGTTAGTATATTTGCTGCTAACGATCTGGCTTTGCAGCTCTTTAACTGTGGTATTATTATGGCTAAGAAACAGGTTTATGAAGCTTAAAAGCATATTTTTAACTAGTACTGTGAAACAATCACTCTGCTGGTCATCTGCCTACAAAACTTCACTAGATCTCCTGGATAATAAGGTAAGGCAACAACCTCAGAGTCTTCCCCTTCTCATCCCAAAGGAATTCCACTGGCTTCTTTATTTATGCTGCAGTTTTATCACCCACCCATTCATTTCCCTGCTTGTGAGGGGAAGTTGCACTTGAAAACACTCAGCCTTTTATACAACAAGAAGAAAGGAAGGATTGAAAACTCCAATAGCCAAGGATACCTCACAAGGTATGCCTTTAGGCAGGTGCACTGCTGTTTAACTCTGGGATTCATTTGCTCAAATACTTCAGGTGAGCTGTTGAAGCATAACAAAAGAACGATGTGGGCTTTTAAATAACAAGAACCCACACAGGTTTAAAGTTTGGAAAATATGAGGCAAAAGCATGACAGCAAGTAGAGGAGATTAATCAGAGCGTGCTAAGAAATATATATACACACAGGTTTATTTTATTCCTCCACATCCATTAGAAACAGAAGAAAACTAATTTCCCCAGGATAGACCTGGTAAAATACCACCCTTTCCTGTATATTCTGAATTCTCACATTACTCTCTACCTGACCTTGGAGTTCACATAAGACTTTGAGGAGATATATAAAAAGAGGAGAGTCCTTAGTAGATAAAGAAGAAAGGTTGAAAGCACCATTAAGCTGGCAGCATTTGCTAACAGCTGTATGAGACATTTCAGTTTCCCTTCAAACTGGAAGTAAGGTAAATGAGAACTGAGGAATGCCTATTAACTATAAACAGGTTTGTACAGAAGTTCAGTGTGAAATTAGCTGCATTTGGTGGCCTGGCTCCCAGATACAAAGCATCTTGCTTGGGAGCATCAAGAAGCCAGTAGTCTGACAGAGAATATGTTCAGGCATATTTATGGTTAGGTTGGGATCTCTGTTGTCAGAGTTTATTTTTGTATGCATTTTTGAATAAAATATTGAGACCATTGTAAAATATACATACGTATTTCAAAGGAAGACTAAAATTTGTAGATTTACAGAGTAAGTATTGCAGGATGAGAAATCACGGGTCAGGTGTCCCTAGAATCCTATTTGTTTTCACCTAAAAATAATCTGTCCTTAAAGTTTAATATTCTGTATTTAATGCTTCTGCTTTGTGCCTTTCCAAATCAATTTAGACCCTCCATCTTCCTGAGAATGGCACTGCTGGAAATGTGAGGATTTTTGTAAGTTTTCCCAGAGTAAAAATAAATAAAATGAACTACTCCATGCTGTGAACAAATCTGAAAGTTTTGAGAGTAAAGAAGAACTGATGTGAAAAAAAAAGTGAACAGTTGCATTGGCATCAACCCATGATCATTTCATTGGAACCAATAAAGTCACTCTGGAAAAGACTGAGAGCTGAGGTTGTTGATAGGGTGTAAGAAGCTTCTGATCTGGAGCTTTTTTATGTTGCCTCCAAGACTGAAATGTATCACCTACAATCATGTGTGTTTTGGTCTGGAAAGTGCAAAGATGTAGGCCGTTCATTTTGTAACCTACACACCTAATTGTCTGACTTGGAATCCCCCATTTCACCCTGACAGCATTCTTACCCTTCCTCTCCCATGTGTGCTATAGCAGCAGAACAGCTGTTCACCTCCTTTCATCTGGGATTCTGCTTTTGTTTAGTCTTGACGACCACAAATCACGTCACTACAATGGCCATTCTCAGTATACCAAAGGCTGAGGGAAAAACAGATCCACTTGAAGACTCTCACTCAAAAACCCTAGAGAAGCAGAGACCAGTGCTTTCTAATTTCCTAGCCCAAATCTTTTTCTGGCCTGTAATCCAGTTTTTGCTAGTACCTGACAAGGTGCCACATTGAAACCGAGGCCCATGTGCTGGCTGTCAGTTGTGGCTAATGCACTTTGCAGGATAAAGGGCAAAGGCAGGTGGTGCTGGAGATGTAAAAGCAGAGGCTGCAACCATTGAAATTGTCTCTGTACTAATTGGCAAGGAAAAGGGCACTGATAGGCATGGATTGTCAAGATGGCTCCTCTGACCCTTCTGCTTAATCCAAATGAGTAATTAATGAGTGTGTTATGATTAGCACTGCAGTAAACTCTTCACTAGACAAATACTTTAAAGCTCTCAGGCTTTAGCTCACCAGCTGATTGCCATTTGGCTAGCAGATTTGTTTCCCTCTGAGAGAGAGAGAACGCTCCTATTAGTTGTGCAGGGGGAGAATAAGGCTAAAAAGTAAAAATAAAAATCCTAGTAAAATGACAGCACCGTGAAAGTGGGAACACAGGTTCTCTCAGCAGAGCTGACAAAACAAGTCATATAGGGCTGCTGTGTAATAGGAGCAGTTTGCAGCTGATTTAACTGAAGGATAGATTGTGTACTGAGTTTCAGAAAAATGTAGAAGATATACTTAAAGGCTTATTTTCTCCTCCTCTGAAAGAATCAGCAAACAGGAGACAGGAGCTGTTAGCTTCCCTTTTCGATGAGAATGTATCTGATGGATTTGCAATGGAAAAGGGCTTGTATCTGACACCTCCAGGTCTGGCTTCACTAAAAATACCAACAGCCTAAAGAAGGATTAGTTTTCATACCAGCCACACCTCATTTTATTAGGATTCCACATTAACTTCCTGTAGGTTTGTGACTGCTGAGATTTTGAAAGAGAATTTCTGCATTTGCAGTCAGTTTAGGGAGCATGATGTTTCCCTCAGCGATCTCAGTTTAACCAGGCCTTTGGAGCAAATAAGTTCTAGATACGATGACCAACTCAGGAAGACCAGATGCTCTCTGTTCAGACCTAGGTAACATTGGGATTAATAGTATTGGGACAACTGGCTCATGAGGGAGCTGAAGAGAAGATGGAGACAAGCAGCTGATCTGCCTCAAGGAGCATCCCAAGCACATCTAGGGGGGAAGAGCAGGAAAGGGAAGCATGTGCTACATATGCTTGTAGGTTTTCACCTCCATTAGGGCCAATTTCTGTCTCCACACTCACCAGCCAGTCACTTTTTGTCAACACTGGATTATTAAAAATAAAATATATTAGCCAACTGGCAAAGCAAATTTCAGGCTTCCTCAGGCAAGCCTAACTCTACTTCAATGTGCTAATTACAGAGAATATAAAGAAGGGAGACATATGACTACCTATTTCTGCTGCTGTCCTTAAAACAAATGTAAAGGACAATTAACAACAGATTAGCTCCATGTCCTAGTTTGCCATGTGAGGATGATCAGTGACCTTCTCATTTCATCTTCATTAGTGACTCAGGCCAACGGACCCATTGCTCTTTAATCATCACCCGTCATCCTTTGCTTCAACACATGGAAACAAATGATGTGTTGCCAGGAAGGTCGTGGGTCAAATATGAGTTTTGTTGTTACTGGAGTGCAAACTAGAGGCAACGGGGTCAACTTTGGGGCAAATCTTTGCGGCAGTCTGTTTGAGCAGAGAAACTATTTTGAATGCATGAAGCATGACACCCACTGTGTTTTTGTTTTCTCCTTGCAGCTGAAATTTACTTAAAGATTTTCTTTTTAATTTGCTATTTTTTTAATGGTTTACAAAACAACAACCACAACAACAAGAAAAAAACAACACAGGGAGAAACAACTGGTGCTGTGCTTTCTTTCTAAGAATGAAAGGTTAAATTGCAGAGATAGGATAAGTGCATACAGGATATTACATGGATTTTTTTTTTTTCCTTTCAAAGCTGCATGTTGTTCATAAAGTTATGAATGCTGGAAGCTTTTCAGACTGCATCTCTTCATGCTGCTGCTACTTTGGTGCTACTTTCCAATTTGCCATGGATAGCCTCTGAAGACTGACAGGGCTGAAGGCACCCAGTGCCAGTGTAAATGAGCCCCATTCATTTCTTGCCATGGGCATATGGCATGTCATTGTCCTCGGCCACCGAGGCAGAAGTGATGCAATTTGTTGGCATGCCCTGTCACAGCGCAAACTATCTATCCCACTGAGCCCCTAGAAAACAACAGAAGCCAGCAAAGGGCAGCCAAAAACTTCACAGCTTTATCACAAGAACACACATGCACACACCATCCTGGTAAAAGGAAAAAAAAACAAAAAACAAAACAAAACAAAAAAAGGAATAAAAAAATGAATAAAAAAAGGAAAAAGAAGCCCTGTTCTTTTTTGTATCTCTGTGGGAGTTATTGTGTTGGTTTTTTTTTCTTCAAAAGTTGTTGTCTAGCCCAGAACTAAGTCTGATCTTTTTCATCTCCCACAAATGAGAATTAGGCCTTCTATTTCTTCTAATTTTAAAATCTGCCAATACGCTGTGAAGTTAGCAAGTTTTCTATGTGGCACATTTAATGAGAAGTCATGAGTTTAAAGAAGTGGCCAAATATGATGCCTTCCCTTGGAGACATGATACTATACACTGCTTAGAAACTATTAAAGAAATCACATCCACTAACTGAGCAAAAATGAACTTGTTTTTTTGGTTTTAAATTAACTTAAACTTGGAGCAGTTCAGAATTCACAGCAGAACTTCAGGATTACTTAATGTTCCAGTTAAGTGAAACTGAAGAGAAGGGGAAAAAAAATCCGGTCACAATACAAAGCAACAATAGAGGAAAGGCTGAACACAGGGAAATTCAAATGTGGAGAAGAGAGAGAGGGAAAGAGTTAAGAAAAAAGCAGGGGGGTGGGGGATGGCAGGGTGACCAGAGAACTTCCCAGTAAGAACAAAAAAGTTGGATTTATTCTGTCCTCATTTGCACCTGGCAAGCACAGTTGTCAAATGCTGCAAAAAAAAAATAATTGAACAAAGCCAGAAGCACTGCAATGTTGGGATGGTTTAGATCAAAATAAAGTGAGCATTAGACCCATCTTCCTGTCCAAAAGCCAGCCACCTGTGCCAGTCCGTTTTCTGGAGAGAGTTCCATGCTTAGTGTCTAATTCAGCATTTCCTACATTGAGAAAAACATGCTTTTCATTTAAATCTGCCTTGAAGAAAATGTTGGTTTAAATGAAGGAAAAAAAACCTAACACTGAACAAACTGTGTAAAAGTCCGGACATGTTTGAGGGTTTTCAAAATATACAACTTCTAGCATGTTTCTGAATGCTGATACAGGTATTCTGCATCCGTAAGATTTACAACCTATTTCTGCCCTTCACTAATAAGATGTGCTGCAAATAAGTTGTGTGCAATAAGTAGTGCTGCGAATCAGATAATTAGAGGTGACTGTGATCAGATTTCCACTGTAAATTAAGTGTGTGATAGAACAATAGTATGAGTTTTACAAGGGCAAATTTGTACCTGTAAAACAAAGTCAGGTATACTAAAGTTTAGCAAGAGTAAGGCCCAAGGTGAAAAGTTCAAATCTAGATCCAAACTTCTCCAAAGCTTTTGGTATGTAATGTTCAATTCTAGCATTTTGATTTGAGCCCATTTCTAATTATATTACTAGATTCCCATAAACTAAATCATATGCAACATTTAAGCTAGGATGTTCAGGCTGGTTAGATTTAGAAAACAAACTCATGTTACATGTCAGAACTAATTTTTGTAGAGGGAGAAGTATCATTCTCCATATGGTTCACATTTCCAACCACTGACTTTTTGCACTAACTAGGCTAAATGCAAACCTGTGTGACATATGTAATTACATGGGATGTGATATTTTATTTCATTTTATTATTTCTATTGAACTGAATATCTATTATATTCAGCGTAGTTTACCAGTTTTATTTTACAGTGCAAAGAGAGCTATGGAAGTTGTTGCCATCTTCCTTCAGAAATGAAAGAAAAGCAGTTCTTTCCAATAATCTTTAAGCTTTCTGTCTGATGAATTAAAACTTTCATGCACCTGATGAATTCAATAGTTTGCATATCTACTGCAGCAAATACCCACTGGGTCAGTATTCTTACCTTAAGTTTTCATCAAAAAACACAAGCACCTACCAGAATGAAAGCTCTCACCTCCAAAGGTGCTATTGGCCATGACTGGCTAGTACCTCCAAAGGTGCTATAGTCCATGACTGGCTAGTAGCAAAACCAGAGAACTTTTATTTTTCAGAAAAAGAATCTTTTTTTCTCATTGAAAAGAATAATAAAATTCTTTTCTGTCATTGGATAGAAATGCAAGTGAAAGACTTCAGGTTTAAAAGGGGTTAGAAATTCTCAGTGAGCAGAAGTCCACAAACCTACTAAGGCAGACAAAGCTTGGAAAAATGAAAAAATGAAAGCTATTCCATATTTTAGCAAGTTATTAATAAATCTAAATCCAGTTGGTCTGCACTGGAGCTCTTGTGAAAATTTCTGGAACTGGAGCTTTGGAAGATGCATAAGTAAAGACTTTTGCAAGTTTGATTTTAATTTTCAAATACTCACATCAGGAATAATCTCTTCCTGCCTGACAGAGAATCACAGTGGACAAAAGTAAAAGAAACATCACTGGTTGGCTGGGAATAAGTAAGCTTTCTTTGAAACAACAACAACAACAAAAATAAAGAGTTCCAGGGAAAAGAAATTTACAAAAAATTCCTTGCCATTCATATGAGAATATGAATTAAATATAAGAAAAAAAATGTTGATATTGGCCACATAGCAAGTGAATAAGAACTATTACAGAAAGCATGGATTTTATCATTGCAGTAATGTCTAACTCAAAGGCATAGAAATTAAAATCCTGGCAGGTGTGGAGTGGCCCAGTCTGTTTGGCCAACATACTGACCATTAATACTACAAAACATTTTGAACCAAAGCCGGCAGTGTCTCGAGTGCAGAGCCACAAATAAAAATACAAACCTTATCTTCCAAAGGTACAAAAAATATCTAAAATACCTTACATGACTTACTCCAGTAATAATGAGCTCGGCACAGTACCATCTTCATAGCCAACTGGGGGTTGCAGCCCACATCTGCACCTCAGGTCATTGATCCCTTCCCAGCTGGTCAGTAAACTAGAGGAGGGTATCCACAGATGAAGTTGTCATACTTCAGTTATTGTTGATGGGGTAATGTAACAGGGAGAGAAGCTGAGTAGAAAGGGTTGGTAAAAAGAGTAAGAAGAGCGTGTAAAGCAACGACAGTGAATCAGCATAACATCTCCAAAGACAATAATCAGTAGTTTACCTCTCCTGATTTGCTTGTAAGACCTACGGATGAAGAAGGAACAAGATGCTGACTTCAGTGTTTTCTAACTTTTTTGTTTTTTATAAGACACCAGTGAGAGGTGAGGTAGTGATGTGTGTCTTCCCTCCTAGAGCTAAGTCTGACACTACCAGGAAAATAGGAAGTTTATATTTTAAGCAGTGAGAAAGAAAAAAAAATGAGAATGAAATTTGAAGTGTCTTCAGGAGTGCGCTCTATCAGAAGACCAATAATCTCCCAGTTTATACAGACATTGGTAAGCTTACCTTATCATGATATTAAAGGTAAAAACATCTTTTGGAACTGGGTACAAATAGTACAAGAGGGGAAGCATATAAAAATAGTGTGAAGTGTTAGTAGTATATAGACATTTATGTAGAAAATAAGAATAAAGGGAAATAACGCATAGAGTAAGTAGCGAACTGGCTAAAACTAGTAAAAACGAATCCTTAAAAGTTAATCTGAAAGAAAGGTAAACCTTGCAAGGAATGGCATTCTGATTACTTGCTAGTTGCACAGTTTTTAATTTTAATGCTCAACTTTGGTGCTGTTTATGAAAGCATCAAAATAAAGCATTTATGTCCCACAAGACTGGTGCATATAGAATTTCTAAGTCAGAAGAACACAAAATATTATTAATGAAGTTTCTAAGTTGTTTGATTTGATCATATGAAAGAATTCAAGAACTGACAGAGATTGAGATTGACAGGAAACTGAGAAAGTCTTCCAGTACTATGTCACTGTTAGAAAAATAAATGCACCTGGCAGCATTTACTGGCCTCACAAACTTGACTAAAGAAATTAAATTTAGCAGTACTAAAGTACTTGTAATATTTCTGCAGTTAAAATTTGGTGATAGTGAAAAATTTGGCAAAAAAAAATGAACAGGGAAGAAGCTTTCTTGCTCATAGAATGAATGAGACAAATTCATTGCGATACAGTTGATTCCAAGTGATACATTTAGGAAACAGAAAATTGAGGCTATTTTTTAATATATTCCTTAAGTTAGTCTAAAAAAGCACATCACAGAATCACAGAATTGTAGGGGCTGGAAGGTACCTCTAGAGATCATTGAGTCCAATCCCCCTTGCAAAGCAGGTTCCCTACAGCAGGCTGCACAGGTAGGCATCCAGGCGGGTCTTGAATGTCTCCAGAGAAGGAGAATCCACAACCTCCCTGGGCAGCCTGTTCCAGTGCTCCGTCACCCTTACTGTGAAGAAACCCGTACACGTGGTATGGAGAACACACAACACAATGAGCTTCTTGTTTGATTCTGTTTGATTCTGTGGAATTGGGATAAGACAGATGCTACATATGCAGGTTATGCCCACTTTCTAAAAAGATCACTGAAAAACTGGAGAGGGTGAAGTAAAGAGTCACAAAATTTATTTGAGGCCTGAAGGATTTGTTTTACAGTAGGAGATGTACACAGCTCCATCCATTTAACTTATCAAAAAGAAAATTGAAAGGTGGTTTGATTATAGTACGTTAAGTGCCTTCAAAGGAATAAAACACAAGGTAGTGAAGTTCTCTTTAATCTAATAAAGTAAGAAATAACAAAAACCAATGGCTAAAAGCTGGAGTCAGACAAATTCCAATTGGTAATAAGCCACAGTAAGAATGATTAAACATTGGAACAAACTACCAAAGGAAATAGTGGATTATCCATCTCCCAATGGCTTCAAATCAAGTCTGGATGCTGTGATCAGTAGAACAAGCCACAAGGTGAATTTTTCTCTAAATCAAGTTACTGAGGGAAACAAAATAGTTTCACATATGCAAGAGGTGAAACTAGTTGTTCATGCTGCCCTTAAACAATATTTATGTGTAAATAAACCTATTCACTGACTTAGAAAACTACTTTTTCAGAGCTAACTTTCCTAACCAAAACTCACAGTGAATATCTTTCACCACAAATGAAAAAAAAAAGCCTGAACCATTGCTCTTAGATCAGTTAGATCCATATGAGGTATCTTTATCTTTGTGTCCATTTCTTTTGCTCAAGTGACCACCGAATTCAACTTGTATCAGTAAGAAATTATAAGTCTTCTAAACCAGTCCAGATGTACTAGCCAATGAATCTTAAGAAGTGTATTTTTGTTCTCTCTTTCCTCTTCTGCGTTCAGCTGCTTTGAAATGGAGATTGAAGAGAGGATGAACAACATAGCAGTCACTGTACCTGACTGCAAAACTACCATGGTTCTTCCAGTCTGATACTGATGAAGAATGTGAGTGCTCGAGCATGCTAAGTTGCTTATTGTAAATATTCTGGTGTTTCAAGTTCCCCTGCAGAGTGTGCCTTTCTTTCCACAGAAGCTTCTAAACTTCCAAGAATTAGCGTTTTTTGTAGAAAAAGATCTTTAGAAACAGACCATCTTTAGATAGAGAACATGGTTAAAAAAATATACTGTAGATGTGTTTACTCTCATAGGCTTCTACATATCTTGTATTGTTCAGCATAAATAATAAAGTCTGTATACAACATAAACATGCAGCAGAAAAAAAAAATCCCTCAGTAAAAGACATGGCTCAGAAGCATGTTTTAAGATATTTTTAGAGGAAAAAAAGGTCTCACCTTACCTCTTCTTATTATGCACATAGGGTTGAATTCAGAAATGTCACCAGTGAAGAGTACATTGCTTCGAAATATCAATGAAGCATTTGTATTGGGTATATACATTGGTAGACCTATGACAAAGGAGTGGAGAGTAGGAAAAGAAAGCCAAAGTTAATTACTTGGATACTTTCCCTTCTTTTCTAAAACTCAGTGAAGCTTACGGACTCTTAACTCCAAGTCTTGATACATGAGCCAAAGCACTAATTCAGGAACTCTGGTCATTTGAGAGGCATCTCTTTGATCCAAGAAGTAGTGACTTCAGTATTAAGCAAGACTGAGCACAATAGGAACAACGTTGCTTGTTCCAGCCAGGGGAACAAGCACATTGTTTAGATTAAGAATGATCTAGATTTTCAGAATCTGCATGCCCAAGCCCAGAGTAAAATTTTCAAAGGTCTCTATTTCACATATAAATGCTATAGTTTCAGCAATCATGACACAAGTCCATCTGGCTACCTCGCCAAGCAGAAGTTAGAGACATGGGCTAAATGTGGGCTTTGTTTTCCACTAGTATCTATCCATACAAGAAAATGTTTTATTTATTTATTTATTTTAATTTAGGTCCCTCATCTACTCATGAGAACACTTACAAGAGGTCATTGTTTTTTGTTGCTTTTTTTTTTTTTTTTTGTAACAAAGCTTAGTAAGTATGGGATAGATGAGTGGACAGTGAGGTGGGCTGAGAACTGGTTGACTAGCAGAGCTTAGAGAGTCAAGATCAATGGCACAGTGTCTAGTTGGAGACCTGTAAATAGAGGGGTTCAGTAAAGGTCCATGCTTGGGCCCGATCTTGTTGAATATCTGCATCATTTATCTGGATGAAGGGATAGAGTTTGCTGACGATATGAATCTGGGAAGAGTGACTGATCACCAGAAGGCTGAAGAGTTGGGCAGAGAGGAATCTACTGAGGTTCAAAGGAAAGTGTAGGGTACTTGTAGGCATCTTGAGAGGAATAACCACATGCATCAGTACAAGTTAGGGGCTGACCCGCTGGAAAAGAGCTTTGCAAAGATGGACCTGAGTGTCCTGGTGTACAACAAGTCAGCCATGAGACAGCAGTGTGTCCTTGTGGCCAAGAAAGACAGTGGTATCCTAGGGTGCCATAAAAAGAACATAACCGACAAGTTAAGGGGAGTGATCCTCCCCTTCTACTCTACCCTGGTGAGGCTTCACCTGGAATATTGTGTCCAGTTCTTTCCTCGGTTTAAAAAAGATGAAGATCTTATGAAGAGAGTTCAGCAGAGAGCTACAAAGATGATAAGGGGCCTGGAGCTTCTCCTTTGTCAGGAAAAGCTGAGAGATCCAGTACTGTTCAATCTGGAGAAGACTGAAAGGTGATCTCATCACTGTTTATAAATATCCAAAATGGGGGAATAAAGGGGATAGGGCCAAGCTTTTTTTGTTGCTGTGCAGCAATAGTGCAAGGGGCAATGGGCAAAAACCGGAGCAGGGGAAGTTCCATACAAACATGAGAAAGAATTTCTTTACTGAGGGTGACAGAGAACTAGAATAAGACTCCAAGAGAGACTGTGGAGTCTATTTTCTAGAGATGCTCAAGAACTGCCTGGATGCTTTCCTGTGCATCCTCCTGTAGGGAACCTGCTTTAGCTGTGGGGTTGAACTTGCTGATCCCTGGAGGTCCCTTCCACCTACAATTCTGTGATTCTTTGAATTTCTCTGTGTCTGTAGTCACTACAAAGTGGTCTCATTTAAACTGAGGGTTATGCTTTCTGCCTTTTATAAATATGAAATGATCACTGAAGTTCAGCTGCTGCCACTTGTCCCCAGGTGCTATGATCACTTCACAGAAATAGTAGTTAATCAAGACTTGTTGGATAGACCCAGGCCCAGAGGAGAAAGGAGACAAAGTCTATCAAATTACATCAGAATTTTGACTGTACATGTCACCACTGATATATGTGTGGTTTAAAACCATACATAAGAGTCTACGAGAAAATGAAGTAATCAGCTATAATAATATTGTTTTGATATTTGTTTTTAACTAACCAGGAAAAAATCTACACTTATCTTGAGGTCAACAAAAAAATAGTCCTCACTAGAAGAGAACATTTCTGTTGTTACACCAAATGGAATGAATCATATATCAAACAACATATAGTGGGACTGAATTGATCTTCTCTCAGTGCTGAAGATTTACTAGATGCTGCCTTCCTTTTTTCCATTACAGTTATGCATCAAGTGCATTCAATAAAAAGTCCTTCCCTTAGAATTACTGAATATACATAAAGGGAAAGAGTTGCTTATTACAAATTATTTTAACTGGTAATTCTTGTTGGGATGAAAGCTTTAATTTCTGAGAGTTCTAGAAGTCATGCGAGACTGGTATCAGGTAATCAATTGCAATTAGATTCAATCACAAGATTTAAAATTCACAGCAATTTAAAATGTATTTTAAGCACATAGAGATGATACACTGAAACAATTTCATTTTGTATTGCAGAAATAAGAGGAGAAATAATCTTATTTCCAAATAAAATTAATTATTGTAGTGATGAAAACTAGAATCTAAATAAGCATGGAACCCTTAAATGATAAATGTCCAGAGAAAGTAGGCACTCTGATAGACTTCCTAGAATGGCAGGAATGGTACATCATCACTAACTCTGACTCAGCCAGCCCACCAGATGCTTTGGGGTCAGTAATGGGAACAATGCTCAGATCTTCATATCTTCCTCAATTATGTCAACAGTGAGATCTAGTGGACGCACAGCAAGTTTGCAGATGACATCAAGCTGTCGGCACGTAGAGGGACAGGATGCCATTTAGAGAGATCTAGACAGGTTTGAGCAGTGGGCCCAGGAGAACCTCGTGAGGCTCAACAACATGCACTTGAGCTGTGGCAACCCCCACTGTCAGTCTACACTGGGGGCGAAAAAGCAGAGCACAGTCCTGCTGGAAAGGACTTGAAGATATGGTGGATGGTAAACTAGATATGAGCCAGCAATGTGCCCTCACAGCCCAGAAAGTCAGCCTCATACCAGGCTGCAGCAAAAGAAGCGTGGCCAGCAGGTCGAGGGAGGTGATCCTGCCCCTCTGCTGTGCACTGCTTAGGCCTCATCTGGACTACTGTGTCCAGATGTGGAATCCTCAGTGCAAGAGAGACACAGACCTGTTGAAGCACATCCAGAGGAGGGCCATGATTCAAGACATGGAACGCCTCCCCTCTGAGGACAGGCTGAAAGAAATGGAAGTGTTCAGCCTCAATAAGAGAATGCTGCAAGGAGACCTGATACGAGCCTGTCAGTATCTATAGGGGGACTAAACAAGGGTCTACCATGTTCTCCATGAACTTATCAGGTAGTCATCTTCTGGATCAGAAGAGATGGTACTGTCTTCTTTATAGCAAACTGGCAAACTAACAGTCAGAAGACTATTCCAGGTTAGACCCAAACTGAAGATACAGAAAATAAATTCTGTATTTTTCCATGAATTTTGTTGTTAAACTGGATTGATTGAAATGAGACTCCACTTGAAATGCGTGAAAAAAGCAGAGAAATGAAAATATGTAATATATTTTACTCCAAAGAAGTCTTTCTTAAATGCAAAAAATCTCACTGTGCATCACATAATCTAGTTCTTAATTATTCAAAGGAAGAATTTGGCTCACAACTGCCTATATGTCTGTCTCAGGTTACTGAGAACCAATAGCTGGAATTTCAGTATAAATGACTGTATAAGTTGCCCCAAACATTACTATTAACCGTCTGTATTTGTGTAGCCAAGATAAGGATATAACTTCACCAATTGAGACTTCTTCTTTCTGAGATAAACTATTGTTTTATGTTGGACTAGTTAATAGAGTCAGCAAATAAAAAGCATTTACAAACTCTTTTCCATGTCTCAGGACTCTGGTAATACGTTCCTTCCCACTTACAAGTTTTAAGTAACAAAAGATAATAGTGCTCTTTTAAAGCTGTGCTGCTTATAAACCGCACTGCATGTAAGTCCCATTAGGTTTGCATTCAGTAAAGATTTTTTCTTAGCTCTTTGAAATTATTTCTTTTGCAAGAAGTCTTAGTAAGATGTACCTTCCAATGAAAATATTATTTAGTGTGTATGTCATGATAAAAATCCTGTGATTTGAATACAGATTTAGTGTGATTAAATGACTTTATGTGACCACAGAGTGTTTTCACACAGGCTTAAATTTTGTGAAGAGTTCAGGCTGAAACCATTACTTAAGCAAGATTTCAGCATTTCCAGAAACAGCTAATCTAGTTCTGCAAAAATACTTCATCATTGATGAAGTAGATGAGACCTACATTTCCATCCTGAAAATACTCCTAAGTAGCATGAATGTAAAATAATAGTGTTCAAAAGTCTTTTCTAAGGAAAGCTTGGACATCTTTAAGTTGTTTTGAAAATCCTCTCTACCATTTGCCAAAGTATATTCAAGTTTTCTGTAAGTCCACAGATTTAAAAAAAATAATACAGTGAATACATGAAACCTTAAACAGACAAGAGAGACAAGAGAGACAAAAACTTCAAGAGAGAGAGTTACTGTTTGTCTTCCAATTATTCTATGGACACATACAAAATGTAAGAATGGGAAAGACAATGTGTCACTCTTCCTTGAACTATTCTAATTCTTCTTTTTTTTTTAATTGTCTCAGTCTTTTTATGAATATGTACAGATTTCATTAGGCTTTCAAGTTAAGTATGAAGACTGATAAGAAGAATAAATAAAAAGGATACAAAGAAAACACACTGTCATTTTTCAGCCTTCTACTTGCTTTTGCTGTATATTAGTTATTGCCAGCAGAGTTCGTAATACTCCTTTGCTTTTGAATCCTTCAAGCTATGTATTTATATCTCTGAACATTGGATTTTGAAAATACTGAAAATACTTTTAGCCACCCTCAACTTATCCAAATCCTAGATTTCTTTAAAGCTACACTGACAGATACCATAACACTTTAATATTAAGTTACTTCACAATCTCTAACAGCTGAGGATGATATTTTAACTTATAATTTCATTGAAGTGGAAGCTTCTCGTGTCATTATGTTATTATATTATATATATTCAAAGGAATAGAGAACCTATGTCCAAGAAGCTTATAAACATACACCTAGCTCAGACAGAGGGAAAAGTGATTTAACTCACAGCGTACAAATGTATGTGCTGCCAAAAGCATTTGTTAGTTTCTCAAATACAGTCCCTAGGGAAGAAATGAAT
Organism: Perdix hodgsoniae; assembly: GCA_035772895.1. Lineage (NCBI taxonomy): Eukaryota > Metazoa > Chordata > Aves > Galliformes > Phasianidae > Perdix > Perdix hodgsoniae. Next base: position 2,375,985 of record JAPSGF010000086.1, read on the forward strand.
CATACTCTTCAGAGAGGAAACCAAAGGGCGCCTCTTATTCTGTAGTTCATAAGGAAACAATATGATGGCATGCATCAGTACAAGTTAGGGGCTGATTTGCTCTGCAGGAAAGAACCCAGGTGTCTTGGTGGCTAACAGGTTGACCATGAGTAGTGTGTTCCTGTAGCCAAGAAGGCAATGGTATCCTGGAGTGTATTAAAAAATGGCCAGCAGGTTGGGGAAGGTGATCTTCTCCCCCTACTTTGCACTGGTAAGGCCTCATTTGAAGTATTGTGTCCAGTTCTGGACTCCTCATTCAAAAAAAGACAAGAAAATTCTGGAGAGAGTTCAGCAGAGGGCTACAAAGGTGAACTTGGGCCTGGAGCATCTTCATTATGAGGAAAGGCTGAGAGACCTGGTACTGTTCAGCCCGGAGAAGTCTGAAGGGGAATCTTAAAACTCTTGCAAATATCTAGAGGATAGGTGTCAAGAGAATGGGGCCAGACTTTCTTCAGTAGTGTACAGCAACAGAACAAGGGACATTGAACACAAACTGGAACACAGGAGGTTCCATCTGAACATGAGGAAAAAGTTCCTTACTTTGAGAGTGACAGAGCACTGGCTGACCATAGACATGGACTCTGGATTCTTTCCTGTGAAACCTATTGTAGAGAACCTGTTTTAGCATAGAGGTTGTACTTGATGAACTCCAGAGGTCCCTTCCAACCCCTAACATTCTGTGAATCTGTGAAAGCTCAAAACATTCACTGTTAGGTAAATAATCTGTGAAAAACTGGAATACCAAATTTTAGTGGCTGTGTTGTATTTTAGTGCTTAAATTTTGCTAAACATACTGTTTAATTCAGTCAACAATTTGATATGAATATGGAAAAAGGGTTTGAAAGTGTGTATATTTGGAAAACAACATACAGGCAAATTCTATTTTTGAGCTCAATACACCTTCAGTTGTGATTTGAGTTTAGAGTTACTCAGATCTCAGTTTATCAGAAGTGGTGATACTATTTCTAAGTTAAAGTGGAGAGTGATCACAATAACATTAAGAGATTCTTGCATCAGATCCACAGTTGTGCTACTGGGAAAGAAGAGAAACAGCCTTCTGATTTTCCAAGCCTTTGGATAGGATCCTAGACTGTTTTTTGAGAAGCTGTCTGCATTGTGTTATTACATGATAATAGTTTCACCATAAATGAACAATCATATTTTCTGGGGATCAGAGGGAGGAGTAGAATATAGATATGTATATATATATATACACACGTACACATACATGTATACCTTTATATACACACGTATGTATGTATCTCCATGTATATCCATGTATATATACATATCTATGCATAGATGGTTCTCTAGTTTACTGCAGTTGATTTCTTTATGTTTCTTAGTTTTACAGAAGGGTCAAGTTCAAGCAAGCAAAAGAATTTCAAAGAAAAAGTATCACATTTCACTAAGTTCTATTTCAAAGCCATGCATAAAGCATCTCATGATTTTTATGCTGCAACATAACTCAACAAAGTTTACTCACAACCACACTGAACACTATATGATAAAAGATTTGTATGGTTTAGAGATTTGTTATTTGTATGTTACTTAAGCGTATCATAAAGTGACTTTAGTGTCTGTCAACTGTGTGTATTTTCTGAACTTCTCATTGGGAGATGCAGGGCTTTTTTTTTCTTTTTTTCTTTCTTTTCTTTTTCTTTTTTTTTTTTTTTTTTTTTTTTTTTTCCCCCCTTGTTCTAGTATAACTTTAGGATATTTAAAGAACTATCATTAAAAACTACGTTTATTTATTTATTTATTTATTTATTTATTTATTTATTTATTTATTTATTCTCATGGGATCCTAATTTTCCCTCGTGCTAACCATTCTACACTGAAAACAACTTATTAGTAGTCTGTCTCTCTTCCTTTGGAGTTGAAAGGGTGTGGAAACCCCATTTAATTTTAATTTCCTAATTACAATTCTCTAGAGATTTCTCACATAACAAATTTCTCATCCCATGTTGGAAGTTTAAGTTAACATGACATATATATATATATATATATATATATATGTGTGTACACAATGAAGATATGGCAAAAGTAAAATAAGTAATTTAACAATCATATTGCAATCTTCCAACTAAAGACTTCAGAAACACGCTTTTAACAAATACCATTTTATACTTCTACATGGGAATTATCTGATTACTTAATATCTTCTATAAGAGCTGCTCCAAAAGTAGTGCATTTTATTTTATTATGCTGGCCCACAATGTCAGAGGTGGATATTGGTGATACGGTAGCAGAGATTGCACTTTCCTGTCAATATTCTGTTATATTTTGTTGCCCGGTGACAGATAGAAGCAGAGGAGCAGTTTGATAAATTGAGATCTGACATGGAAATATATATGAAGCAGAGGTATAGAACTGAATTTGTCCATGTGGAAAAAAATTGCAGACTTTGATGGTCACTGATGCTTGCTGAACACTTCTGGAGATCAAACAGGCGGTGCTTACACAGTGAGGCTGTGGGTTATGTGTTTTAGCAGTGTAAAGAGCAACGAGAAAATGAACGAAGAGAGGTGTTCAAAGTCTATTGATAGTGAAAGAAAAAGAATAATGCACTACTGGTATATGGGATAAAGTATAAACCAGCATGGTGGACAAAGCTTCTTGTGTATATCAACTAGAGTACTCCAAGATTCTGACCTTAGTCTTAAGGGGGAGAGTTCAACCACCAATTGTATCTCTCAAGAAAAAAGTTAATGAGTAAGAGTGTTCCATTGGTGATAGTAGGAGAAAGTACTTGGAGAACACTTTTAGTGGTGATTCTAAATGAATTCAAAAGAAAAAGTCAAAGAAAAAGAAGTGTTCTGTCAGATCAACACCCTTATCTGACTTGTTTCTCAATTACCAACCTTGCTCGGGACATTTGAGGCATTCAGGTAGGGATAACTGCTAGGGACTGGCCTTTTCAGTAACAGCTTATGCTTAATTAAATTAACAGAAACTAAAATTTTATTTAAGTTTGACTTTTGAAATCAACTATATTTAAAAACTCCGCCTTGCATAACTCACAAGTGGTAGAAGTACAATCTGTGCTGACAGGGAACTTACAGATGAGATACAAGGCTCCAAACTGGAACAGAGCTACTGGAGTGCTGGGGGAGGAGGTGACAGAGTGAACGATGACCAGACAACTTTAAATTACAGAGTATTAGAACACCAAACTGAGCAACGTGTCAAAAGGAAGAACAGAAAAGGAAAATGGCAGCACTCCTCTGTATGAATAAGCAATGGACATTTGGATGTGGCATCACTGAGAAATTTCATATATCTGAAATTCAAGAGGCCTTGGACATTGACCTGAGTGATATTTTTGTCACTGAGATAGTTAATTTTGCTCCCTTAAGAAACTTCTGTGAAAACCACAATGGCTTCAAATATGAATATGATCTATTGGTATGTAGGGTTTTGCAAACACGTTTAAGTAACTTAATGAGGAACTTCAAACTGTTAATGTAGGAACAAAGCTAAAAAATGTGACAAGTTAATTGATTCAGTTCATTTAAACCTTCTGTCTCTAGGTAATAACTCTTTGTGAAATGAACAGGAATACAGCTGACCTTTGAAAATGGAAGGATTAATCTATAAAATAATACAGCCTTTTCATGAATTTCTGCCCTTTGTTTCAAGTGGAGGGAAAAACAAGACAAGCCTGAGAAACATTTCTAAAACAAAGTCATCATTTTAGTTTCTGGATATATTTATTAACTAAAAGTATAAATTGGAAAACGACAGAATGTTAAACCTATAGCTGCAGTAAGACCCAAGGTATTCAAAATATGCCTGTTTCATATGCAGTGCAGATTAAGATATTACATATTGAGTCTAGTTGTACTTTTAGAGGAGGTCGAGTAGGAGGAAAGACATCGAGATAATAAAATACAGTCTTTGTTTGCAAAACAAAAATGAGATTGCAAAATGGAAAACATGAAAGAATTTCTAAGAACTATATTCTCTATCTCTAATAAAAAAAAAGAACAACAACAACAACAACAAGAAACGACAAAAAAAAAAAAAAAAAAAAACCCGACAAAATCTCTCTATTTTTCCAGTATACTACGGGCATAATACTGCCCCTTTCTAAATGTTGGCAGGGGAGTTTGCTTTCCCTACTCTGAGAAATTCTAAAATATAATGAAACTACAGCTACCGTACTTTCGAAGCTCTTGGTAGATATTTTCACTTACTTTGTCATTTTCAGGGGGAAAACAATGGTGGCATCTGTGCCCTGGTGCTAAGTGCTCATTTGCATGCAGAGGCAGAGAGATATCCGTTTATTATCAATTTTATGCGTTACTTCATTTCATGGTGTTAAAACAATTACATTCAAAGGGTTCAGCAGTCCACAGCCAAGCTATTCATAGCTCCAGCAGCATCATATAATAACGTTATTCAGGGACAGACACATACATCATAGTTTACTGACTTAGAAGTAAAAAACTGAGAGAGAGGGAGAGAGAGAAACAACTCCTGTAGAGCTGGATACAGAATTTGTAAAACATCAGAGATACTACAATTAGCAGAGAAACTCAGGGCAGAGGGACACAAAATTTATTAACTTCTGAATTGTTTGCTAAGAAAGTTGGGCTAATTTTCTAAACCAAACAGTTCTCCTATCAAATTCTTTACTATATATACTCTCACCTTTTATACAACACTCCTAATCACTGCAAACCGTACTGCAAAGCTCCACTTGAGCAAATAAGCAGAAAATGTGCATCTCCTTTCAAAGTTTTCAGAGCACATACCTTGGAACAGCAGTTTGGTGTGAAGAGACTTGTGCTGAGAGTTCTCTCTACATGCAATCTGATTATCCAGTTACTCCTGTCAAGGCTCTGCCAAGATCCCACAAGGAATTTACATTTGTCTATCAACTTAGATTAGCTAAAACAGCTGTCTGTGTGAAGGAATTCAAGGCTTTAAAATGAGGACCTACTCTCCAACACCAGTCAAGACTCCAAAATCAAACAAAAACTGTTGCTCAGTACTGAATAAATTTAAAAAAGCACATCCACCTTCAGGGTTTCTTTGTGGAGTTTGGTGAGATGTTTGTTTCAGCAGAAAAATGTTGTTTCAGCAGAAAACAAATCGCTTAATGACCATTTGCTGATATTTTAAGAAGTATAAGAAAAAAAAAAATAATCAAATCAAACAGCTTTTAATAATACTTTACTGCCAGAGGAAAATAAAATCAAAGCTGTCACTATAAAATAAAAAAGCAATTACCAACTTTTCAAATGTTCTTTTTTTAAGAATCTATTTAATGGAAGTGACTTGACACACAGGAAAATCATTTTTGAAGTATCCATCACTGAGAAACCATGAAATTAGGAAACTGGAAGAGGAGTGTTATTATCTGGGCTATTGCAGACAACCAGTTCTGGCCAGGGTTAGTTGATAGGCACATAGTGCAGTGACAAGGTTTTATTGGCTTTATTCAGGCCATACAAGAAGTGAAAGTCCTGAAGAAACTGGCAACAGGGGAAAACAGCTATTTTCTGCTAATAACTTCAGAGTAAAATATAGCCTGAAGTACTTCTCTAGCTATGGATGACTCTGAAAATGATGGGAAAATGTATTCTGGGCAGTTGCATGGCCAGAAGAAAGAACAGAGCACACAGTTGAGTTGGGGATAAATCTAGAGAAGGGAGTAGTGCAAAAAAGCCCACTGATTCTGGAGCTGCAGAACCAGATCATTCTCTTTCAACCTTTTCTTGTGGGTGGTGTCTAATGTACCAATTCAGCAGAAAGGAAACAGAGACGACAGTTTCCCCAGGGGCTCCCAGCACATTTCTTCTGCTCCCATTGTCCTAATGGCCAGCACTTCCTTATGAACTGTCCATCCCTGTTCCTGCCATAATCAGGTCCTAGCATTGAAATAATCGCTGTGCAAATACCAGCCCTGCCGTGCCATACCTGCATAATCTGTAAAAGCTATCTCAGAAGGTAGATAAAGACTCACTCAGCAGGCCCATGTTGATTTCTCATTAGTCTCCTGGCAATGTCATGTCTAAATGTCATGTCTAGCCAGTTTGAGGCTAGCATGGCTATCCATTCTACACTGCAGTCAAAACACAACGTATACCTTAAGGGCAAGGAGAATGCCTACTACCAGTTTTATTAGGCTACATGAGTTAAACAACTCCCAGAACTAAAAAATTTGCTCTAAGTTTTATATCGATGGCTTTGAGTTATTTCACTTTGAAGGTCTCATGAGCTCAGACACAACTTTGCAAAAATGGCTCTGTACTGCTTGTTGCTCAGCAGGTTGTTCAGGGATCAAAGCGTGAAGAAGTATGTGGTATGCATACTCCTGTAAGTCTCAAATGATTTCATCCTATATCTCCTTAAAGAATATTAAAAAAACACACGTTTTATTATTATTAACATCTTTTAAGTCTTTTTTGAAAACCATACCCCTATGTACTGTGTTACAGTTCAGCATTATTTATTACAGTTCAGACCAGGATTTTCTTTCCTTTTATACAAAACATACAGAAATTAATCATTTTGCATTTTTTAATATCAATAAATAAATGCAGTTTCAAGAGACTTGTGGAATTAAGAAAAAAAATTAAGAATACTTATTGAAAATGTGCTCCCAAGAGAAAAAAAAAATGGCTGTATGATACTAAGTGGATGTATTTAATCCACTCTAAGAGGTTAAAGACTGTACAAATAGACAAAAGTCTCCTGATGTATGCTGTCTCCATTGGTTATTAGTGATAGCTTCGCAGGAAGAAGTCTAAAAGGTAAGGTGTGCACAGGGTGCATCTGCAGTCATTGGCAACCCAGTCTTAAGATACAACATTCTGTAGACACCAACAAGAAATGTTTTATTTCAAACTAACCAGAATCTTTAACTGCCAACAATGCATTAGAGCTATCTGTGAAAAACTGCCTAAACATATCATATGATTGCTTTGATTGAGAAAGCGTTGTAATAATGACTGTGCTTTTTGCTTTCTGATAGTACTGAAGTGGGTACTGCAATTCCAAACAAGAAAAAAGAAAAACAATGAAAAGTTTGGATGAAGGATACTATGCTCTAGGTACCTCTAGCTCTCTCTTCCTCTTGTCTTTATAGAAGGATGATGCTTTGGTAAAATGCAAAATTTTATTACTACACAGTAGTTCATGGTACTTTATGTCCTATATCACATCTACAACTAGAAACAACTTAAGCAAACTATTCATATTGTAAAAGAACTTCTCTCCATTTAATACAGAAGTTAGCTTAAACTGTTTAGGATAAAGATTCAGATCTATAAACTGCCATGAAATGCTCCACATACATAAATAGGTTCACATGTATATTGGACACACTTGTTGGAATAAGTTACTACAACTCTACCCACATCAAGGGAGTTATACTAGCTTATCATTGAAGGTATTTTGGCTGTGTGAATCTAAGAAATAAGAGATCAAGAAAGTCATTGGAAGGATAGAATAATAATATATATTTGTTAAACATGCAAAATTACCCACCTGAATTAAAAAAAAAAAAAAAAAAAAAAAGATTGTAAAACAATGAACTATATGAAGCTTCTGTTATCCGCAATAGAGGTGCATAGCAAATATTTAATTACTGTATGTATTTGGTACCATACACAGTAAAGATATAATTCTCTTTAATTCACTGCAGATCACGAGTCTCCAAAATAGCAAATACATAGTGAGTGTAACAAATACATAGCTAAATGGGACAACACAATCTTCCTTTTTTTCCTGTTTTGATTTGCTCTTGCTTTGGATTTTTACATTGCTTTACGGTTTATTGTTAGAGCTAAATAATCTTTTCAATTGAGTGCTATTATATTCAGGTAAATGTAAGATTCATTTGTGTCTTTTAAGATATCCCCAATGCCACAGCATGCACCTTTCTGGGGCTGTTATGTCAGTGTCAGCTTTCACATGGGCCTGCGACTGAAACACTTCCATGCATAAAGGTACTCAGGGCAGGCAGGTGGTAGGTTGTTAATTCACCCCCTGCTCATTCCTAGAGGTTATGTGATAAAATGAGACACATGCTTTAATGTGCTTAGTGCTCAAAAACAAGACGGTTTCAGGACAAAACAGCATCCTTGCTAGCAGTTGGCTGAGACATCAAGAACAAGAAGAAGAATTTCTAAGACCTTATTGGTGAACATATGGCAGATGCTGATTTCCTTACTAAATCAGATGATATTACTAGAACTGGGTCATTATGCACACATTGCAATCTATCGTTAAGCCCAACAAAGTAATATTTAGCTAGTGTTTTAATTGTACTACTGAGATTTATCTCTGCTTTTCAAAGAAAAAAAAAGTCCAGAAAGGAGGGAAGAGTGGTGAGATTTCAATTTTAATAAAATTAGATTTCCAGTTTTGACAAATGGAAGTAATGGCTTATTCAGGTAATTTTTGAATATATACATATTTGCACATATTTTTTCTGTTATTTAGATGACAGGAAATGATTAAATTCTTCATTCTCTCCCATTCCTTCTCTGAAAAGTAAAAAGTCTGCTCTGAAAGTAATGCCTCTTATTTTATTATGTTGGTTCACAGCATCAGGGGTGGGTGTTGGTGGTATGGTAGTAGAAGTTAAACCTTCCAGGAAATATTCCATTGCATTTTATTGCTGCACGACAGATGACAGCAGAGGGACAGCCTGACAAAATGGCATCTGACATGGAAGTGCGCATGAAGCAAAGGTGTGGAATTAAATTCCTGTGTGAAAAGAAATAGCTCCCATTAACATTCATCGACATTTGCTGCACATTTATTGGAGACCACACAGGGGATGTGAACATAGTGAGATGGTGGGTGCTGCATTTCAGCAGTGGTGAGAACAATGTGAAAAACAACATATACAAACATATTCTGAACAGCCATGCAGATTTTTATGAACACAGCATGCAGGCTCTTTTTCATTGATAGCAAAAATGCATGATTAATGTTGGTGACTTTGGTGAAAAATGGTATTTAGTAGTTGGAGAATTTGCTCTATCACAGAGTATTATTGTGTTGTTGTATCTGTTGGTAGTTTCCATAGAAATAAAGAGGATACATAACTTTCAGAGTGACCTGCATACATTTCTTTTTCCCATATATGTTTTCATAATGCAGTTTGGCAGCATATGTTTCAAATAATTTGTTTTTTATCTACAAAGCCTAAAGGCAGGCCATTATTACCTGCATTTCCAAAGGACATGAGGACACTGTGCTGCATATGCTTATGCTATTGGGCTGATGAAAAACAGGAAGGAAATTAGCCTCTTGGCCTGGAAATCATGGAGTCCCTCACAATGCTAGTCCATATGGTGACAATCAGTTAAAACAAAGATGCAAAGATGCACCTTTCTCAGCTGCTGAGTAATCATACAGTAAGTGTTGTGAGTTACTGGAATCCAGTTTTGTTTTTTTTTAATGATCTTTCTCACCTGGTTTCTGAGATATGCAAAGGCTGCTAGGACAAGTATGGTTTAGCTGTAGCTAAAGGTTAGGATGCAAGACAGAGGGAAAGGTATGTGATCAACTGGCCATGCAAGGGCTGCTAGGACAAGCGTAGTTTAGCTATAGGTACAATTCAGGTTGCAGTACAGAAGGGAAGGATGTGTGATTCCACTGCAAACCAGTCACCCCAAACCTGTTAAACACACTCATTTTGCAATGCGTTAAGTGAAACTGCTCATAGAAATCCCATATCTGTCTCCAACAGCTGGAGATAAAGAACCCTGTTTTCTTTCCTGTCAGAGTTAATAAAACAAGCAACTTATTAAATAGCATTTTGGCAAACACAATGGATAATGAATCCTATTCGATAGTTAAAGACTTTTAACAATTAAAAAGATTTATGAGCCAAGTGCTGCAACCCTTGAGTGCCTGAGGAGCGAACACGCTCCTGCACAGCTAAATGCGGGACGGGCAAGGCCTAGATCCAGCATGCATTGGCTGAGGCTGGACGTGATGTGAGGCCTTTGAAGGACAAGGAATTGGCATGAGGAGGGCCTAGCAGGTAAAGCATGCTGCTTGGGCTCACAAGAACAACAAGACAGTCACACTAGAAGCCCAGCCCTTTGATCGGGCTGAAATGGCAGGGTACGTCAGATACTGTGGCCCCACAGCCCATTGTTCCTCATCAGCTACAGTACATGTCCAGCGTCTGGTTTGTCAATCATCCGATTCAATGGCTGCTTGCCTGGGAAGCTGCTGATGGGGGCCTAGGGGGGCTTGCCAGAGCTTAATTACCGTACCTCATTAAAGGGCTTCTCATTCATATTCAGCAAGGAATCATTCGAGCAGACAGATATGTCTTTGTTAGATGAACTGAAAAACATACTTTTAAAAAATCACTACCATTTATATATTTACATTTATTTGGTTAAAGAACTCCATTCTTTCTGCTTATGAGACAGAGGGAAAAAAGGGAAAGAGAACTAGAAAGAAATACAATGAACAAAAAATTAACTTAAAGGAGTTTGCATTTGTAATCTGACAGTCTTTTTCTTTTTAGAAAAAAATAGATTTCCTAGAGTCAAATTCTTCTTTCATTTCTACTCAGTTCATGAGGATACACTGATGTGTGCAAGGGACAAACTTGCTTCTAAAAATGCAAAGTTGGAAGAGTTAATATTGGCTACTTATCTCCTGGCAAAGGCTTAATTAAAAATGTCACTACTATAATTTCCTTAAAGAAAAAGGTTAGGAAAATTTTGCACACTTTCCCTAAATTTGTGCCTACTGTATAGGCAGTGCTAGGGTTATGACTTGTAGTTTCACTCTCTGTGGTGTGTTCTTCCACCACAGATTAGATTAGCTTGTATTCACTGGCATGCCTAACCAAATCCCTATCCTTCTCTGAGCGAATGGTGTAAAGAGGATGGAAATAGCTTTGTAATTTACACAAAGGATTCTATGTGACAATCCTGAGTGATAATCAAAATAATTAGTTTTAGTATGGGTTTTAATTAAAATAGCAATCCAGACCAGGATGGACCGAACCAGTGGCATATACTTCAACTGCTGAACACTAGGATACTTCTTGCTCCCAAAATGAGGCATTGGTATTTTCCTGTTTTTTGATTACTGATTATATTGAGCTACTGCATCTCAGAGGGCATGGTAAACGTTTAGTCTGAGACACCTTGGTTCTAGGAGGATTGTCTTTTTCATATTTGTTTAAAACAAAACAAAACCAACCAACCAACCAACCAACCAAACAAACAAAAAAACCCACAAAACTTCAAAACTTAGTCTTTTGAGCATTTTGGTGATGAAGACCTTGATCCTGCATGTCTAATTTCCGGGTCATATGACACCTGATGTAGCCATGTCGGTAATGCTGACATGCCAGGAAGAATGATGTGTAAAGTCATTTGTAGATGTAGAATTGAGTTTTAGACCTGTTTACAGATGGATGATGTGGAGTTAGAAGAATAAGAGTGCTTAGGAAAAGAACAAAGTGTGTAATGTCTCTTGTCCTAGGCTGTTGAACTATACAAGGCCCAGGTTTTTAATGCCTGGCAGTTTAGGCAGAATTCTTTTTTGCCTTTGAGTCAGTGGAAATACAGCTAGACATGAAGAGAGGGCTGTGAAGAGACCTTGTGTGGTTAATATAGTTTTCCCTTATTCCTTCCTCAGAAATGGTTTTAGAAGAAATTAAAAAGGATGTTTGCCTAAAGGCAGACACAAGGAAATTTAATCCTGCTTGGCTAAACTTTGGCCAAATTATGAGCATTTGATAATAGCGTCTTTTATATATAACACAAAAGATTTGGCACCTTCAGCTGTCAGCAGAGGAATACAGAAGTTGGACACATCATATTGCTGGTTTATGACAGGGAGCAGCCAATCAAACCACAGGATTTTCACAATGTATATTGACAGCTAATAACAGCCCAGCTAATTAGAGCCTCTCTGCCAGAAGAGTGCATCAATTCCATAATTGAGAAATAAGTGCATCACTCCAAGTCAGTAGTCCCCACACTCTGTTGAGCTGATGCAATTCCATCTCAGTATAATAAGGCATCAAGCCTAACATTATGTACACTAATAAAAAATACTATCTTTTTATAATGTGATCAAATTTGAGTTCCTGTTGGGGCAATAACCTGGAGTTTCCTGATATCTCTGTGTTTAAAACCTCAATTACAGCTCTATATTCCACACAGTTTTGCCTTGAATATATAACAGATGTTTGTATTGAGATGAATGCTTTGTGGACCCAGAACTGTCATCAGACCTCTCATAATCGCATTTTCACCTATGCATATGGTGTACACCTGTGACTTGTTGCAGTCGTACTCAATTGCAGTGTGAGAGGTTTAAAGACAACACTGCTTTATTATTTGTAATTATTTTTCATCTGATATGTCATACTTGTTAATGCTTTTTTCATGCTTGTTGCGTAAAGCAAATCTAGAAGTACAATAAATAGTAGGCTTATTTTAAAGCTGCATGTGCCTCAGTATTTTGCATAGAAAAATGTACATTACAGCCTGGCAATATATTTCATAAATATGAAAATATAGTTTCAATACATACCAGATTTTAATATTATGAGAAAATGTCATGGGAGAGTGGCAGATTCCTCTGCTAAAGAAATACAAAAGGATGCTAAGCAAATCAGTTCAGAGTGCAAGGCAGAGGTATATCACATATATGTGGGGTTTGCTGTTTATTTGTATTTGCAAAGCTAATATAGTTTGGAAATGCGCTACCAGGAAAACATCAGGTCTATTTTTCATTCCTCACTTACAGATACATCTAATTGCCTGTGAAATGTCTGGGGTGTTATATTTCAACAGTGATTTTTACAGACCAAAATCACCTAACATTAGAACAGCATGGAATGGGATGTCAGCTGCTGTGCTCCACCAGCTCTGCCCTCATGAAGGTGAAATGTGACCTTTCTGGAAACTGGATCTGTATAATTGCAGAATATATTTCGGAACTGTTGGGATGTATACTTTGGTCTGTAAAGACGACTCCCACAGAAAAATCACAGAATGGTTTGGGTAGGAAGGGAACTATCTAGTTTCAACCCCTGCCATGGACAGGGACACCTTCCTTGAGATCAGGCTGCCCAGGGCTCCACCCAACCTGGCCTTGAATATCTCCAGGCATGGGGCATCCACAGCTGCTCTGGACAACCTGTTCTGGTGCCTCACTACCATCATAGTGACCGATCTTCTCCTTAAATCTAACCTAATCCTCCCCTCTTTTAGGTTAAAATTACCCCTTGTCCTATAGCTACATTCATGGTTTTACAATTGATTTATCCCAACACATACTGTAGCTGATGGGATTCTTTCCTCCAAAGTAGTGCACAAATGAAATTTTGAAATCTACTTAACTGAACTTAAGAGCAAATAGACTAGTTTCCTTAATTTGCACTTCCAATAGACAGATATTTCTATGAATTAATTAAAATGTCAATAAACAATCTAAGGTAGCCCATGTTATCTAGATCTTTTGCAAAAAACTGGATATTAAGCTATTTGGGGCCAACATGCGTACCACCATATTTAAAATAGTTTTCATTGTGGTGCCATAATATTAAAATTTGTAGTCCAGAAGATGAAGAAGCTCTTGGGAAATGTTAATAATCAAGATTACTCTCTTAATTATTATACGCTCAGTTCTGTCTTTCTACAAAACAATTATGCATGGAATATATCCAACAGTGAAGTCATGGGTAAGAGTCCTATGCTAAAAACTTAATAGTCTCAATAGGTCTGCATATCTTTTCTACAACAGGATTTTCACGTGTGTACAAGCAAGATGTCAGTTTCTCTGAACTGTATGAAGTGCACCTTTATAAGTAAAATGTGTTCAAGAGCACTCGGAAAGTTTTAAGTGATTATACCATGTGGCTTGTTTGTCAAGATCAGCTAGCAAATTGCTTTCAGTGCTTTTAGGCTTCTTTTGTGTGCAGACAGTTGTGCTAAAGAGAAAAGCCCTAATAATCAGCCAAATAAAATATGCACATTTATTAAAAACATCTCTTAAAAAAAGAAATATGACAATGACATCTTAATAGCAGAGTTTTGTATCTAGTCTTATATGGAGGAGAAAAACAGGCCTATCCCTACAAGCACAAGAAAATGTGTTATGCTTTCGATAGTTATTTATGTATTTATTTATTTATTTTTACTGTAAGAAACACAGACAAGAAACTAATTGTTATAAAATATTTTGTTACTCACAAGTCTGAACTTTGGACTTAACCAGATGAGCTAATGTTAACATGAGACTAGATAACAGTTTCACAACATCCTCTTACCATAAGCAAGAGGAAAAACACATAGCTGGAACCCAGATTTAAACCCAGGAGAAATGCAAGGGCATATACAACTGTTTCAGCATTCAGTGAAAGCTACTCTATGATCTACTACCACTTATGTAGACTTGTAAGCAAAACAGTTTTAAGAGTGAATTGGTTCAGAAGCAAGGAAGATTTTGTGATGTGCTCTCAGAGATTTTTTGAGATTGTGGTAATTATATTATACAGTATATTAAATAAGTAAAGAAATAGTTAAGAGAAAGTGTTAGAAAACTGCTGGAAAAGACCTTAGAATGATTAGCATTTAGCATTTCAGTAACAAAAGCAAAGAAAACAATCTCCACCACACACAGAGCACGACATTTTGCAGAAATTACTAAGTGGTCATTTTATACGAGGAAGCCTTCTGATTGAAGCTACTGGTCATTTCACTCTATGAACTCCCCAGTTAACAATCTTCTTAATGGTTAAAATTTTCTCCATCTGATTGGCAACTTCTGTAACTTAGGGAGCATGAATAAACACAGCCTCCAGTCAGGCTACAGAACTGTTAGGTCAGGAAGAATATGCAAATAGCCTCTCATTTTGAGTAGTTTCACTACTTGATTTTCCAGCAGTTCCTGGGGCATATTTTGTCTGCAGGAAGATACGTACCTTTACCCTTCAGCCCAAACACTAATGTTTTCTGCTACACATCTCTGATGTTGTCTGTGTCAAAATTAAGCATCTTCTGAAGGTACAACCATTTCCTAGTATAACTTATTAACATCTCACTTTTTCAGAGAAATTCATCTCCGATAGGTGATGATGCAAAAATACACTGAATTCTTGTTATGCTCTTCATCAGCTTTGTTCTTCATTAGCTCTTTTTTTCTTTTTTCTTTTAGTGGCTACAGGTACCAAATATGAAATATTTGGTTGTATTTGTGTTAATATGGTTATCACCTGCTGCAATCATGCATCTAAGCAGACCTCCCAAGGAAAGAAGGAACTATTCAGAGGTTTGACTGTAGGGAACTCTGGAGTCTGGAAGGCCCCTGAGGTCTGAGGGCAGAGACAGGTGATGAGGGTGCAAATGTGCCCATCTCAATGAATTTTTTGAGCTAGTGGCCAAGTTGCAAGAGGAGATCACCATACAGCGTAGTACCTGGGAATCAGAGAGATTGCTGCATGGTATTGTGCACTGACATGGGCAGACCGGTAGCCCTATCTTAACACTCTGCAAGGGGAAGAAGCTAAGCTGGCTTCCCACCCTGAGGATACAGAACACAAAAATACACAAGAGGGATGGAGGGAGACTGGACTCTTGTCTCTGCTTGGAGCAGAAAGGTGAGTCACTCTCTTGCCCCCAGAGTGTCCCTGTGCAACAGATATGAGGCTCTAGGGCTGAAAAGAGAAGACATAGATAATGGTTCAGACCAAGGAAGGAACAACCACGTAAAGTTGGTCCAACCAAGGAGTGATTTAGTACACGCAACAGGGGGATTGATACTAGATGAACTCTAAGATCCCTTCCAACCAAAGCCACTCTATGATTCTATTTAAAAATTGCTGTGCCAAATCACTGTCTCAGACAATATTCTTATAGGCTATCTTTAAATGTATGGAGAGACAAGTTTCCTCTAATCTAGGAAGGGTATGCTTTCAGAGCTCCCTTCCAATCCAAGCTGTTCTATGATTCTTAAAAGGGTGATGCTGGAGTAAATAATAATTTTTATCATTGATATATCAAAATCTCCTTTGTGAAAGATTGTGAAAGCGTGAAAAACAGAATTGCTTTACTATTAAGTAAGTCCATAATGTGAAAGACCTATAGAACACACTACATAAAGTGATGAAAATAATATTTATTATCCACCATGTTAATCTACTTTTTTTTTCTTAAGGTCATTATTCCACAGACTAATGCAATACAAAATGTAAAATAATAATAATAATAATAATAATATGTAATAACCTAACATAGAAATGTTTGGAATAAAACTACATTGCTTCTAAAGGAATGAGAGGATCTGAATTTTCGTTGCAATTCATTATACACTGACTTGAAGTTTGTGATGTCCTCCCTCTTACTTTGGGATAACACCTTCCTAAAGAAAAGAGACTTAGGAGAAATGAGCACAGTTAATCTCTGTAATTCAGGAGTGGTCCAGAAAAACAAGGGTCAGTGATGTTTAACTGAAGCCCTACTGGGAAAGGATTCCTCTGTGTCCTTTCTTTATTTCTTAACAAAATAGACACACTAAAGGTGTACTCATCTGCAAATCCTCCAGAACTTTCTGTCTAGAGAAGTAACAAGAGCAGAATCTCTTTTGCACACAAACAACCTGATGAAAAAGATGCAAAAAGTTGGTGGTGCAGGTAAAAGGATCAGAGAGAGAAAATTCTGGTATGCAGAGGTAGATCTTTGCACTGTTCTACTGTGAACTATCTGCCAAAAATTCTAGCTGCAAAACTCAATAAAAGGCAGGAAAATCCTCCTCAGAAGCTGCAGGACCTTTAGATGAAAATGCATTTTTTACTGTCTTTTTAAGTAATTGGAAGTCAAGTTTAATATAGATTTGGTAGGACTTAACAATAATGTAACTTCTATCATATGTTTTGCATGATACATGATTTTTGATGCATGCCAACCTCACTTGATCTCTTTGTGTTCTTTTATTTATTCAGATGATTTTAGAGATCTAGACCTAAATTCATTGTCTAGATAGGCAGATAGATAGATAGAATAGATAGGCATCTATTCTATTTAGATCAGCTTGATAGGAAATAACATATATGAATGTCCACAAATCCTCTTTTTCATCTAGCCACAATGTACTAGGGAAAAAAATCAGCATGCTGGATTCATATCTACCTGTAAAAATCAAGTCACTGATTAAGTGCCACTTGCCACTTCAGTAACTGGGATTCTGTCTGAGAGTCAGAGAATCTCAGAAGCGTAGAAAGGCTGAGGTTAGAAAATACCTCTGGAGATTGTCTGGTCCAAGTCTCTGGCTCAGTCAAGACCACCCAGAGCATGATGCCCAGGACCATGTCCATGTGGCTTTCGAAGATCTCCAAGGAGGGAGACTCCATACATCCTCTGTCTGTGCTCTGTCATCCACACAGCACAGAAGTGCTTCCTTGTGTTCAGGATGTTGTGAACATGCTGTGGTCCAGTTTGTGTCTACCTCTTGTCCTAATACTGGATGCCACTGAGAGACTGCCTCCATCCTCTTTGTATCCTCCATTTGGGTATTTATTGACATTAATGTGATTATCTGAGCCTCCTCTTTCCAGGCAGAATAACTTCAACTCCCTCAGCCACTCATCAGATACATTCTCTAGTCCCTTCATCATCTTTATGGTCCTTCATTGAAGTCTTGTCTCAGCAATGCTAAGCAGAGCAGAATTATCCCCATCCTTGATGAACAGACAGTATTTTGCCTATAGTAGCCCAGGATACCCTCAAAGCCTTCTTTTCTGCAAGTGCACACTGCTGGCTCATGTTCAGTTCAATGTGCACCAGTACCTGCAGGTCTGCTCCTACAGAGCTTCTTTCCATCTTGTTGACTCCCATTGCATCCTTGTTCCTCAAGTTGTTCCTTCCCAAGTGCAGAAGTCTGCAACTCTCCCTGCTGTACTTCATGAAATGCCTGTCAGTTCATCCCTTCAGCCTGCCCAGGTCTCTTTGGATGGTAAGAAAACACTCTGACATCTTAATCATATCTCACAGTTTTACCAAATGCAGACTTGCTGACAGTGTATTTCAGAACAGACATGGTAGTGGGATTTGATCCCTTTGGAGGCTGTGTGTTCAACTTATTTACAGATTAGATCCACATTTTTGCACTATGCATTTTTTGTGTTAGTGTATTAATTTCTACAAGTTGTATTTCGTACTCTTTTATATAATTAAGCTTATCAAAAGTGAGAAACATAATATGAAAATAGATAGTAGTGGCATTTCTAGAAGGTTTCTCAGGTCCTTGTCCTTAGCAGACTGTGTAACTTTTAGTTTAGTAGAAAAACAAGAGCCTTGATGGAACACTTTAGGACAACCAGATTATTATTATTTTTTTTTGTGATTGCCACTGATGAATGATGAGATAGATAACATAAAATGAGATAGATACATAAAATGACAAAATTCTCTCCAAGGTGTTATGAGAACCAATGTACAAGCATTATTACCAGCAGTCTTCCATACAGATGCGTTGCCTTCAATATAAGAAAAAGGTGTATAAAAAAAAGATTAAAGATTTCAATGTACTTACTCCTTACTACATTTATTTTGCAAAGATTTCTTCTCTTGGGTATAGAGCTGGTCTTGATTTTCAGCGTGTTAAATTAAAACGCATGAACTTACATTTTTGCCTGTAAATCAGAGAAAATTATTTGATTATCTTAATAATTGACTGCCAGTGTTTTTAGTATGAAAGAGAGTGAAATAAATAGATGCTTGCACCTGGCTTACCAAAACTTACAACTTATTGCTATTGTTTTCTTCAATTCCATGATTACTGGAATGCCTCTTATTAAAGAAATCTGTGATAAAATCCAAAAGGATTTTGTTCCTTTGTTCACATCCAGATGTCTTAGTCTGTGGCATGTGCAGTTAAGGCTTGGACTGGTTTATTTAGCTTCAGCTGTAGCCACCTAGAATCTTCTTTGTAAAGAGTGTATGAAGAAACAAAATTCAACTCACAGCCTTATTAACATGTGCTTGTCTTTGTATTAGTGATGCAATACACCTCTGAAATTGCCACCCTTTGCTTTTGTTGTTATCACTTTTTCAATAGCAAAGAAAAACAGTATGAGCAAGGTAAAGAATTAAGTAATTGATGTAATGTTCAATTTTTTTTCATGTTGTAATGGTATATCACATCAAACAAACTTTTGGATTACAGTGATATTTTGGAAAGAGAAGATTATCGTAATAGTGTATGTTGTGGTTTAAATCAGCAGGCACCTGAGCACCAAGCAGTCATTTGTTCACCCTACCCCCCATCAACTGTCCTGATTGTGTTCCTTCCCAGGTCCTTAGCCTTTCCACTGTGAATGGCCTTGGCTCTGTACCACACTGCTTAACAGCAGCTGTAAATGTCAGTGTGTTGGCCACATTGGTTTTCTCCTAGAACCAAAACATTTTTTTAATTAGTCTCTAAATTGGAAATATATGGATTTGAATAGCGGACTATGTGGTGGATATACAACAATTTCAAACACATTTTTTGTCAATCTGGGAAAATAAGTTAATAAAAACAATAATAATTTGCTACTTTTTCTAATGGGTGGTCATTCTGACTTGATGGAGATGTTGCTAGTTTTTCTCAAAGTTTACTCTTTAAGGAGTAGTCAGATATTTGACTGACACTGAATATCTTCTTACTGTTGAATAATGGCAGAGCACAGAGGGTTGTCATTGGCGGTGCAGAGTCTGGTTGGAGACCTGTAACCAGCGGTGTTCCCCAGGGGTTGGTGCTGGGTCCGGTCCTGTTCAACATCTTCATCAATGACCTTGATGAAAGGATAGTGGCCACCCTCAGCAAGTTTGCTGATGATACGAAGTTGGGAGGATTGGCTGACATGCCCGAAGGCTGTGCTGCCATTCAGCGAGACCTGGACAGGCTGGAGAGCTGGGCAGTAAGAAACCAGATGAAATTTAACAAAAGCAAGTGTAGAGTCTTGCACCTAGGGAGGAATAATTGCATGCACCGGTACAGGTTGGGGGATGACCTGCTGGAGAGGAGCTCTGCGGAGAGGGACCTGGGTGTCCTGGTGGACGACAGGTTGGCCATGAGCCAGCAGTGTGCACTTGTGGCCAAAAAGGCCAATGGCATTCTGGGGTGCATTAAAAAGAGTGTGGCCAGCAGGTCGAGGGAGGTGATCCTCCCCCTCTACTCTGCCCTGGTAAGGCCTCATCTGGAGTACTGTGTCCAGTTCTGGGTTCCTCAGTACAAAAAAGACAGGGATCTCTTGGAAAGAGTCCAGCGGAGAGCCACAAAGATGGTGAAGGGCCTGGAGCATCTCCCCTATGAAGAAAGGCTAAGTGATCTGGGTCTGTTTAGCCTTGAGAAGAGAAGACTGAGAGGGGACCTGATCCAGGTCTATAAATATCTAAGGTGTGGGGGGCAAAGTGGCGAGGCCAGACTGTTTTCAGCAGTGTGCGGAGACAGGACAAGGGGAAATGGCCAGAAGCTGGAGCATAGGAAGTTCCGCACCAATATGCGCAAGAACTTCTTTATGGTGAGGGTGACGGAGCACTGGAACAGGCTGCCCAGGGAGGTTGTGGAGTCTCCTTCTCTGGAGATATTCAAGACCCACCTGGATGCCTACCTGTATGACCTGGTGTAGGGATCCTGCTTTGGCAGGGGGGTTGGACTCGATGATCTCTGGAGGTCCCTTCCAACCCCTCCGATTCTGTGATTCTGTGATTCTGTGAATATTTTATTTTAAAAGTGTTTTTTTTTTTTAATATTCTGCTATGGAATCACAATAGAATTTCAGGCATACTGTCAATGTCAAAAAAATAATCATATTGACACTTCAGAGATATGACAATATTGTTACAAAAGGTAACAGGATATTGAGAGATCTACTTATATGGATATTTACTTTGGAGATTACAGTGTACTTGAAGTGGCCCAGACATGCATTCCTTCATACATCAGTTGTTCATACATCAGTCAGAAGTAGACTACGTAGTACATCGGAGACTTCATTTTTTCCAAAATTGCCAGCATTCTTGATATTCGTTACTGAAATATTGTTTTTTATTATGATCTCTGTTTTCATTGTTAACACATTGAATCTTGATGGTTTTTCTATCCAGAAAGAGTAGATTCACAGAAACCTTCCCTCAACTGAAAGGAGAGATGAGGGAAGCATAGTACAACTTTTACTTTTCCTCAAAGATTTCATGCTTTCCTGCTTGCTAGGTTATTTTGCACCCTCTTCTGGCCAAGACTTTCCATTTTTAGACATATATAATCTGAAACAGGTGAATTCAATCTTAAATTATCCAGCATTAATACCAACTGTTAGTATTAATGCATTGAATATAGGCACAAGTGTTGGGTACAGGCAAACTTCTCCCTGCTAGGCCAACACCTATATCCCAAAACACCAGGGATCCCAAATGTCAGCTGTGATCTAAGTCTTTGTATTTTAATGCTTCATAGCTACATCTAAGAAAGTCAAAAGTATATGTTGAAACAAATACATTTTCATGAAATAATCCTCTTTTACATCTTGCAGTCCTGTACCCATCACCAAGGTAAAAGTTTTCTCTTTTTCTATGATGGAGGAAAAGATTAGGCCTTTCCAAATACGCAAGTTTTTTTGCTGCCTTTTTTTATCACTCCCTGATTATCATTAGGATGTACAGGGAAACAATAAATAAATGTATATATATAAGAAGATGACCAAGACAATGTTTACAGCTAAATATTACCATGAGCAACAAATCTTGTTTCAAAAAAAGCTTTTACTGTAAGCTTTTGACAACATCTATTTCAGTGGGATCTAAAGCAGATGATGACATTTGTGGCTTTCTTGTACATTGCACTCATTGAACCTCTACAAAATTTTTCTACAGTAGACATTTATTTTCCCCTTTTAGCCACTGATATTTTTACATTGCTGTAAACTGAGATCTCCAGTTTTTGCTGCCAGTTCATTATCTGTAAAATTTTCAAAAGGTTTTCAGTAATTACAGATCGCATTCAGCACTAATAGCGATAATTCATTTTTTAATTAAGCAGAAAAAATTTCTTCTTAGCTTCTGCATATCCTACTATTCTAATTTGACAATTCTACTAAAATGCTGAGCTGTGTTTACTTTATGCTTCATGTTCTGCAGCTGTTTAACTGCAGCACTTCATACGGACCAAATTCTAAATTTCTAGATAAAATTTAGAATTTCTAAATCTAAAATTAGAAATTAAGCAAAACTTGATGTCTCCTTACTCAATGACTTATGAATTCAGAAAATCCTTTAGAAGTATTTGTTGAAATTGCACCTCTGTTTCTTGGGGAAGTGGGGAGACGTAAGTTGCTCTGGTGCTATGCAGCTGAGTTTATCACCAATAAGGAATTATTCACATGGCCAGTACACAAAATAAATTCAAAATCCAGGCCAGCAGAGCTGGACAGGGATTTGAAAAACTCCACTGGCTAAAATCTTACTAATATTATTAATATTTATTGAAAGCAAAGCTCGAATTTTTTCTGAACATTTTTTCTCTTTTCCCAAAGACAGAAAATGTAGTAGGCACTAAACTGCCATTTTATCCACCGGTCAAACCTTCATAGCCTACTTAGTTATTCAGTAATTGTTTTCTATTCTTTCTCTAGACTGCAGGTATTAAAATTAAGGATCATCCCTAAGAACAAGAACTGAATTGTCATCCCGTCTTACAACTAGTTCCACAGCCTAAGGTACTACTCAGAAGGATTAGAAATAGCAGCATCTGGCCTTAATCAGTGGCATCAAATCTGTTGCTTTTTTTCTTTCTGGAATATCTTAATCTTTGATTAATACCAATCTTGTCATGCAAGGGTTGAAGCAGGATTTGGGATTTCACAGCCTCTGGATACCTGTGTGGAAAATCACAGTGGAATTCTGGGTTTTGAAACAGGAGGCTTTTTATTTATTTGTTTTTGGTAGAAAATAGCAAATAGAATCTCAAATTGTCATTGACTTATTTTTACCTGGTAGAGCTGGTTACTGATTCATGCTTTCAAAGAGTGAACATTTTGTATTATTTGTGTGGTTTTTTTTTTACGTTTCTTGTATGTTTATTTGGGGAAAATTGGCAATAAATCCTGTATTTTTTCCTCTGTAAGATCTTCATGTTATTTTTTATTTTCAGAATAAATATTGGCAAACCCTACTTCAAGCTCCTGGATAGCCTGTAATACAGGTACGCAGTAATTTACTTTTGAGTCAGCAAGGGTTCTCACAAAAAGTAGTCTGCCTGGGACTACAGAATGCTTTCCAAAGCTTCTATAAACTTGATACAGCAACTGTTTTTCAGCTGTTCTGGATGATGAGGGCAGGGCTTGAGGCTTGCACAGGATCAAAATGCCATCATTTTCACAACAGTAAATTTCACTGGTTCCAAGCTTGCTGCAGTCTCCTTTTTATTGCAAATACATCAAACTGTCTCTGGTATATCTAGCATGTCAAGGCTGAAAAGAGTTCACACATCAGATACTGACTTTGACGGGGTCCTGAGAGGTGTGTGAGGGCCAGTTGACACAAGATGCAAGTGGTCTTTCAGATGCACTTAAAACATTCAGTTTTTCCAATCCTTTATTTTATTATTTTATAAACAGTCAGTGCAGTATAGGGTAGCAAAATCAAGAAAGATATCAGTGTGCTTCTTTCACATAGGATTCTTCAGTTTCAGGGAACCTGGACCTCTCTCCCTAAGCATATTTTTTTTCTTCTTCTAATAAACAAAGTCCCAACCTGTTGCTGGCTAGATCAACTTACAGTTAAGAATTATTTTTCCACTACCATTACTTATGTTTTTAAGTTGTAATTTAATTTTCTGTGGGGTTTTTTTTTTTTCCTTTCTTAAACCAAATTATAGGTTCTGCTGTGATAGAAACTTTGACATATTTTTGAGAAGTCCAATTTTATCTGATGTACGACATGTATAAATTTTTTCTGTAATTCCTTAACTTTGTATGTACAAATGGTGTCTTTTCCCCTTTAATGCACAGCCGTTTCATTCTCTCCTCATTTTCCCTCGTTTCTCAAGAGAGAAAAATACCTTGAAAGATATGTAAGAATGATACAAACATAATTATTTAATGATACTAACTTCTCTTTCAGTTATACTTCTGAAATATCTATGGTTTCTGCATCTTATAGATTAATTCTGTGCTGTTAAATTGACCTATTAAATTAATCCTCCTCACACCTAAGCAATATGTACATTCAGGCAGACAGTGAAGAGTAAGCTGATGCTTGTGACTCACAGAAGGAAGTTGCTGGCAAGCTGTCATGATAAAATTTGAAATAACACATAGAAGATTCTCTGCCTTACTGTAATTCTTTTTGTGAGCTTTTATGTAATCTGATTTGCATTTGTCAAAGTATGCTGAGAAACCAAGCCTACAAATAGTGAGAAAAAGTTGCCAGCTTAAGAGGGCTTTGAAATAAAGCCAGGACAAACACTTGCAGTTATTTTTCTACGTCTAGGGAGGTCATATATTCAGGACTTCAAGGAAAAAAATATAATTGTTCCACTCTCAGAGATGAATTCAAATTTTCTTCATATTTCCTTTCTTTCCCTTGAAATGACAATATACCTGATGGTAGAGGTAAAACACAAACAAATTTCATGGCATTTTTCATGTAATACTGCCCTATTAAACCATGATCAGAGCCTTTTCTTTCCCCTTTATTAAATTGTTAACTATATTCTTCTGTATAAGGCAATGTGCCCAAAGGGGAGAAAATATTTATGAGAAGTCCAGCTGACAATACTGGCAGGTGAATCAGTTCATCATACAATCTGAGTTAGATTGAGAATAGATGTTAGATCTCTGTTCTGGGGCACATACACCGAGGAGGAGAAAAAGACAGCACCCCAGAGAAGAATGAAAGGTACCATTACTATAACTTGTATGACAGCATGATCTTGTTGATTATTCTCAGCATCTTATTTCAGTTTCTGTTTTAATTTCATTTACTAAAAATGCCAGCATATTTTCTGAGCTGACAGTCACTTACAGGATTTAGCAATAGATGCAGAGTAATAATTACTCCTGACTTCTTGCTATTCATAAATCTGAAGTTCATTAAATCAATTTTTTTAGTGTCTTTTCCCTCTCCTCTGCTGTCACTTCTCACCCCTTACCAGTTAATAACTTTGAAGCTCAGGAGGTCACATTTCCTATTTTACCTAGGGTCTATCCTAGCTTTATTAAAGTACTCTGAATGGAATAAAGCAGTAAAGATATTTCTAAGTAGAATGGGGGATGGAGGAGTTGAAAAGTGAAAGATAATTAAACGTACAGTATTGGTTAGATATAAAGGATAGATTCAAAGAGTTTAAAGCCAGAAAGAATCATCTGATGATCCTATGTCTCAAGGAAGTAAATTTATCTCCTGTGGTTATCATAGAACCACAGAATACTTTGAGTTAGAAGGGACCTCTGAAGGTCATCTAGTCCAACTCCCCTGCAGTGAACAAGGGACACCACAGATAGATCAGGTTGCCCAAGGCCTTATCTAGCCTTGCCTTGAAAGTCTCCAGGGACAGGGCATAAACCACAACATTAGGTAACCTGTTCCGGTGTCTCACCATCCTCACTGTAAAATATTTTTTCCTTATATCTAACTTAAATATACCCTCTTTGAGCTTGAAGCCATTTCTCCTTGTTCCATCTCCAGAGGCCCTGCTCAAGGGTCTGTCCCCTTCTTTCTTGGAGCTCCCCTTTACATGCTGAAAGGCAACTATCAGGTCACCACACAACATTCTCTTCTCCAGGCTGAAGAGCCCCAGCTCTCTCAGCCTGTTCTCACAGGAGAGGTGTTCCCTTCTTTGGATGCACTCCTACCTGTCCATGTCCCTCTTGTTCTAAGGACTCCACATCTGGACATGATACTACAGGTGAGACCTCATCAGTGTAGGGTAGAGGTGCAGGATCACCTCCCTTGATCTGCTGACCATGCTTTTGATATAGCCCAGCATACAATTGGCTTTCTGGGCTGTGAGGGCATCTGTATATTGACAACATAAGTTCCAGTTGCCTAAAACCAACTTTCCAAAATGGCACAAAATAGGACAGTTCCATCTTCAATGATATTCCATTCTGCTGTTCAACCATCCTTCCTCTTATTACACTTCAATTCATGTTAAAATTAGATGTTGACGTCTTCTGGTCATTGGATGCTGCCAAATCCCTCTCTGCTAGAATACAGCTCTCAATACATGCTGTCCACACATGCCATTCTGTGTGCAGAAATACACAGAAATTGTATAGGTAGGGCCTTAGCAACAAGATCTTAGCCATGCTGTATGATAGAATCTTATCAAAGCTAGGAGTATGTTTTAAGAGTTGCACCAAATATCCAAAAGTAAACTTGAAAAATATAAAACCTGCCTGGCTTCATTTTGCACACCAAACTTCAAGTTCAGACCAGATCTGAGTTTCTCATGGGAGCTTCTGTTTTCCAGAAAAGACACTATTCTGTATCTAGAGAAATCAGAAAATTGGAAGTCCAGCATTTCTCCCAATACTTTCATTGCCACTTAAGCATGCTATATTTTTAATTCAAATTTATGGTCTGATAGCTTTCACCCACTAACTTTTGTCACATTTTTCTTTTTAAGGTTAAAGAACTTACATTTGGCATTTTCTCCCTCTGAAAATTCTTATACCTTGGAACGGAATCAGCTCCCAGTTAGTCTTTTGATGAACTAATTAGACCAAACTCCTAAGTTCTTCAGTGTAAGCTGAAGTAAACAGCACAAAACAACTAACTTCATCTAGTATTCTGAAACTGCAATATACACATTAAATTCCACAGGAAAAACAAACAAACAAACAAATACATAACCAAGAGAAATTTTGAAAAATCAAAAAGAATCACAGACAATAGTAATCAAAGACAGTAATAATAATAATAATAATAATAATAATAATAATAATAACAACAGACTACCTATTTTTGAAAATATCCAGTAGGCTATTTGTAATTCATCTGCCTGAGGGTGTTCAACTGCAATAGTCTTCTAGCGGACAGTGGTTATCTTCACACTAGCCACAAAATGATGTGAATAGACAATAAATACAACATACTGCAAGGGTAGCACATTTCCACTTTCTGTATAGAAATCTCTCTACTATGTGAGTGGAATACAGCAGTTTCTATCTTTACTGAAAAATCAATTTCAGTATAAGGGCCACAGATTTAAGACTCTGCTTGTGTACATGATGAGTAACAGAACTACAGAATGACACAACCATGAGAAAATCACAAGAGAAAATTCCACCTTCGATTAGATAACAGAGAAAGGAAAACATATTTGAGGCTTTGAAAAGAACTTTACCTTTGACTGTGGCAACTTGACAAGAATTCAGATGTAGAATGAGGTCAAGATCCATTTCTTCACAGTGACCCTATATTTGACCTCCTTGACAGCCAATCAATCATATATTTTCCAAAGCTGCTTCTGTGCAGTGGGTAGTACCAGAATGTTTGAAATTTGTTCTGAAGCTCCTTCAGAAGGAATTCAAATGCAGCCAAAGCTAGCAAGAGCAGGACTAGAAAGTTTCTTCGCACATTATGCCTCTGTCCTCCTGTAATAGCTGTGAAAATATACACAACCTCAGCAGTGTCATCAGCAGTCTGTGCTGTTATGATCACATTACAGAATGCATTGACATATTTACTGCTTTCTAAGGTCTCCTCCTGGTAGCTTTGGGAAAAACAAATAGACAACAAAAAAATAAAAAGTAGGCAGAACATAGAGAGAAAACCAAGACCTGGAAATGTGTATGGTAATAACTTAATTATGACTGTTTCACCTGGCAAGCGTTGCTCTGCATAACTTCAAAAATTATACATCAGTAAAAAAAAATACCATAAAGCTACCATTGGATTTGCAAGCCTCTGGGCCTATTTCCTGTTATACTTACCTATTTTAAGTCAATTATGTTACAATGGATTTCCATACTTTAAAAAATATCAACAAGATCAGTTGCCACATAAAATCATGAAGACTGGAAAGGCAAAGTAAAAGAAATCTTAAAACATTAACCATTTTCAGGCAACAAAAAGTTGGCATGAAGTATGGATACCTGTGCACTACTTGTAATGCTGTGCACGCCTGTTCACATAGGCAATGCCTCTTGATTAAATATGCTCATTCTACAGCAAGAAAAAAAAAAGACTATTAAGAAAAGAATAAATCGGCTCAAATGTAAAAAGTGAATACTCTATATCTTTATGTGCTAGTTTGAAAAAAAGAGAAAATTTTCTGAGGACCAGGTTGGACCATGCTTTAAGAAATTAAAAAACTACTGCTTATCTGAAAGAACCAATCCCAAGTTGATATTTTCCTGTCCTCCTCCAAATATAATAATGATGATAAAATATTTATTATTATTTATTAAACACCAGTGGTCCCACATAGTAGGTGTTTACTTTATTTCCTATATAAGACATTTATCACAATAGTCATTTCTAAAGTTAATGACCACTACACATCTTTTCCACATTAAACATTTTCTGGTCTTCAAAATTGAATGTTTGCTTTTCTAAAAATCACTGTCTCTGAAGTTTTCAATGTTCTTTTGTGAGTTATTTTGGATACTATGTCTGCATCACAAAAAATATATTGTAGGTTGAAATTGTGGAAATAAAGTAGTCTCAAATTCTCTAGAACATATAAAATGCATATATAAATGAATCTAAACAGTTACCAAGAGAAGCAAAGGGAGGCACTGTATTTTCCTCTGGATGCATTTCCATTGCTTTCCCCTTGGAATGCTTTCTGTTTCATTGTTTACAAAGGAACTTATTAAGAGATTATACAAGTAATAGCATAGAATTAAATGTATGGTGAAGTACTTGAAGCTCATACTTGTCCCAGACTCCCATTCATTTACTAACTCCCTTTCCTGAACCAGTCAACGCAATTTTCCTTACATTAATTGAGTTCACAGTGTTAGTTTCCTAATGCCTTTCCCATAGGATATATCCACAAGGCTGTTGATGTTTGTACCGAAAATAAGTAACTGTACTGTAAAAGTTATCAAATAGTAGCTTCTTAACAGACCACTCCTAAATATCTTTAAATATTTAAGTGAAATGTTGTATTTTTTTTCCATTACATACTGTGGACTTCTTTCCAAAGCAGAAAATGCATACCTAACATCTCTCAAAATCTTGGACCTGATCTTGAACAATAAAGCCAGACTTGCAGAACAGATGAGACAAATTGTCAGTCACCCTTCTTGCAGAGGTAAGAACCTGTGCTGCAGGAGAGGATGAAGCTCTCCTTAGGCATTTGATTACTGGTCATTGCTATTACAATATTTCACATAGCATGCCCTAACTTCTGACCCCCAAAGGCAAATGTTTTTCTCCTGAAGTTCTAAATTTGACTTTCACTAGTTCTGACTATATAGACAAAAATGTTGTTGGTAGTTAAAATATGATGCAGCCTTTTTCTACTCTTAGTTCCAGTAAATTATCTAATTGACCCGCAGTGACAGAAAATACCATGATGGCTAACTTGTGCATAAATAAATGCTTCCTTTCATTGGTTTTAAATATAAAAACATGTGATGTGAGAGTCAAAGAGCAGAGCTAGATGATCTGCATCAAGGAAGAACTGCATGACAAAAAGAATCATCAAGAATCCAAAGAAAATAGTTTTCTGATTTCTCCACCAAGTTTCCTTTGAGAATGAGCTGTTTTTGTTTGTTTGTTTGTTTGTTTGTTTGTTTTTTCTCCTAGATTGAGGAAGGGCCATGAACTGAAATGTTATAAGGCTATAAGGAAAACCCTGACAAGATTTTGTGCCTATCAATAACAGCCTGAAAATTAACAGAGAACCTGGACACAGGAGTCTCCAACCCAATTTCTATTCACCATTACTAGGGAAATGATATTTATCATTCTTGTTCTGAGGTTCCCAACAGAAAACCATATAATAAGCAGTTTCTGGTTACAAAAAACATATTTGAGATCTAGTGATTATGTAGCAGATGTCTATCTACTACAAGTTACTATGAATAATCAGCTATTTTTCATTTGAAGGGACATAGCCTACATAAAAAATAAATAATCAAACAAACAAGAAAACAAACAAACAAACAAAAACACTTAAAAAACTGAATCAACACCCAACACTCCCCACGCTTTCAATTGTTTGGTTTAATACTTCCAGAATATAACATGAGATTCTTGACATACCTGATATTTTTCAGGTGTTTGAGCTGCATGTTGAGTTGTTGGAGCAGGTCCAGAGGAGGGCCACAAAGATGATCAGAGGGCTGGAGCAGCTCCCTTATGGGGACAGGCTGAGAGAGTGGGAGCTCTTCAGGCCTGGAGAAGAGAACTTGCTGGGGGGATCTTATAGCAGCATTCCAGGACCTGACGGGGGCCTAAAGGAAAAGCGGGGAGGGACATTTTATAAGGGCCAGTAGTGACAGGATGAGGGGAAATGGTTTCAAACTGGAAGAGGGTATATTTAGACTAGATATTAGGAAGAAATTATTTACTATGAGGGTAGTGAGACAGGTACCAGTTGCCCAGTGAGGTTGTGATTATCCCCTCCCTGGAGGCATTCAAGGCCAGAATGAATAGAGCTTTGAGCAACCTGGTCTAGAGGGAGGTATCCCTGCCTATAGCAGGGAGGTTGGACCTAGATGATCTTAAAGGTCCAATCCAACCCAATCTATTCTATGATTCTATGAGTCTATGTTTCTGCTTTGCTAATGCTATTGGACGTTGCATTAATAAATCCATGTTTATGAACTTACTCTGGTTGAGTCTTCCTTTACATTGAATGATTTTATTAAATTTATTAAATTAATAATTCCATTCTGATCAAATGTGAAATTCATTTTTCTTAATTAATAAATCAGAAAAAAAGTATGATTTTTTCCACTTATTCCTGCTGATATGGAATCTTCTTTTACACTAAACATAGGACTACAGGAGTATCACAGGCTTCCTTTAACAGACCAAATTGGTCTAATAAAACTCAATGTAACTTGTGGTTACAGTAAATGTCTTCAGGGATGTCTTATTTTAGGAGTTAACTTCAGCTATTTATCCCTTTAATAAATGTACTGACCTTTTCCCAATTTCTAAGAAGAAACAAGCCTAAAGTTTCAAAGTTATTTTCAGAATAAACAGGCAGGTAATCTCAACAATGGAGGTCTTTACTTTGAAATGTCATTGCAATGTCTAGTGCAGGCAAAGAACACTGTGGAAACGGAAACAGGTCTGTGAGTTTTACCGCCATCTGAAGTCTTTACTTGGATGACCTGAAGCATAAACGGAGATTCTTTTCCTTTCTTTTTCATTTTTCAATTAGGATTCTGGAAAACAGGATGCCTGAGCCTCAGGGAAACCCATTGCAGTTCATTGGGAGAAAATGTTTATGATTGATTTAACTTATTTTATTTCAGCAGGGAATTGAGTAAGCAGTATGCAAGTAAAAAAAAACATGGAGAACACTGTTAAGTTTCAAAGAAAATGGAGGTTGGAAGGGCAAAACACAGTTTACTGTATGGAACTCCCCCCCCCCCCCCCCCCCCCCCCCCTTTTTTTTTTTTAATTTGCTTTGATGGAAGTTGACAGTTCAGCCTGTATTTCAGCTCTGTCCATGAGCAGTGAAATGTGTGAGAAACCAATACTCTGAAAATTCTCATATGCATATGAAAAATCATGGTATGAAAAGGGGCCAAGGGATTAGGACAAGATAAATTTATACTAAGCTTTACACATTCCATTGACAAATTTGCTGGTTTTGCGTTGTTGCCTCCGACCTCTTGGTTACCGAGGGGATGACATTAAACTGGGAGAAAATGGCTTATTATGTGTGATAAATTCAAACAAAGATGACGCACTTTACCCACCAAGTATATCTAAGAAATTGTGAGGAAATGTCAAGCATTTCAAAAGAGAGCTGCCGTAAATTCTGGTGCTGGAGACTTTAACGAATTTCTGCCGGAGTAGAAAGGTCTCTTTGTTTGGACTCAGCTGACACTCAGCGTGTGGAATATTATGAGCTAGCAGGTCACATAAAAGCTATGGGAGAAAGAGAGCTGTGGATGTGACAAAACTCAGGCACTAGAGGGCTAAGAACTGGCATGAAGAGTTAGCACTGACTGAGAGCCAACAGTACATGGAAATAAGCACTCACACATCATAAAGGTTCAGAATACAAACATTCATCTCATTCTGTTCACTCACAGTTGTTTCTGCTCCTCCAGTAAATGCACTCCTTTTTAGACAAGAGTTGCTTGCTTCTGATTGTTTTTTTTCCCTTGTCTTATGCAAAAATTTTAGGAGAGGGAAAGGATTGGAGGAAAAGGGTGGGGGGATTGAAACCTCAGAAAAACTCCTGTCCTGCTGATATTACATAATTGATGAACAAATGATCACATGTTGTGTCCCTGATTCAGGTCAGGAGGTGGCAGGAGGAGGAAGTGCTGTCAAATGTTTGAAAGAAAAAGGAGGTAGAGGAGCAGCAATGAGACCCCCTGCCACTGTGGCAAATTAGCTATTTCACAGCGATGTTTACATTATATAGCGCTTTTCACATTCTGACCCCTTGGGTACAGGGAAGAAGGAAAGGGCAAAAATGACAAAAATGATAAGCTAACAGAATGAAGAAGAATAAGTGAAACAAATATGTAGCTCCCTTGCTCCCTTCCTTGCTTCTGTATTCCCAGCATGACTGGGTGCCATGGAAAAGAGCTGGTGGTAGTCTCCTTGCCCCACAATACACCTCAGCAATGGCCTTTGCTTGTGGCTTTGGAAGGGTTCATGATAACGTTACCTTCAAGCAGGATAACAACATGACAAGACACAGTTAATTTGAAATGTTTATAGACTGTGGCAAAAAAATCAATAAGTAACTTACAATTCATTATGGAGAGAGGTTGTTTTAAATTTACAACTTTGTTTTAAATATAAAATATCCTCCTTCTTATTTATTTCAAGAAAAAAAGAAGAAAGAAATAATAATCCCAGCAATAAATGCAATACACTTCTGCCTCCTAGATATTCCTTGGTTGATTCCAGAGATACGCTGTGCCTGCCAAAATGAGCCATGTCTGTTAGGAGATGGCATTGTATTTTTTCAGCCACTCCGATGAAGAAATATTCATTGCACCCTGGAAAAGAAATGTATGCAATATGTAAAACACCTCTGATTGGGATTTAGCCTTATCAAGAAAGTAAATAATGCATAGAACAATGCAAACTGAATTGAATTGAAGCTTTGCCATTCATTACATTCTTTTGGGAGGGTCTCTCTGTTCCAGCTCATGGGTCCCTCTGCATGGAGAGGTATATCTGCTTCTTTCATATCTGCAGTGTGTCAATAACCATCAGTCAATGGCTTAACTTGGGCATCTAGAGCCTGTCAAGAAAGAGGATCAATGCAAGAGCTATAGCTCTCTGCCACCAGCGTTTTTCAAAAAGCTCTGAATTCTACAGAATGAATCTTCTCTGAAAATGGTATGCAAAATTTAAGTAATGAGCATAGTGGCCTGAAAAGGCAGTTTTAGTCTTTGTAGTGGTTCTTAGATACCATTATATGGGCATTTATACATGACTAGACTATGCAAATTATGTATAACCAGAGGCTTTATTATAAGTACATGTATATTCCAGTTTCCATGCCTGACACTTTGAGTCTGTGGCTAATACTAAAATGAGTATGTGAAAAGAATAAAAAATGATGCATCTGAATCATTCTGTCTCCTACAAAAACAAAGGAAGTTGGTGAGGCCCACTCCGGCTGACAAGCATTGATGACAATGGGAGCATTAGCCCAAGGCTGAAGCATTTTGATAATCCTACCTATAACGACAAGCTGGAAAGTTGCCAGAATTTAAAAAGAAAGTGTTTGTAATTTTCTTATTTATCAACCTAGCATTTTAATTCATAAGCTTATTATAAAATAACATCAGTAAAATAATAAATTGATAGTGATACATGGTTAAATACAACCCTTCCCTTACAGAAATCCCATTAGTTTTTAAAAACAATGGTTATTTTATGTGTATCAGGTTAACAAAAGAAAATTTAAAGTGTTGGGGTAGAAATCTCAAGCATTTCCACTTGAACTGGCCAACTTTCCAACTTAATTTGTCAGGAAGTCCTTTTCCTTTACAATTTTATTACACTGAAAAACAAATCTCATCCCCTGCTGAGGATCACTTTATATTAAAAAAAAACACATTCTTTTTGCCTATTTCTCTTTATGCATTTAAATATTATTTTTGATTTTCCAGTTCAATCCTTACTCAACAATTGCAAAAAAAGAAACATCTGTCATTTTTCACATCCACAAGTCTAGGTCCCTATGACATGCATCCCAGAGGCTTAAGGGTATTGGCTGACGTACTTGCCAAGACACCCTCAACAACATTAGAAAAGTCGTATCAGTCAGGTGACTGGAAAATATTGCACCCATTTTTAAGAAGGGTAGAAAATACAAACAAAAGAACTAGCAACATGTCAGCCTCACATCTGTGCTGGGAATGATCAAGGAGAAGATCCTTCTGGAAGCTATGCTAAGGCACATGTAAGAATGGGAGGTGGTACAGGACAATCAGCATGACTTCATGCAGGTTGTGCCTGAACAATCTTTTTATGACGGTGTAACTGCATCTGTGGATAATGAAAAAGCCACCAATGTCATCTATCTGGACTTCAGTAAGGCCTCTGACATGATCCCTCATAATATCCTGCTCTCCAAATTGAAAAGAGATGGATTTGATGGTAGCCTGTTCAATGGATGATAAATTGGTTACAAGGTCGTACTCAGAGAGTGGTGGTCAATGGCTCAATTTCCAGATGGAGGTCAGTAACAAGGAGTGTCCCTCAGGAGGTGGTGCTGGGACCAACACTCTTTAACATCTCTATTAATGACATTGACAGTGGAATCAAGTGCACCCACAGCAAGTTTGAGGATGACTCTGAACTGTGTGGTACAGTCAACACACTGAAGGACGGGATCCATAAAGAAAGATCTAGACAGGCTTGAGCAGTGGGCCCAGGACAGTCTCAAGCGATTCAACAAATCCAAGTGCAAGGTCTTGCATCTGGGTTGTTGCAACCCCCAGTTGCTATCAGTACAAGCTGGGGGATGAAAGGATTTAGCACAGCCCTGACAAAAAGGATTTGGGTGTACTGGTGGATGGCAAGCTGGACATGAGTCAGCAATGTGCCTTCACACCCAGAAAGCCAACCGTATCCTGGGCTGCATCAAAAGAAGCATGGTCAGCAGGTTGAGGGAGGTGATCCTGTACCTCTACTCTGCTCTCCTGAGACCTCATCTGGAATACTCTGTCCAGATGTATAGTTCTCATTACAGGAGAGACATGGAGAGGTTGGATGGCTTCCAGAGGTGGGCCACAAAAATGATCCAACGCATGGAACACCACCCCTATGAGTACAGGTTGAGAGAGCTGGGGTGGTTCAGCCTGGAGAAGAGAAGGCTCCAGGGAGACCTGATAGCAGCCCTATCAGTATCTAAAGGGGACTGTAAGATAGAAGGGGACGGATTTGTTGTGACAGCACAAGGGGGAAATTGTTTCTAACTAGAACAGGAGATTTACACTGGATATTTTTACAGTAAAGGCACTGAGGCACTGGAACTGGTTGCTCAGAAAGGTGATAGATGCCCTGTCCTTGAAGACATTCAAGGTCAGGCAAGACCAGGCTCTGAGTAGCCTGATCTATCTGTAGATGTCCCTGTTCATTGCAGGGAATTTGGACTAGATGACCTTTAAACGTCCCTTCCAACTCAATTCTGATTCCGCAATTCTTTCTCAATCAGCAATCCCTAAAATGTCTTGCTCTAAAATAAAGAAACAAAAAGGCTGATTTTTCTGAGTGTGTTTGGCAAGGTGTGACCACAAGATTTTCCACAATTCAGAATCCATGACATTCCTTACCTGTTAAGACACACATTGCACCTCTCTGTAGAGAAAGTATATATCCCTACAATTTTTACATAGAAACATACATGCACATAGAGAATTTTCTTTTCATAAACTAAGCATTTATTCAAATTTTTATGTGTATGATTAAAAATTAAAGAAGTCTAGATGGTGTTCAGAAATCTTTGTTCTGGTTGTCCACGTAAATACATACTGCCAGAGTTTCAGACTTAAGATTACTGCATCTCATGAAAATTCTGGGCTAGGTGAAAGGGGAAAACCACTACTTTGCACTTTCTGAATATGTGCAAAACCATAAGTCAGCAGAGTTTGTTCTTCTTAATACCCATAGCTGTGTCCTGGGATAGTATTGATAAGAGAAAGAAAGGAAACATTTGTATGTGGTTTAGAGCAGTCAGAGCCAAAGCAGCAGGGAGATCATTAGAGAGGATGGAGCTGGAATGGCAGTGCGAAGAAATGAGGACAAAATACTTCTGCAGTTTACCATTAAGAAGAATAAGTGTCGTTCATTAGTTACTTTTTTTTGTGATCCCTTCTCTTATTTATGCTTTTATGGAAGCACTATTTACATTTAATCTTTTTACATTGCTGCAGTAAATTGACAGTGGATCAGTCTTGTACCCTGGGTAAGAACTAGAAACTAAAATCTTAACTATTATACTACCTCCTTTCCCCTTTCCACTCCAGTGTTCTGTAAAAAAAGAAAATGAGAAGGCCAGAGAAGAGATGCTATTAGCTCCACCCTTGCTCTGCTCTCAGTCACAGTCTCCACCTTCCCATCACCATCAGCTAATTACAGTTTTGTCCCCTGGTAGTTCCCTTCCATTTGGGTCTGGCTCCCTGATCTACATATTCTTTTATAGCCTGATGCTTGTTTAGGTTCAGCAACTATGTCAATTGAGGGCACAGGAGTAATAAGATCGTGTCCTCATTTTTGCTGCCCAAGCTCATTCTCAACCACTGTATCCAAAGCAGCCAGTATGGCGCTACTTTTGCTTATATAAGTTCTATAGCATTTTTCATCTATTCTAGAAAAATGTTATAGAATAGATGGAAAACTGGAAAAAGCATGTAAAAAACAGTGAAGTATTTTATTGCAGAAAGCATTAAACACCTCCAAATAATCAGCAACACTAGCAGAACTACCTAAGAAAAAAAGTTTAGTTTCTTTTAATAACTTCACAAAGAACATGTATCTCTGATTTTTTATTATTATTATAATTATTATTTTTACCTAATATTGTCCAATTAAACTTGTTCTTATCTAATTGTCACTGTCCTGTCACAGCTAGGTAATGAAATATCCAACAGGAGCTGAAAGAAGGCATTGTTCTAATTACAAAATGGAAGTATACCTCTAAAAGAGGAATTGGCTTCTAAAAAAAAAACAACAAAGTCTGCTCTAAACTTTGGACATAGTCTGATATTCATAGAAGCAGTAATGTTGTTTACAAATAAATTCAAATGAGGCATCAGTTTATTTAACTATTTGTCCCTATATGGAAATAAAAAAAAAAGTCCTCAATATAAATAATAAAGAAACAAACTGTTCTGATGTTTGTACTGGAAACATGAAGGGTAAGTACATTTATTCCCATTTTTCATAGAAGAAACAGAGGAAGATCAGGGAAGGATGAGAGTCTCGTGTTTACACAGTTGTATTTTATTTAACAAAAGCCCCTGATGCTGCAGAACACCAAGTTGTTGGTTTTGTTAAATAATTAAAGCTGTCTAGGAATCTGTTTCACAAGGCAGGTGAAAAATTAAAAAGTTCCAGGCAGGAAACAGGAGATCACTGTAGTCTTGAAAGCAAGTAGATACCAAGTAAAGATTATGTAGCAGCACTCACTAAATTTTTTAATGCCTTCCAACCAAAGCTGAAGCAATGAAACAAGGCAATTACACAATAGAAACACGGAACAGGAGATGTCAGTGGTCATGCCATGCCAATAATGTTCTGGGGATAAACTGAAGCTCCTGATAAGGTGGAATAATTTAGAAAAAAATTAAATCATCATCAGCATGTTTACACCTTCCTTTTGATTTAATTCTCTCCTATATCTGTCTGTGGCTCACTTTCTACCAAAAGGCACATGACCAATATTTATTAGAGGAAATATCTTATGTAAAGATAGCACAAGGCCTCTTCATGGAAGTTTTGTTTTTACTTCTCCTGCCTTTCTTCCAGTATTCAGTGTAATAAAGAATTCAAATCAAAAGCTCATAAGTTAATTGTATATATTAATTTTGTTTTGGATGTTTAACAGAGACATAGTAAATATGAAGGTATGACAATATTATGCTAAATACCTACAGAACACATTCAGGAATATCAGAGGCAATCTCCACTTCTTGATAATTCTTGAGTTTAAATCACAGAATCATAGAATCATAGCATCACCAAGGTTGGAAAAATCCTCTAAGATCAATGAGTTCACCTGTCCACCTATCATCAGTATTTCACATTAAACCATGTTCTTCAGTACAACATATAAAATTCCTTGAACAGCTCCAGGGATGGTGACTCTACCACCTCCCTGAGCAGTTTGTTCCAGGGCCTGATCACTCTCTCAGAGAAAAAGTATTTCCTGATGTCCAACATGAATCTCTCCTAGTGCAACTTGAGGCCATTCCCTCTAGTCCTTTAGCTGGTTATGTGGGAGAGGAGGCTGACCCCCATCTCACCACAACCTCCCTTCAGGTAGTTGAGTGATAAGGTTACCCCTCAACCTCCTCCAGACTAAAAAAATCTCAGCTCCCTCAACTGATCCTCATAAGACTTGTGTTCCAGAACCCTTATCAGCTCCATTGCCCTTCTCTGAACATGCTCCAGAGCCTCGATGTCTTTCTCTTGTACTGATGGGCCCAGATCTGGACATTGTACTCCAAGTGTGGCCTCATCAGTT
The DNA here is from genome assembly GCA_035772895.1 of Perdix hodgsoniae. Classification (NCBI taxonomy): domain Eukaryota; kingdom Metazoa; phylum Chordata; class Aves; order Galliformes; family Phasianidae; genus Perdix; species Perdix hodgsoniae. Next base: position 2,414,877 of record JAPSGF010000086.1, read on the forward strand.
CTTAGTAAGGGTAAGAAGGATCACTTTCTTCAGTCTGCTGGTGATACTTCACCTAATGTAACCAAGAATACCATTAGCCTTCTTAGCAGCAAGGGCACACTGTAGACTCATGTTCAACTTGGTCCATCAGAACTCCCAGGTCCTTTCCTGCAGAGCTGTCTTGGTGCCTGGACTTGTTCCTCCCTAGATGCAGCACTCTGCACTTCCCATTGAATAAGAAGTTTTTTATTTTGTCAGCCCAGCTCTCCAGTCTGCTGTAGTCCTATTGGATGAGTCAGTCCTTCTCCCCAGTTTTGTGTCCTCTATGAGTCTGCTCAGAGTGCATCTACCCCTATTTCAGATAATTAAGACCACTGAAAAAAGGTTGGCCGTGTCCCTTTGTCTCCCACACTTAAGATATTTGTAAACATTAATCAGATCCCCTCTCAATCTTCTTTTCTCGAGTATGCACAGACCCAGGTGACCCGGCCCTTCCTCACAGGGGAGATGCAGGCCCTTTATCATCTCTGTGGCCCTCCGCTGGACTCTCTCCAGGAGATCCTTGTCTTTTTTATACCAGGGAGCCCAGAACTGCCCAGTACTCCAGGTAAGGCCTGGCCAGAGGGGTCACCTTCTTTGACCTGCTGGCCACACTGCTTTTAATGCGCCTCAGGATCCCAGGATCAGATATAGTCACAACTATTATCCTTTTCCTTTTCACTGTCTTAGGATGATGTAAAAATTTATGAAAGTTCGTTCACTAAATGGAAGAGGATGAGGTTACATTCTGCTTTCAGGCACTTTTTGGGGAGATTTTTTCAAACTGGAAATCCTATGTATTCATTATTTGTTGGCTTGTAGACATTTTTATGTTCTCGTAGTACAATAGTTGGATATTCACTTAATACAACACAATTATTGCTGTGTTTTTTTTTTTCCATAACAATACCCCAAAGTTTCATTTGTAAAATGATTATTTTAATCTCAATTATTTGGAAAAAGGATTCTCAAATAAATAAAATCACTTGAAGTGAACAGAACATCTTTGTGCTTCTCAGCTGCTACTGAATGCAAAAGAAAAATCCATAGACATTTTGGGTAAACGTAAGAAGAAATACACAGTAAATCAAGACATTATTTTATAGCAGGAAATGTGGTTCAGGCTGTGTAACTAGTGAAAAGCAGGTGACCCACAGCTATTTCAATGTCTTGTGAATCTCAGAGTATCTCCACTAAAGCTATTAGGCATTCATCACTTCTATATTCCACTTGCTGCATTTATTTTACTAAAGCAAAACTCATTTCAAAATGTTGTAAGAAATGATCATAATTTCTTCTGTTAATGTATTGCAAATAATTCCTTCCACAGACAGGATCACGTGTACCTAGTTTCAACCTAGGAGGAATTTTCATCAGATACATAAGTTCTTGAAAATAAGAGGTTTTAGTGGAAATTATATCTTTAGATTAATTATAGCACTGCTATCAGGCATCATTATACTGTAATAGTTTACGAAAATTCCCAGATAGCAGCAGATTACATCAATTGTAATATGACATTTTATGGTATGTTCTACAAATACTCATAATTTTTAATGGTTACAATGTGACTTACATAAAAATCAGCACAAAGGACACCAGAAGGCAACTTGTAAGAAAGCATCAGCAGGCACTGCAGACATTCCAGTTCAGTAGCACTTTCTGTTTTATCTATAGTTCTTTCTTTCTTTCTTTCTTTCTTTCTTTCTTTCTTTCTTTCTTTC
>JAPSGF010000086.1:2419198-2438627 GCA_035772895.1 Perdix hodgsoniae
AAAGAAAAGAAAAGAAAAGAAAAGAAAAGAAAAGAAAGAAAAGAAAAGAAAAGAAAACCTTTGCAATTAATTTCATTGCTTTCTCTTTTCAATGCAATGGAGTATAAAAATGCTTTAAAAATATTAAAAAAAAAAAAAGTGGTATAAATAATGACTGCACCATTATTTTTGAGCTAAACAGTTAAACATTTTATACAGGAGCATCAAAACCATATATGCTTCAAACACCCAACATTTTTAAAATGGCTTTCAGATAAAACAATTTATTTATGCAATTAACAACAACATGCAATTTCTAATAATTAGCCGATAATAGTTATTCACAAAGTACTTTATAGAATTGCTTTCTGAACAGCATTCATTCTGTAGGGAACCACAGAAAATTAGACTATAAAATCACCAGAAAATGTACTGCATTAACGAGAAATTTCTGTATTTTGTTTCCCCTGCAGATTTATGTGCATGAATATTGTAAACATTTGTTTTTTGGATGAGATATCAGGTTCTATCACTTTACATTTAAACAAAGAAATAAACACTGCAGCAGAATATTGTAAAAAACAAGATTGTATTTAAACTATCACTTCTCAGCAAAAATCTATGAAACAGTCTTTTCTTGTTGCTGTTTTGCATGCAGCACATCTACCAAAAATAATCATTAGTTTGTTCTCAAGCAGTAATAAGTTTGGGTCATTTTTAATGGCTTTATGACTACAGAGCATTTTTAGTTAAAAAAAAAAAAAAGAAAAAAGTCTAGGAAAGGTATTTATGTAAAAGTTCAAAGTTTCACCTGATTAGAGACTCTTTATCTCTTGTTACTTAGAGGTGAAGTACCTTTCTAGTTTAAGATGAAGCCAGGAAACCTGGGAGCAGATTTAGTTGCCCTAAGTTCAGCAAGGTTTATACAGTCGCATTTAAAATAAGAGTCAAAGGCTTCATTTTACTAAGTCCACATGTACAGATCTACAACAACCTCTCTTCTTTTACAGACGGCTAAAGAAGAATGAGGTTATTCCATTGGCACAAGTCCACTTTTGAGAAAAAAACAAGATTTTTTTTTTTGGTGTGGATTTTCTTTTAGGTCTGAATAAATACTCAGATGAAAGGGGTCAGAGGGTTATTTATTGACCATGATAAGCTTTGGTATCACCAAAGCATTTAAATTTTAACATTTACATGGTTAAATAAGATATAGGTATTATAAATATTTATTTATCTATATCTGGATAAACAGTTTTGGGTTTCTATGCTCTCAGACATCCACATCTTTGAACTATCTGAACATATGGAAATTCTAAGCAAGGCTCTGTGTGTTATCTGTTGCACAGTTGGATCTACTGTAGACTGGACATAATGTAAAGAGACAAATAATCATTCTATCAACCTGTTTTCCCTATATTAAAGGACATGCTAATCCAATAACACTGCAGACTTTGAAGAATATACTTTATTTATTTATTTGTAGCAGCACAAAAGAAAGTATTCTTTAAATGTTTGTGCTGTTGTGTGCCTGCCAACTCGGGAAGGTGGTGAAATACCTACCAAATAGTCCTAGAAAGAGCAGCCCAGATAAAGCCAAAAAAAGCAGGTTAATAATGGAAAAAAAAAAAAAATTGAAATCTAAGCTTTATTTTGAAGACAGTGGGGAACAGTCATGAGCTGGGGTAGACAACATGAGCAAGATCTGAACTGGTTTCAGTTAGCTCAAATTTTATCCAAATTAGAAGAGGTGGTTTCTAATCATAAGATGAAGTTTAAAGAATGGTTAATGTAGCAAATAGCGGTGGTTAAGGTCCAGGTCTCAAGGGTAAAAAGAATAATAAAAGAAAAATAAAAGGAAAATAATGAAAATTTTTGAACAGTTATGTTGAAAGGGATGTAAATCTTAAGAAGCAGTTAAAAATAAATAATAATATATAATAATAAAATATTTTTTAAAGTGTCATTTTTGTTAGTAAAATTTATGCTTTATAACCATATACACATATATGTGGACTATCAATTTTGAAAATAACTTCTTTGTTCATTAACAATATTCCTGATTCTTCTGAGAATGATCAGGACAAATCTTGCTTTGGGAGAGGGTATTGAAAGTCAGGATATTCAGAAGAGGAAGTTCACCCCTTACTCTGGGAGTTACCATCATTTCCTCTCACTTCAATAATATAAACAGGTTTTGCACGATAACCTTCAGATTCTTCCAACAACAGCATTATTTTGCTAGTTGATAACACATTTGGGAAATTCACAATGCTCCTTTGAGTTCTTGGGGTTCCCAGAGCCTGAAAACATTTCTGAATATCTTCTGTGTCATTCAGAAGCATTTATTTTTACATTTTTCTGGAAATAAAAGCCAGTTATAATATATAAAGGCTGCTCTGAAAGAAAAGACTACTATTTCATTACACTGGTCCATGATGTGGACAGATGTTGATGGTATGGTAGTAGAGGCTGAACCTTCCTGCCAATATTCTGTTACATTTTGTTGCTGTGTGACTGATGGTAGCAGAGGGGCAGTTTGACAAAATGGCACCTAGCATAAGCAAAGGTGTGTCATCGAATTCCTCTATGTGGAGAAACTGGCTCTCACTGACATTCATCGATACTTTCTCTGTTTATAAGAACCAAACAGAGGATGTGAGCACAATGAAGCTGAGAAAGGTGCATTTCAGCAGTGCAAAAAATAAGCCACGTTCCAGAAGGATGTGTGCTTCTGTCACACAACGAAATGAGGAGTATCCTGATCAGCTCACCTGCACGAATCAACTAATAGGCGACTATGTTGAAAAATACTGTTTGGTAGCCAATAATTTGCTCTATCGAACAATGCTATTCTGTTCTTTGCAACTGTTGTACTTTCCACGGAGACACTACTTCTGGAATGACCTCAGTAAAAAGATAACAGCTGTTACCTCTCTAGATTTAGACCAGGAACAGAAAAAAAGTCTCCAAACCATAAATCTGTTTATATGACATGCACCATAGTTCATTTCTAGCCAGCATATCAATTCTATTATCTATTACATCTATACAAACAGGATGAACAAAATGTTCAGGACTAACCTGCCTTACCTTGCTGATGACTTTTGAGTACAAATGTTCTTAAATATCTGTTATAGAAAGCAGAATTCATACTTTTCACTTTGGGGCCTAATAGAAGTCCCTTGGTCTTATAAAACACTCCAACAAAACTGTTAGCTCAAGGAGAGTGACTTTCAGGCTATAATCTGATCTTTCACAAAATCTATCTTCCTCTTTATGTAACTAAGGCTTTTTAGATACTAACCTAGACATGTGTATCTGTCTGAGTATATTGGACAATATAAATATTCTTGAATCATCTATACAATCGTAGTTCTGTCAGCATCAAGTTTCAGCAGAAGCTGGGACACAGAGCTTACATTCCCCGTTAGTACAGCCAGGCAGATGCAAGTCAGACAAATGTATGCCTGAGCTTTTGCGTTGAAGCTTCCTATGGAACCCAAGAGAAAAAGCCATTGGTTTTATGTTTGGTACATCCTGAGCATGCAAGAACCATCAGTAAGAATTTTACTTTAAAAGCTAGTTGACTTAAAAATCCCCCAAATGGAAATGACTTAACATCTTGTGAAAAAACACCAACCTATGTTATATTTTCTATCTATCCTAAATTGTGAATAATACTACTTAACTGATAAGGCAGAAATAATGGGAAAAAAATGATGGAACTTCAGAACTCTTTCTATTCACAGACATTGTGTATGTATTAGCATAGAGTACTCTCACAAGAAAACAGAATAGCAATGAAATAAATTTCAGATTAATTTAATTACCAGCTACTTGCTCCAAAGATGTCCCTTTTATTTCATTAAGAAATATTCAAAGAACATAATAAATTGGCTAAACCAGAAAAGTAAGCCTACAACTGTCCTACTGACAGCTTTTAAAAGTGTTTATTTAGTTAGTAATTCTTTCTGTTTCTAGTCACAGAGTTACGTATAAAACCATTCTTTTTCCTGATTTTACTTGAAAAACAGCTAGGTAACTGACCCAACATAAATAGTTCATGCAGCCAAATGCACTATCCTTTTTGCAGATACAGTACATGAATACCTGACAATTTTACTCATATACATAATGTTTTCTTCTTCTGAAGTACATTTTTATTTTTTGTTGTTGCAGTCCGTCCCTCCCTCCCCCCCTCTTGTATTAAGGCTAGCACGCTTTGAGCAAAAACTAAACACATCTCTTTTCTCATTCTGAATAACATCTTCCAGCAGGAAGAATTTGTTGATCAAGGTAAAAAATATCTTTCCTGATGGAGTTATCATTACACAATGGCATTTCTACCATTCCAAGTTATGGTTGGCCTTTTGACAGATCAAGAAGTCAAACAAGTAGCGGATGCTGCTTATCTCTATTCTCTGTACCAGAACACAAGATATAATAATATAAAGCATTCATTTCTGATGAGTTCAGCAACAGCATCTCTAATCACACTGAGTAGAACAAATTTTTACAGCAACTGCTGATGGAAGAGCACATGTGGCAGAAAAGATTCTCACTGAATACATGCATCTGCATTCTTTGTCTTTCCCTTAAAGTAGTGTTGTACTGAATCCTAATGCTATTAACTATTAGCTGGAATGTCACACACTATGATATCAAGATAACATGTCTGCTTCTGGATAAGTAGACAAATTCTAGAATGACAACAAAAAGAGTACAGATCCTCCTTTTGCCCAGTCAAGTGATACTTTCATTTGCAGTAACCTCATTTCATTCCTAAGCCAGATATTATTTTTACACAAATCCAAAATTTCTACTCTTGTATTGCAGCTTCCTTACTGATATCTGCTTTGATTCATCTCATGCACTGCAACTCTATATGCTAACCAGATATGAATACAAGGATGACTGTAATATTGTTTCTTTCCAAACTTACACACTTTTGAAACCAACTTCTGAGTTTGAACAACAGAAATTAGACAGAATGCTTCAAATTAAAATCATTACAACAAGAAAGCTGCAGCTCATCAAATCTCAGAGGTTTGCTAACAATTTAGACCCTAATCCTTTTAAACATATGCACACAAGTTTGACTTCATGAAGGTAACATACTTCAGCCCTGTTCATGATAACACACACTTCAGTCTGATTTTACCTGAAGTCCAGCAGTGAACCAATTTCCTCTTATATATTAGCACTACTTTGTGAAGCTGCTAATCCTCCCTCTAATAGTGAATAAATCATAGATTCATAGAATCAGAATCACCAAATTTGCAAAATGCCTCTTAGATCATCCAGTCTAACTGACCAGGTCTCTATTCACACGTGAATATGTTGAAAAGAGCTAATGATCTTAACCATTATATGCAGTTTCTACTATAAAGTTATAAAGCAATAAAATTTCTACATCATGTAAAATAAATGACATCCATAGCTTAGCAGTAATTACAGTTCATGATGGGAAAATCAAAATCAGCAATGAATGACTTAGGTGTTACTAACCAACATTTGGAATGTAAAAAAGGCAGGGAGAGTAGTTGATAGAAGTTGGACTACGATTGCAATTAAGCATTGTTAATTAAGCATTTTCATTTAATATAAATACAACATTGTTCCCTTTCTCTTCTCCCCCATAAAGAAAAGCAGATATTTTCCAAGTCCTGCTCCAGTCAAACTACAAAATCTAGGACAAAGCTGGCTATCAAGACTGCATCTTTGGTGTCACTTATGGAAGCCTGATGGGGGAGTGAATAGTTTTCTTCTTTCTTTAGAGCTACTCTCCCTGTATTACCTCGTTCTTCCCAGTTCTTATGCTCTTAAGCGAGAGTCCGTCGTAGAAGAAAATAAGTAATTACTGCAGGTTTACGTATTTAGCTCCGCAGTAACTTTTGTTCCATTTCCAAGATGAACACTTCAGTATCTATCTGATAGCCTTCTGTAATGTGAAGAATAGTGGACAGATGAAGGGAACATATGGATATCATTTACATTTACTTCAGCAAGGCTTTGAATGCTTTCTTCAACAACATTCTCTCTAAGAAATGGAAAATAGGCTGAACTCACCTGAAGGATAAATTATTGCTAATATACCTCAGGGGTTGATACTGGGGCCAGTGCTATTTAATATCTGCATTAATGACCTCAGTGATGGGTCTGTGTGTACCCTCAATTTTCTTGGAAGGGTCAGTCTCAAAAAAGAGATTGCGAGATTTCTTTCTGCTTGAGAAATTAACTCTGTTCCTATCACTTTTCTCAACAGAGAGAACTGACAGTATACTCAACATATGAAGTCAGGAATGTGCATTTCAAGAAAATTGCATAGTGGAGAGAAAACTTCCTGGTCACCATGCAGTGTTAAAAGACTTGCCAGAATTTCTCTTTCAAGAAGCTTCTAAAGAATTATGTCTTCAGACAGTATTATCTTCAAAATACTCAACGTTATTTGTTCTGACCATTTTGATTTGTTTATATAAAAATATGTATATGTATATATATTTTACAATAATAATAATAGCAATAAACACTTTAATCAGCCTAAAAGATAAATAAGCTGAAATTAAAACCTGTTCAGTGGTATGATGGATTTGCCAAACCGAAAACTGGATCAGACTCTTAGAGCAATGTATTTGCTATCTGTTTTTAGGAAGGTTCGTTCTAAATCACATGGTCATTTTATCCTGCTGTATTCATGTAAACTCTGTTGGAATGCTGTGCCCTGGGGAGAATACTCATGAAGGCACTGTGTACCTTGCAAGACCATCCTAAGATCAAAATAAAAAATGTCAGAATATATCCTCAGTTACTGACTCAAATATGGAATGAGTTGACTCCTCATTTTTGTCAGACTGTTATCATTACAGGATATATTGAAGACTTGGTCCTTGCTGGTGTTTTCAGATGTATATCACAAATCATCATATAGTAGCAGATTTTCAAATATTCACTGAGATGAGTACTATGAATCCAAGATGGAAATGTCTCTTACTGTTCCTGCATTGTTTAATACTTTCTTTGCTACACTTAATGAAAAAGACAATAAATAATGCTGTAACTGCAATTTCTTCCTTTCTTAGCTCACCTTTGATATTAGAAAAATAAGTTAGAGGGCTTTTTTCATTATGTTCTAGCACACCTGCTTTTGTTTACGACTGGTAATGTCACTATATTTTTAATTGTCTAGCACCTCTGGCCCTAACAGAAACGTGGAAGAGGAATAAATGCAATGTAATATGCTACTGTTACTTTAGTTACTGTACCTAATACGTTTATTTTACAAATGTATACTCACCTTCCTACAAAGACAAAGGAAAATCTCTCTTTGAAAAACAAAACAAAACAAAACAAAACAAAAAACTAGAATACAGCACTTCATGAAGCAGGTAGAAAATTACATACAACAACAATGCACCTTTATAAGAAACCACAATAGCCTACATAAGAAATAGATATGTAAGGCTTCAGTCATTATCCTGATAGCACTGTAATGAACACCACAGAAATGAAGTTCAAATAGGGACATTTGGGTGACTGGCATTGTATATATTTAATTGCAAAACTGGAATTCAAGAATTCCAGTAGGGCAAATTCTCAGTCTGGTCTCTACGTGCTCATCTATGCAATATCACTCAGCCTCTTCTCCAGCTGTCTTCTCTGAATACAAGAAGTGGAAAAAAAAGTAAAATTCAGTCTTACCAGCTGCTAGAGTCAACCAGATTAGAGATAAGAGAAAAAATCACGACTTTGCAGTCTATCACTGTCTAGCTATTATGAAATTATTAGCAAAAGTACATGAGAGAAGAAGCTGAGGTCTACAATGATAAAAGGAAAGTTTTTATCTATAAAAATTCTGTGCAAAAAACAAAATGACAGAGCCTCTTGACATCTATGTTAACAACTACAAGCTCATTTAAGCACATACAAAGCAAGAGGATTTAATGCAACTGAACATCCTTGAGAGAGCACCAAGGTAACTTTTGTTTAAAGGAACTTATTACATCTCTGTTTATTAATCATTTCTGGAAACATTTTCTAACCTATATTTAGGAATCATCAGAATATATTATTTGTATACATTTCTAAAGTTACATATTTGCATAAAACATACATAAATCTTTGTTATGTTGGCAGTATTATTGTACCACTTCAGTAATAACCAAACCAACTAATGCAACATCCCAACAATTTCAGTTATCATTTATCCCTAGCTTTGTTGTTTTTTGTTTTTTTTTTCCTTTCTTTAACTAGTACTTTAGACTAACATGGTTTCACACTAAAGGCTGGTCAACTTCACCACACTGCTTTTACCCCCTTCTTCAAAGGAGCAGAGGAAGAAAATGCAATGAAAAAAAGCTCAGTGGTTGAGATAAACACAGGAAGATCACTCATGAATGATCACATACAAAACTAACTGAGCATATAGAGAATCTAAAACCAAAGACAAACATCTTCCTCCAACCCTCTCCTCCTGTCCTCTGCAGGCCCCCTTTTGCCAAAACCATGCTATGTATGCCCAGTACAGCTTCCTAATGAAACTTGAACTTGCTAGTAATACCTCCTATATATTCTCATGGTTGCAACACAGTCATTAGTCTAATAGTTGTTGAAGTCCTGCTCAATCTGGCTCTTCAAAAGCTAATTTCCATGCTTATATTCAGCATTGAAAAATCATCATGGCAATTAAAAAAAAATAGTACTTTAAGCGTATTGAACACATCTGCAAATCATTTTATTTTTGTGAATTTTTAACTAGATACATCCACACAACTGATCAATCATCCTGGGAACAGAATTGGAATATCTCAGAGAACCAACTTCAGAAAACACAGGAATGCATCATCATTGCATGTCATTTCATCATCCTGTTCTGGTTTCTCCTTTCCAGAAGGACAGGGAATGGTTTTTGAAAAGTATCACTATCAAAGGTCCATTTAAGCCCACTGTTCACTCATAAATTGGAACTGTTCAGCTTGGATGATAGGAACTAACAGATATCTAAAAATAATACAGAGTATATCTGGAGGAAGGGCTACACCATCTAAAACTACCTATCTTGATTCTCAGGCAATAACAAAAGTTCTGTGTTTGACTATCCTTATTCTTGATAAGTTTATTTATCCTCTCTCTTCTTAAGAAAAAACAAAAAACAAAACACAAAAACCAAACCACAACAGAAACAACAAACACCTTTTTTTTTTGCAGTTTATCATTCTGTTCACCTATGCAAAATAAACCTGCCACAATATAAAAAGGAATAATATTACATCTTGCTTACATATGTAAATCATGGTATCAAAGGAAGAAAAGAAATGTTAAAATTTTTCTGTTACATATGTTTGGTCTCAAGAAAGAAATGAAATTGTATAGATATACACAGCTCAGAAAAGCAAATCTGTCCTTTCTCGTGAAAGGACAGCAAGACTGAATCAGATAGAAATACAATGGTTTGATATTACCATATTTTCCTGTACATAGCCTGCTATTCAGATAACCCATACATCTTTTTGAAAATAAATTCTCATACAACCCACACGGTCAGATAACCTACAATTGTCTTCTCTTTTCCCTTCCAAGGCATCTATGTATCTAGCAAATTCCCCTGGAGACTTCCTGTTGCAGTGGAAAGGAAATGGGGAGGGGAAGTAACAGAGGCACAGAAAGTGATGATTTTTAAATGGAAAAAGAATGAGTTATGGTGAACTGGAGGCTTACAGAGGACAATAAGGAAACAACTGTCCTTCCCTGTATTGGAGAATAAGGAACCATAAAAATCAGTTTTCATTTTATACTACTTACACTTATGTACAGCCCTGTTTCTGAGAATGGTAAGTGGGTCCTTTTTTTTATTACTATTTTTATTAGTAACAGCTTATCCATAGGTGCTAACAATTGAAAATATAGAATTGTTTTCCAGCCACTTCATCTGTTGCATTTCAAACTTCATAACATTACAGTCACATTTTCAAACTCGAAAATTAAACTAAGTACACTATAGCATTTCCTAAAGAAAATAGGAATCCTGCTACAGTTTATCAAAGAAAAAACTGAAGCCAAATACTGAAAGATACCACCTTCTGTTGGTAGTGAAGGTCTCAGACTTTAAGCAGAGCACGGTTTAACATTTACTTCTTCATTGCACAGAGTTTGCACCAGATCCAGTCCTACGGCAATGTGCAAATCTGAAGAATTTTTTACCAAGCAAAAATGCTAACACCTGTGGAAAGGGAAGGTGTGGAGAAAGAAAGATAGGAAACAGAAAGAAAGAAAAAAAAAAAGAAAAAAGTTTAAGGAAACCACCAGGGCATGCAATAAAACTGAGAAATCCTATTATGTTCTTCCCTATAACCTTTTTCCAGTCCTGCTGTATTTGCCTTTATGTGCTCTTCATGTCATCACCATGTTGCAAGCAATTTGGGGCAAGGCCAAGTAATGTCTTCCAGTTTGATATATACTTGTAACTATGTGATGGTTTCTCCAAAAGTAATGCCTCTTATTTTATTATGTTGGTTATGCAGTGCACAGCAGCAGAGGGGCAGTCTGACAAAATGGTGTCTGACATAGAAGTGCATACATGCAGCAAAGGTGTGAAATTGAATTCCTCCATGTGGAAAAAATGGCACCCATTGACACTCATCCATGCTTTCTGAATGCTGATGGAGACCAAACAGTGAATGTGAGCACAGTGGGTGGTGCAGTTCAGCAGCAGTGACAGTGGATCATCTCCGCTGGTGCAGATTTTTGAAAGTGTAGCATGCAGGATCTTGTTCATCACTGGAAAAAATACATAGCTAATGGCAGTGACTCTACTGAAAAACAGTATTTTACAGGTGAGAATGTGCTCTATCAAATAGTGTTATTCTGCTCTTTGTCTCTATTGTAGTTTCCACGGGAATAAATAGAAGGCATTACTTTCAAAGATATGGGTACATGTCGTCTCTCCAAATTCAACAAATGGCTTTTGCTGTGTTGCTGAAGGTAACCATTGTCCATGTCTCATATCATATCAGCCTTTACATTCTCACTGGTAAAATAAATTATTTCTGTGTGAACCATAAACCTATTTATCTTTCAGACACTAAATGTAATGGTGCACTCCTTCGCACCAACTTACATGAGTGCTAATCCCAGTAAAAGCAATGATCTGACTATTGTGGGAGGATGTGTATGGCCTCTTTTTTCACTTCCTCTTCTTTAGAGTCCAGAAAGGATAAAGTTGCAAGGCCTTCCTTATATAGCAATGGTTCCTGTCATGCTTCTAGTCTACTAATTCCATCTGAAGTATAGTACAAATTCTTAGACTTGAAGCCAAGGTGTCAGTAATCTCAAATCTCATGTTGAGAAGTCAATTCTGTAATGTCTATAACATATGAAGTGGAAGGATTCACATGATTCACATGATATCAAGGCTAATAGATATTTTATTTCTGTTCAGAAAACTGACTGTAGTTGTTCATAATCCCTTGCAAACTCTCATATGTACACAGTTTACAACTACAGTGTTGTACATTTTGACTACTAACACTTCAGTCCAAATTTCCACATCTTCACATCCTCACAAAGTTCCAGAAGTGCAAATCCATCATACTTGGACAATGGAAATAATCTTTAGTAGCAGTGTAATATAAAACATTCTCTTGACAATGAACAACAAACAAACAAACAAACAAACAAATCCAAACGGCTTTGCATGGGTTAACATTTTTCTTAGAGATGCCACAACAGATGACTAGATAAATGGGGAATAGAAAGAAGATATCGCTTTGACATCACATATCACATTAACACAGTATAGAAAAGAACCAAATGAAATTAAACTACATTGTTTTTACAATTGCACTGAATTTTCTTCACAGTGTAGTCAGCTTACTATATTATGTAGTATTTCTTCAGTATGGTTGCTGAAAAATCTCCAGCAAAAGATAACACAGCTGTGTAATTCATGGTACAAGAGGGTTTGTTTCCAATCTAATAAGAGGCCATACAATATCCATTTAGTAACTAGCAATATATTTTTAATTACTGTTTTGTGCTGTTGTATTTATTGTGATGGAAATTGTTGTTTTTTTCTGTAATGATGGAAAGGGTTGGGCTTTGTACATTTGATATTGACATTATTTCACAATAATTTAATATCAGCTCATTGAACTGAATTACTGTCTCTGCATTCACCACTTGGATTTTATTGTTGAAGTATGTGTTTGTGGATATGAAAACAACACTAGACTTTTATTTTACTTTATTTTTTTTAACTTTGTGATGACAACAACTGTGAATTAGTTACATAAGAATGCAAAAATATTTTCCAAGAGCAAATAAATAACCTTTGGATCGTTTATCCAAGAAGAACACTATGATTGGTGGTTCACAGTATATTGTATGTGTGGAGGAGTAGAAGAAATAAAAAAGGGGAGCACAGTAAGAGTAACTAAGAGATTTCTTCATGAATAGTAATTAAACTGGTTCAAGCTTTAGTGCTGAAAATTTTACAAAACCCAGATGCTGACCAAGAAGCCATGAAATTCTACATTTTAAATTTGTGTGACTTTCAGTGCAATTTCTTAATTTGGTGCCACAGTATCAGTACCCAAACTTCTTTTGTATTTAGCCTGTAGGTGGACACTGCCAAGAGGACATGGCTACACCAAGTCTCCATACCTCAATGCCTGGGAAGGTAATGCAGTGCTAAGCTGACATCCCTTGACTGTACCTGCACCTCTCCTACTGGATATTTCCTCAACCTGTCCTTAAGTAGGAAAAGTTCTGAGGATTAACATATAATGTGTGAGGCAGTTCACAGTGGAATTCATAAAAGGTGGAAAATAGAAGAAGCAACTTTCAGAATCATTTATTAATTTTAAACTAGTGCTGCTGTGAAACACAATAGAAAATAGAGCTAATGCCCACTGTGACAGAAGGCAAAATAACACAGGCTATAGCAGGCCTCAGTCCTTTACCACATCATGAAAGTTTTTCTTTTTTTTTTTTTTCTTTTACTTTTTTTTTTTTTTTTTTCCTGCCATCCAATTGTTTGAGATCAATTTTGAATTCTAATGCAATTATTTGATGTTCCTAAGACTGGCTAGAAGGATGATTTCAATTTAATATTTAAAAAGTACTTTTCACGGTGGCCATCATTATTAATGCACTGGTCATTACATCAAATATAGTAACACAGCTGAAAAACTGTATCACTGCATGCAGGAAGTTGTCTTCCCCTCATTCTTTGAAGTCATCCTGGTGGCAATTTCTTTTATTTGTTATGGTAATTGTGCAGGGTCCAATGTGATCATTAGGTGACAAAAATGGAAGGTGGGATTATATTCTGGATCACTGCCAGAGTGAGACCTTTCATCAGCTGTAGAACGCAAGCTAAGTCTGTACGTTTTCTTTCTCTTCTCACTCCTGGCTGGAGAATTTACCTCTTACTTGTACCCTGATATCATGTCCTGCAATGATAGTCTTTACTGGATGTCAGTTATCTTCAAGGAGAAGAAAATCGCAAGGGTATCAAGTTTTCTTATTAGTAAAGAGTTTATTTATTTGACCACATATGCTGCCTAATGTTATCATTTTGTCTACATCCACACAATTAGATATTAATTACTTCTAAGAATCTACAATATGCTAATTTTTGTATTTCAATATAACTTATCAACATTTGCTTACTTTAAGTTACGAACACAATTTATCTAATGTGATACAATAGTGAGGGTTCATTATCAGAACAGAGTTTCTGAACCATAAGAAAATAAATAATAGCTATTTCACCAATGCGGCACCTGACTTCAAAAGTACTCATGACTTTGTAAGGTTTTGTACTAAGGTGAAATTCAATTAATTTTTAAATAAAAGGGTCAAATTATTTCTTGAGATCACTGCAGTCAGTGGATCTAACTATACATCTAAATGCAGCAGATTTTGACTCCATCTGATGCTGCAATTTATATAAACACAGAGGATTCCTTACTGCTAGCCCAAGATCATCATAGTAAATTCGTTACTGCCTTTATAGTCAGACGAAATTAACACTGTTAGGCAGTATTGCAAGTATTGATACATCCAACATCCAACATAAACATTGTTTTGAATAAAATGCAGTGTGAGACCTGCCGCAGATGGAAGTTTCCCTTGGCTGTTAAGTTCTTAAAATAAACAGTCGAAAAGAAGCAGATTTTTACTGTGACTGATAATGTATTTTTTTCTGGATGTACTGCTAAACATAGCAATTGGAGTTAATAGGTATCTCATAGCCATTCCCTCTAGTGCTAATTATCAATGGAGGAAAGAAAATAACTAATTCAAGCTAGTGTATTTGTCTTACTAACCATTACTAGTAGAACAAAAACGCCTAATTCAAAGAATTTTGTGATGTAGCTGATGCTACACGCACATCCATGTTTTTTCAATAGTGGAGATATGTACATAAATATAAATCCTGATATTGTAATGATAAGTGTTGATTATTTGAATCCCTACAATAGGAGAAATGGTATTGTAGAAGATATGGTAATAAAGTCTTGCAAATAAATAACTGAATTAATTGTTTTTAAAGTCAGACCTGGACATGAGATATTAATTAAGAAAAGGCTTAAAGCATCAGCTGAGATTCTTGCTTTACCTGAGCATATACGAATTTACCTGAGCAGATACGAATACCCTAACAATTCTGCAGTTATATTCAGTGCTTTCAAGAAGGCACTTAAACTAAATTGTAATTCAGTTACTTCACTTTCAAAAAAGATAAATCTTTCATGGCTTCATATTTCTGCATCACATTGCAGAGAAACAGGTAAGGCTAAGTTTCAAATAGAAACAAGAGAGTTCTGCATCCAGTACTATTTTATCCAGGCTAAACTGATATTGTGCTCTTCCCACAGGTGGATTTTGGTTTGGGAACATCCTGATGGTGTTACATGAAGCAGAAATTTCTTAGTTGCCTGTCCTCCATAAGCCCTTTATACTCTAATGAAATGTACTGAAATCAGGCTTTAGGTTCACAGGAAAATATAGTTTTAGGGTACTGAAAAGGAAAAGGGGAGGAAGAATTTAGTAAGATTTACTGTCATTCCAAATATTAGCATTTGAGTTAAAAACTCCTTTAAGATCACAGCATGAAGACACCTTAGATTTCTGAAATACATTTTACAATATAGCTAACCTGATTCATTTCAGCAACATTTCAATTGCGTGAATGCTTTCTTTCTTCAATAGAAACATAGAGTTTAGGATGAAAAACTGTCATTTGAGTTATCAGTCCTGTCATTTGCCTTTGCTATCAACTATATTACATAGAAAATTTACACAGCTGCCTCTCAAAATCAGATTTATCCCTAACTAGAAGTTATCACACTTGTTTTACGATTAGAATCTCCATTTCTATTTCCAGATTGTATTTATTTCTGAACATTCTACAACCCATACTACCTTTTTTTTTTTTTTTTTTGTGACAGATGAGTACTTTTGTTGTAATAACTCTTGGCTTTTCTTTGTGTTGACTGACACAAAATTCATAGGTGACAACCTGCATCTTTTTATCCTCCTTATTACTATGCCGACTGTCTCTTCGTTTATGTATTCATCCTTTTCACGACAGTGTTCGTAGTAGCTTATCTACACATTTTCAGTTGAATTCTTTTTTTTTCTGAGCATGAATAATGACAACTTTAAGAATTATTCTAGATGGGATAAGCGAACTTTGTTGCATGATGCTAGCATTTCTCCATCTAAAATGGATAAATCTCCACTCATGTCTTTTAAAGTATTTTTTGTCTTTTTTTTTTCTTGCAACTACATTATGATTAGTTTATACTTAGAACATACTGAAAGTCAAGTTTCATTCTGTGCTGCTGTAATTCATCTCATTTTGTCTATTCAATTCCTCCTCTTCCCCACCCCTCATGGGCTCTATGTGCATAATCTTTTTTAAGATTGACAGTGTCTCACAATATTTTCCTCTCTTTAGATTTGATCAGTGCAATCCCAGTACTTTGCCCATGTCAAACATGAAACTATTAAATAAATCTAGTCTCAAGACTAATTCTTGATTCTTCCAAGAAATTCCTTCTTCTCAATAATTCTGGTAGACTTCCCCATAATTGGCTATTTTCCTATTTCACGTTTCTTGTACTTTCTATCTCCACTGTTATTTTCCTTGTAGTTCTACATTAACCTGTCACATTAATTTGTTTTGTAAAGGCTCAAAATGGCTTACTCATTTCTTTTCTGTAAAATATAACTCATTTTATCAAAAAGGAAAATCTGCTTTTGATAAATTAGCGCTTCTGTGTTACTCTGTTCCCAATTATATTTCTACAGAATTATGGTTGACTTGTTGAAATACTGAAATAATAAGACATAATAGATTTGGAAGTAAGTTCATATCCACGCATATTATTTCTTACCATTATCTTCATATGGGAAGGAAATCAGTGATTCTCTGCAAACTTCTGTATCCAAATTTAAAATATTTTATACTGCATGAAATGAGTATTTTTGGCAGACTTAGAAAATACTCGATCATACAAACTGTCTATTTAGGTTTAGACTTCATCAGTATTTTTCTTCCCCCTCAAAGATACTTCTGACAGAAACAAATATTGTCTGTTGCTATGATTCAGTGCTAGTCCACAGCTCTGAAAGATTCTCCATGACATTTTGCCAATGAAAATGTGTCAAATCTCTGCTCTGATGCACATAAAGTACAGTCAGAAATGACAGCAAAAATCATTTTATTAACTTTATAAAAAGTGAATACTTTAAATCAATTGCTACTTACTACTTACTGTGTTTGAATGATATATCTTGACCAGAAAGAATAATTTAATAAAAGGTAAAAGCCTTTATTATTATTGTGTCTACCAATATGATACTGTTAATTGTTATGGAAACAATGAACGTACACAGAATGTTATGCAAAATTTCTTTTTATTGTTTGCTTGAACTGCATTATAATGTTTGAAGAGAAGATCATCTCGAAAGAGTTTTATTTCACAAAGCTACTGCAATTTTAATTGGTAGATGAAATCTATTTTCTTTCTATTATTAAAAAAAATTGATAAGCAAGTCTGCCTATAGTCAAGCTTTCTAATCTACTGCAATAATCACAATCATTAGTATCTAGCAGTTCATAAATATCCCTTTAAGATACTATTTGATATTCTCTATAGTCTTGAGGGAAACAATCAGGATACTACTGATTCAAAAAACAGCTAAATGTATTACAATAAATTTGCTTTCTCTGGGATGCTGGATTGGCAATGTATGAGATGTTGAATAAGAAAACTGATACCACTGCTTATCTGTCCAAAAGCTAGTGGTGTTAGGAAGCCCAGTAATTGAAAAATGGATAGCACTGATATTTGAACCTTTTTATATAACCTTTGAAGTGTAAACCTTTTGGGGAATAAATTGCTTTTTGTAACAAGAACAATGTCAGATCCCATATTTAGAAACCATGCACTTAATTCATTTTCAGACAGAGAAACTCCTGTTGTCTTGTTCGGAAAAACATTGCAAAATGGATTAAGCTTCACCCTGGAGAGATGATAACCTAATATAAATAACTGCAGGCTGATCTTTATTAGTTACTGAACAAATATTGCCAAATAGGACAGGCGACCTTCAATGATGATTGATTTAGGATAAGTCATCAACAGCCTTGTCTCTAGAGAGTAACTTTGGGGTGTTTTGGAATTGTACTTCTTATTTTGGGGTAGGCACTGATACTAACACTGTGTAAGAATAAATACATCTTTGATAGCGAGTTCTAAAGGTAATATGGTGACAGAGTAATGAAAACTTATTCTAAGGTGGGCAACTGCTAAGCAT
This sequence comes from Perdix hodgsoniae, assembly GCA_035772895.1. Taxonomy (NCBI): domain Eukaryota; kingdom Metazoa; phylum Chordata; class Aves; order Galliformes; family Phasianidae; genus Perdix; species Perdix hodgsoniae. The sequence continues at coordinate 2,437,010 of JAPSGF010000086.1, forward strand.
TTGTTAGCACTAGTCAAATAGGAGTGAGTCTTTGTTGTGGACCTGAGTCAGCCACATCTTCCCATGCTCAAAGGAGAAAGCCTAAACATTTCTTCTTAGAACCATGGTGAGGATTATCTAAAAACAAAACAAAGTTAGATGAAGTATTACCTGTATCTAAATGTCTATACTTCCCAGTGCACTGGAATGGGCATCAGATGAGCTGAAGTACTATTGATTCATTTTGTATTCTTTCCTCAAATTCTTGCTGGATATGAAGTTGAACTTCCTTGCTTTGTAAGTCAAGACTAAGGTATAATTGTGGCTGTATTGATTTGAAAAGATATTGTATTTCAGCGAGGATCTGCAGGAAGTTCCATTTACAAATGGTCTTTAATTATATTTGCTGTTATAATCATTTTAACCAATAAACAATATTGATATTATGAAGAACGACACAAAGCTCTACTTGAGAACTCATCCTGAAGAGCTGTCTCACCTGCATGTGGAGACCACTGAATAAAAATCCCTAAATATCTACTGGTGAATTTGTGGAGCACCCAGTATATGGTAATATGCAACAGTTCAAATCAATTAATAAATTGTATTCGTTGCAGAAAGATATAGATAGAAAATGCTAGGTTATTGGTTTTATCACAAGTACTTTCAACATTTGCACATATGCAATACTCACAACTTACTTGTGCAAATACATTTTGAAACCTCAGGATCCTTGGTTAGCTGATGCATTACTGGACTGTTATATTCTTAGGAATGATTGCGTGTGAAAGTAAGATTTTATAGCTGGAAAAAGGAAAAAAATAGATTTATTGGCTCTAATTTTAAAGTGCCTCTGTACAAAAATAAAACCACTCTGTATTGTTGAACTGCTCCTTCTTTCATCGCTTTGAATGTTCACAGATTTTTTTTTTTTTTTTTTCAGCCAGAAAGCAGGAGAAAACAATCAGTTTTCTAGAAAGTAGTAACTACTGATCTAGGAGCTTTTATGTTCCCTTCTAATTTGAATGCTTTAGTATTATTTCAGCAAGTACAGAGAAATTTTGGCTCATTCTGGAACATGTGCATGCTCATTTTTCAGAGGAGTTCTTAATATTCCTCTATCTTTTTCAGGTGATTAAAAAAAAATAATTCTGTCCTGTAGATTTTAAAATCTCAGAAGCCGAAATTCAACATATTTCATTTTGTGTATAATTAAATTTACTAATGATACTGGGATGATATTCCACAGGAAAGTTGCATGTTTACATATGCAGTTTGGATTTTATTACGGTATTGGAGTATTACGTTAGTATTAGAATAATAGAGCATTAGATTACCTTGAAAACTGTATTTAACTTGTCAAACATTCCATGGATTGTGTGTTTCTAATCTTTGAATTCACACCGAGCAAGGCTTTAGTTGTCTCTGGTTTGAAAATTGGAGTGTTTCTTCATACTCTGATATGAAAAACAGTGTAAAAAACCTCTTGATGGATATTCCATGCAATGTATGAATTCTCAACGGAAGATGCAACACTAGCACAACAATGTTCTTTTTGCAGTAGCTATAGAGGAGTATATTCCCAGTAGTGGTAGTTAGTATTTTTAATGTTAAGAAAAAAACAACAAAACCACAACCC
>JAPSGF010000086.1:2438727-2457078 GCA_035772895.1 Perdix hodgsoniae
CCCCCCCCCCCCCCCCCCCCCCCCCCCCCAAACTCAAGGACAGAAGAATTCTGCATTAAGTAGCTTAATAATAAACTTCCAGTGCCAAATCCAGGTCAGATATTATTCCATCAATTTATATGTAAACTGCTATATGACAACTGTGACTAAAACAATTTTCTAATTTAAAAAGTAGCTTCTATTTATTTATTTATTTTGTAATATATAATACATCTATTTCTTGTATATTTGTTTACCAAGAGACTTTTAAATCTACCTTATTTTTCCTTGGTCTGATATTTTGTCAATATATTCCATTATGAATAGTTGGTCCATCAATTTTGATTAGTATCCTTTTAAATCCACTGCTTTAGGTTTCCTATTGTCCATCACTGCTCTTCTACATTCTCTTCGTGCTTTAAACATGAGTCTGCCATATGAATCCCTTAGTGTATTTGCTTGTTTCTTCAAGAACTGTTATTGTGAAGTTAGTGAAAAAGGTCAGGGTGATTATTTAGTGGGAAAAATCGAATCTGTTGGAACTTTACTGCTTTCCTCTAAGAAATCTGACTTGTTTATGACATAAGGCATTTTAGGGCACCTAATAGACTTACCTCTTTTTTTTATGATACTTCTGCCTTTGTGTAAAATTGTGCTATAAATGATATTGACAGTGTCATACAGTAGTACAGTATTGTTTTTAAGTTGCATTGTTTCTGCAATTTATAGTCAAACAAGTCAAAGCTCTGACTATCTGCCCTACTTGCAAAGTTGCAGTGTCTTGTCTTAAATTTTTCAATATATATTAAAGAAACTTTTAGCAGAGACGTTTAGCATAGCTCAAGGGAAGGTGTACTTTTGTTTCTGGTTTGAATCCGTTGCTCTTAAAATAGACACAGTATGAACAGAGGTACAGACATGTAGAGAAAATGTTATGATTGGAATATTTTTCTTAATAGACCGTAGACAAGCCTATTGGCTGCACTGCCCCAGAGAGACTCAACTGACAAGTGGAATAAACTAGACACTCTTCTCAAAAATAGATGAGAACATGTGAGTTGTCCACTTCCTAAGAGATATGAGATAAAAAGTAGAGGCTGGTTCTCTGACCTCCAAAGAAATAACCAGGTAACAGCTACTCAGAGTTTACTGGAAAGGTTGATTTGTAGTGCCTTTGGCAGCAGTAATGAGATAAAAGGGTCCTTTAAGGCCTTGTTGGTCAGAATTATCTTCAGATTCTCAAGCAAGATTTATTTTTTTACCTGTAATACTGAAATTGATGAAGATCTTTTTCCCTGCACCCCTCAAAGCTGACAAGTCAGTTTTGCCTCCCGACATTTCTCTCCTATCCAGCTTCCCCCAAAGCCTCTGACTCTACAGCTTCAGTTTTCAACTCCCATAACAGATTCTTGAGCAAACTGCCCAGAAGCTTCCAGACTTCTCTCTCTCTCTCTTTTTTTCTTTTCTTTTTTTTTTTTTTTTTTTGATGGTTACCACTGCCCAAGAGCATATGCTGCAAGAATTTTCATGGGTTACAGTTCATCATACAGTGATACACATCTGTATCTGAAAAATACCCACCAAGTTTCACAAAACCAAGCAGTGATTTCATGAGCAAAAATAACCAAGTGGTTTACTAACAGATTAAATGTAGATACCCTTTTAAGATCTCCTCAGAATTGACTGCATAGAGAACTATTTTTCATATTGTCTTCTGGTTAAACCCAAGTGACTCCATCGTCATTACTTCAATCAAGAAAAATGCATTTTCAAAGGCCACTAATTTTTGTAGAAGTAAAAGTAAGATTTTAAACTTTGTTAGGTGACCAAACTTCCTTTTTAAGTGATTGAAATGTATTATATATTCCATGTTTACTTTTATTCATTATCTTCCAGGTAAGATTAGGTTTATTTTTCTCTGAGCAACTGGAAAATTTTCAGCTTTCATGCATACAAAATCTGTGATCCAAGAATTAAGTTGATTCTTTTGCATATAACTGATGATCACGTTTGTGCAAATCAGGCAGCCTCCAGCAATACAAAGGTGATGGCTGCAGCATTTATAGTGGTAGCCCTGGGTGCATGCCGTGTATAATGTGATGAGGAAGATACTACACAGTTTAGGAATCTGTTAATCACTGCTGCCGCTATATCCAGTTCTATATCCTTCTGTTTGTAGTGATACTATGTAGGCCTTAATACTATACTATACAGGCCTTAATTGCCTGAAAATTTCCTTCTGGTTGGTGTTACTACAACTGGAACACAAGAATAAACAATTTCATCTTGAATCACTATTGTTTTAACATTACATCTTTAGGTTTACCCTAAAAAGAGCTGGGAAGATGGTAATGAGAAAAATGTGCAAGACACTCCTGCAAGGTAGAAAAATCTACTTTGAAGAGGTTGTGAGAAAGGAAAAAGTCTGCCAGGTAATTGTTAAGTAGCTATTACTTGTGTGCAGACAAGACTGTGCAGAGTTTTGTCAACAGCCATTTCTAGGACGGTATAAATGCATTTCACATTCCAAAAATAACCACACACCATAAAGTTATGAGAGAAACAGGAGTCTCAGCGTCTCAAAGGAGAACTCCAGACCATGATGGAATTATGCCCTACAGGTTACTTGTGCTACATCCAATATGGCTTTGAATATAGACTCCTAACGTGAACATTACAGCTTTTCTGTAAAATTGCCGGTTTCATAATTCTCTTTATTGGGAAAAAAAAGGAAAAAAAAAAAAAAAAGACTGAGTTATTTAATATAAAAAGTAGTTTCTCTGCATGCTATGCTTAATTGACTCAGTAGTCATTATTATAACTGGATTATCATTGGCTCAATGATAATTTTTGAAGGGGTAGCTGCATAAATGCTTGATCATCTTTTCAAGCCATTAAACACTCTGGGCATCAGCCTCTTAACAGTAATTCTGACATGTTTATCCCAGCTGGGTTTGCAATTCTTCTTTGTTCAGGGTTTGTGATCTGTATATACAGTAGATTTGGGGAGGGGAAAAAAAAAATCTACAAAGAAAAACCCCAATACAACCAAACACGAACAACCTACACAATATTGCCTTCCAAAGGAAGAAATGAAAAAGGAAAACAGTCTTCTCCATCACAAGACTGTCCTTAGTGACTGACAAAATATTCTCCTTAAAAAGCAATTATGTTTTTGCACATTAAATCTGGATACCTGGAGTAAATATTCGTTTCAGATTTCCAGGCACCCTATTACATTTATTTTTTAAATTTAGATAAAACTGTTCCTCTTGGTTGCCCTCTGTATAATTAACCTTAGCTTACTCCCAGTCTTTAAAAATCAAGTACCTTATGAAGCTCACATCATGAAAAACACCAAGAAATAAGAGCAAACATTTTACTGCATCTTTAGGTCAACAGACAGAACACAATATCAGATTTATAGTTTCCGAACAAATTATCTAAGTTTTAAAATTTCATAAAAGCAATTACTAGCACTGAATGTATTCATTGCCCTTAGGTCTATTTGTTTTATTTTTTGTAAGATTCAACAGGCTTTTTCCATCTCAAAGGCGGATGAATACCAAACATATGATTCTGTATGCCTAAACCACTTGGGATAAAATATCACTGCACGTCTTCTCCCCATCCTTCCCTTCCCCCTCAGGGAGAAGTGAGATTGGGCCTTATGCCTCCACCAAGGGGACAACAGGGAGGAAGTATTACCCGAGGCAGCAGGGAGCATTTCTCCCCATGGCATGCTCACTGACCCTGGGGATAAAGTCGACCTTGTGTGCCCGGTGCGGCTGCCTCTAGTGCCCAGCCCAGCACCAAGGAACACCAGCCTGGCACAGCCATGCAGAGCAGCACCAAGCCGAGCCAAGCCAGCAGTGGCATAATCTACTAATGGCTTCTTTTCATTTCAGCCCTCCCTGAGAGACTCAGTGGCAGATTGTAGACTCAATTACTCTCATGTCAGGTGATTATCCTAGGTCTTAATGTAATCTTCCATTCACACATACCATATTTCAATTACGGCAGCTATGAAACAAGCTGTGTATTCAAATCACCAATCACCTTATCACTGCTGAACAATGTCAACTGTAAAAAACGCCAGCTGAAGGCAATTACACATGTGTTGAGAACCGATTATGATTACTCTCTGTGGTATTTGTGATGAGCTGGGGAATGTTCTGAAAATTTAATTTAATGACAATATGCTTGCTGTACAATCCATAATACCTCCTGAATCCAGCATGGGGCTATTAAAACTGATAGGAGCATATTATCACCGAACTGAAAAGCTGGGTTGGGATGGTTGCTGGATGTCTCTACAGGGAATGATAGGTAATTTCTCCACATATTTCTAACGGCTGAGGCAGACAGCTTCCAGTTCCAGCTGCACTCTGAAGGTGGTCCCCTCCCCTCCCTTTCTCCCTCACAGAGCTGAGTTAAGGTGTTTTACTGAAGCCACTGGAGAGAGAGGGGAGGGGAAGGGAGGCGAGGGGGAGATGGGGATGGAAATGGTGATGGTGTGTGGCCCAAGGGAGGCCTGCATCCCCAAGGCCTTCCAGCCACAGCATTGTTTTCTGGTGGGACTTTCAGCTCATTAACTCCTTTTCCTGATCTCCCGCACACCTCTACATTTCTTGTTTGGCCACCCTTGCCTCTTGGGGTACTTCCGATGAGGAGGGGGACTAGCGGTCCTTGATGGCGTCTGCATCTCCACCCCTGTTGCTAGGCGACCGCTCCGGCCAGCGCTGCTAGCACTGATCTCCCCAGGCGCAGCCCGATCCTTCCCACGGGCAGCTATAGGAACGCTTGTCCTAAAATATCCCAGATGTCTCCACGTATGCAGCTAAGGTGGAATTCCAGTCATGCGGCTCACAGGCCTGTCTGGCGTAGCCCGCGTTTCCAACAGGTAGCCAGTCTGGCGGGTGCGTCCCATTGCCCAGAAGCGCCGTGGTCTGCTCTGAGCACATCGCTTGCGGTGCTGTTTGCCAGGATGAAGAGGAAACACACATCTGTCTGCGTGTCTCAGCCTGTTTTGTGTGTGTGTGTGTTTGCGTGCAGGGGGAGGGGGTGCTGGCATGCAAAGCTAATACTATTTATTGATCTGAAATGGTGAGATTTTAGATTAGGCTTGCAATTCATTTCAGAAAGCTGACAACGTTCTCTGCATGGGTAAAACACAAAGGTCTCTTGTTCTTTTAAGGCTGTGGCTGATAATGCCGTGCCGACGAATACTCTGCAAGCTCTGTGGCTTTACTGTCTTGTCTTGCCGCGTATCAGGGGCTGCTTAATGAACTTAAAAGCCTTCAATCAAAACAAATCATTTCCAACACTACATCAAAAATATAACTGAATTTGAAGCATGTGATGCCATTCACCTACTGCAAGGAAAAGCAGTTCTGTTCATCTGTGCTCACATTTGTTTTTGTAAACAGGTTTATTTCTTTTCAACAAATCAGACTACTGTGGCCGTTTACCCTTCTTTGTATACAGGATGAATGTGCAGTGGAGATTTATTACTCTGAACGTGGAACTCAGCTACATGCTTGCTTTTTAAACCTGGTAATCAAATAGTTCACAAACACTTCCAAGCATGCCATAGGAATCAAGGTATGTAATTTTTTTAAGATGCTATTCCACATAATACCAAATATACTGGCTCAGCCATCTCTTTCACTTCAGTCAGCTTTGCTGTTGTTAGGATAAAAACTTCTGATCAGATGTGTCAAGAAGGTATTGTAATCTGCAACCCATAGTACTGCTTTTCTTTTGAATCCACTTGTGTGTCAGAATACAAGCATGTAAAACATTGACAGAAATTAAATGAAGTTGGTTTAAATAAAAGGCAAATTAAAAAACCAGACGGAACAAATAAAAATATTTAAACAGTATACTTAAATTATTTGGATCTATCCTTAAAAAAGAAACAGCTTTTGTTCATGGAGGTTCATGAAGAGCCTCCAATTATTTTATTTTATTTTGTAAAAGGCAAATTCTAAAAATAAAAGGATATAAATTGGGTTGATTGGAAAAAAGAGTGAATCACAGGAGAAAAAATATGCTAGCAGAATAGGCAAAGGTTCAGGAAACTTAACTCAGACCAGCTTTTGCTAAACACTTCAGTAATTTTCTTCATTTGCCCTATTTACATGGTCATATAACATAGTATAGTGATTAGGATTATTTTAGCAACAGTAACAAGATTGACAGTATTAAAAGCAATGATAGTAATTACAAAGAACAGCAAAACACAAATAAATGTAGTAAATGAACAAGGAGCCCTTAGTCTAACCAGCTAAATAGCCCTTAGTAAAATAGCTTTTTCTCTTGAGGATCAAAATGGTGTGTATCTAGATTTTGGATTAGTGTATTATCTAAGTAGTCACTGACCTGTAACCACTCTGGATCTGAGTTCCATCTAGAAGAAAACAGTGCAGGGCACCTCTGCTCTTTGCTACAGGCATATGGAATACACATCACATGTATTTGGCACTTGCAAGGAAAGGGTTTTTTTTTTATGTGTAGTAGAAAAGCAGCATGCAAGCTGATCTCTGATATCCTTTGTATCTCAAAGTCAAGAGAAAACCAAGAAATAAATCAAAAGAAACCCTCAAGTCTCCTATTAATCATGAAAGCTGACGTTTCTACTTGTATTTTTGTTTATTTTTGTTTTTTGCAAAAAAAAGAGTATAATATTTTATAAATGAAGGGAGCTGCAGCACAGTGGCATAGCTCTAAACTTTTTCTCAATTATCAGATCATCATCTGATGTGCTTCATAGAAGCAACAGCATCTGAACCCCTACTATGCTTAAATTCAAGACTTTTTAAATAATCAACTTAAATATTTCTTGCTTTATTAATCTGGTTATGCTTTTTGTTTTGTTTTGTTTTCCCCCCCTCCCCCCCAGGGATCCATAAAACGCTTTTATCAATCCTACATATTCTGTGTGTACACTTATTTACTACAATCATAAGTAGCTACTTATAAGCAGTAGAATCACACTAAGAAATAAAATTAAAAATTCAGGCCAAAATCTATGCTTAAATTTCCCCTTAAGTTGAAGGAGCAAAGATGCCATAACAGGTATCATTGAGGTTAACACTGTTTTTTTCTTTCTTTTTCTTTTTTTTCAGTAGGTAAACTGGTGTTATTTGGAGAACTGCTGTTGCTGCTGTTCCTTTCTTTCTTCCTTCCTTTCTTTCTTTTTAAATCTTTCCAACACATTTTTAAAAATACTTTGAAGTTTTACAAGTAAAATGTTGTTAGCTAAATACTCAACACAATGAAAAGCTTTATTGATTTTTAAGGAAAATGAATCTACTCTACTTATTTTAAAAATCAATTTTATCACCTGGACTCAGGCATACTGGACTTCAAACAAACAAAAACAGACAGAGGACAATCCTTTGTAACCTCTTCCATGACCCTAAACAGGCAGAAGATGTAAAGGCCAACCCATTTTGTTATCTGAATTACATTTCTTTTTCCCTTCTTTGATCCTCCTTAATGTATAATTCTCTGCCAAAAAAGTAAGCTATCTGATTACAAACTGTGCTACTTTTATTGCCTGAGGCAGTTGTTAATTTTTGCCATAAGTCAGACAGGATAGAGTCCAAAAGAACTTGGAGCTTTTTAATTGCATGGTGTACCACTAGCTGTTGCCTCATCTCAGAGGAGTTATTGCACCTTGAAGATAATGCCCTTTTCCCCTGCAAGCAATGAAATGGGTTCTCCCTACATCGATGTATTAATTAGATTTCCAGACTGTTTCAAAAATTATAGCTTAAGTTGCAGCTCAAATATTTCAGAAGTTATTAGAAAGATTGCCTGGCTTATTTATTTATTTATTTTCTAATTGGGAAAGAGGAAGAACCAACCTCAAAGACTTTTTCTTTTCTTTTTTTTTTAAAGAATAAGATATGAAAAAACTCCAACTGTAGACCTATAGACCTTGTCACATTAACTGAATATATAAGCTTTGATAGTACTCTGGGTTAAGTTTGTCAGTTCTGATGTTGTAAAAAGTGAATGAATTGGCACAACATGCAGAAATCTCAGGAAACCTTTGAAATTTCTTCAGCTGGCTGTATATCAAGCATACAGTGAAAAAAAGGAAATAGAAGGAAAGTAGAAAAGAAGGGCAAAAGGCGAAATGGTTTGTGTCCATTTAAGAAAAAATCAATAATAGCATAAAATTGATTTAGTGCTTGTCATAAAACATAAGTAAGTGCTGGAAAATAGAGAAAATTGAGCTTCAATTTAATCTGCACAAAAGCCACACTGTACTGATGAAGTGATCTGAGGAGAGAGCTACATAAAACCTAAAGACAGATACTTAATTGTCATATTAAAGACTCTCTTTTCAGCCTGCTGGAGTCGAGGGGTAGGACTCATTAATCATGTGGATAAGGGGCATTGAAATCAAATCTCAATTAAAATCTGTTCAATAATGTCTCTAATATGTTTTTCAAGCATTAATTTTTTCCCATCGATTCTACACCCCATAAATCAGGTATGTTGCAGTGCATGTAATAGTTTATGGAGGAGAGGATTATGGTTTTATGAAGTTAATGCAGCAGAACCATTTAATTTACACAGGCTAAAGTTTTATGTTTGTTGATCATTTCTATTGTTTTCCTTGGGTAAAAATTCTTTCAATTAGAATTCCTGTGTGTGTGCACACATACAAAATATCAGTATGTATCTGTGGAGAGGTTGCTTGGCCATACTGCAAAGATGGGTACTAAGGAAGATGTTTTTATTAAAGACTGCAGTTCTGGAGGGTAAGTTAATAACCTCCCAGGAAAAAAAAAAACAACAACCATCTTTTGTATTATTACACTACACGATGTCTGATGATAATGCAGATAATAACACAGCTACTGGGGACTCAACTTTTGTCTTTTAAGTGAATCAAAGGTACTTTCAAGATGCAGCAATCATGTTCAGTTTTGTATGAGTTGTAAAATCAGATAGTGAACAGTTTAGGAGATAGAAGTTCTAAATCTTTTTACTCTTGTAGCAGTGTTAACTCTTGCTGAAGTCTCATTTCAGCAACTTTATTCTTCACCCACATCTCCTGACAGGTGCAATTGACTGTGTGGTTCTTCATTTCCTGTTATGACAGGTATTGTGTGGTTCTCGGTGTATACTGTTAGAAGGCTGACCTGTCAGCTGTGCTACATTGGTAAGGTGAATACTGTTCCATTACTCTTACTTAAACAAAAATCATAACTTATTTTTATTTCAGTGATGCAGCATTAGACCATAGTTCCTAAACACTTTCTACGACTGGTGGACATGCAAGCAGTCAATATACTTCCATCTTAAATATTACGAGCTATAGGTTTTCATTATCTTTTGAAATACTCTTGGTGTGTGGCATATTCCAACTATGGTCTGGCTGGAAAATACACAAGAGCTAAGACAACCAAATTCCTGGTTGTCTTGGAGTATGCCAAGATGGTGGAGGCTAGGACTTTCACTGAGGACTGGTACATGTCACAAAGGAACAACCTGTGGTCGTACCGGGGTTTTGATTGTCACAGCAGGGACAGTGAGAGGGGAAGTTTCCTCACCACAATGGTCCTATAAACCTTTTTTCTCACTGACAATTCTCCGTCTGAACAACTAGGTTCAAAGCCTAAATAATAATAAAAAAACCCACGCAAATAAACATTAAGTAATTGTTCATAATTTTATAAAACATGCTCATATTCAGGGCATTTAGAACTTTCACACTTTTTCATGTTTTATTTTTGCCTTTAATTGCAGACTAAGCTAATTGTGGCTCTGCTATGTATTTAATTCTACTCATAATGTGCCTGCCTCACAATTCCCTTCAATCAGTGCAAAAAAAAAATAAAATATCCCATTAGATTCAGTGAATTCAAGAGTTCAGTGAGCTCAAGACCATCATTCAGAATAGTTAAACTATTTGATGAACATTTGCAAGGTGCAGTTCATGATAAGAGTGGCATTAAAGTGCATAACGCAAAATTCAGAGTAGGGGCCTCGGAATCACTAAGACACTACAAAGACAGCTTTTAACTGTAAAGTTGCCTGCATGTGTCAATGTAGTCATGGAATTGCATGGCAGTAACACTACTGTTTCCTGGTGTCTCTTCCTGTCCTAAGCCATTACTGCATCGGAAATGTGGGCAGACACAAAACCATATAAAGTCTGTCTGTTCTGTTATACCAATTCAGTCTCTCTCTCCATATGTAATAATCCCAGAGTCTATTCATAGGTAATAACCTAAGAAGCCCACTTGGGTCTATGGTCAGTGCTTGGATTAAAAATTAGAACAACTTTCTTTTTTATAAAATGATACAAAATTACCCTGAAGAATTTATTTCCTCAAAATGGCAATGAATTGAAAAGGTTAAAACAAAGACTGTAGATTTATCTCAATCATAAAAACCTTCCACAGTTTCATCAGATAGGATAAAACATTTTTAAAGGGGATATAAACCCTCGTGCTTCAGGTCACAAACAACAGAGAAGATTTAGAAACACACCTGCATCCTATGAGCAGATTATTCTGCTAAGGTGTGCTGTACCTTTCCTGAAATATCTGATGGTAGCCACACTCAGTATAGTTTACCTATATCACCACAGTCTATGGCTTATCTCTATCAGTGCTGGAAACTTTTAGTTACCCTCACGGTTCAGGCAGTTTCCCAAGTGTTTTGGCTGCCAAAATTTTCTGGCTAATCCTTCTAGACCTGCCACTAGAAGGCATCTTTTCCAAATTGACACTTTATGAGCTTTCATTTGCTCCATGCAGCTTACTGGGAAGGCCGTTTCTTGAGGTTTCATCTGTGTGGCTGAGCATTCTGAAAATGGTACCATTGGTCTGTGGCCACCGTTCTCCTGTGTGTCAAATATCTTTGCCAGCCACTTCACCATTGTTTTTAATGCTAGCTACACGCAGAATTAAAATATTATCTTCATCATAATTCAGAGAACAGGAAAAAACCATTTAATGCTCAAAGATGAACTAAACAAAGCCGTATTATATCTGAATGCATATTAGTTTTATACCTTAATTCAATTCTAACAGATTCTGTTTCCTCCAGCTACAAAGCTGTCAAGACTCTCACACAGCTAGGAAGATTAGTGCGGGCTGGCTCACAACTCAAAACCCATAATATTCTCAGTCGCTCCCTGAAATTCTGTTCAGATTCATAACTTTGTTCTAGTGATTTTCAGTAATTCCAGAACTCAATTCTTAATTGAGATGTCAAGCTTTTGCACTTTTCCCGAAGGATTAGAGACCGTTTCTTCCTAGTTTTAGAAAAATTGATGTCCCTGGAGCATAGCTATGTCCCTGGAATATAGTTTTGTCTCTTGCAAGACAGTAGAAAAAAATCAGTAACGAATAGCACACCATTTAGGTAAATACAATATTTATCCATTCTTTCAATCAGCATGCATGACGTAAGCCTCAGTATCTAGCTATCAATACGTATAAAATACAATTCATGCAGACATAAATAGAGTCTGTATGAATATGGCAAAGAGCATAATGCATGTAGATAATTTCTGATTATTTTTACTGAAATTATAATAATACAGTATGGGGAAGTGGACTTGGGATAAGTTATTCCTAGTCTGGTTATAAAGGACAATGTGACAACAATGGAGTTGCTTTTTTGATTATCACATTACACAGTTCCAGAGAATACATTACATATTATTAAGTAGAGATAATAGTTTTTATTTCAATACACCCAATGCAACAAAATAAGTATAGTTTCTGTGTTTTGTGTTTCACTATTTCTTCTTATAATTTGGTCCCTTTATCTTTCTCCCATCTGACAGTTTCAGAAGGGAACAGAAGATCCGATGAAAGATCAGTGTTGTGAGGGAGTGTCATGAGGAAAAGTGTAGCTTATACACCACTAGAATCAGGTATGTTGCTGGAAGAAGATGGCTGCAGTAGAAAAGGAGATGTACCAAGATGAGGAAAGAGCTACACTACAGATTTTTTTTTCGTCTCCCAGTGACCTCAGGATTTCTCGATTTCAGTGCTTCATTTGTTTATTCCCTGTTTGTCCAGCCAGCACCACACGTGTGGTAGCAGCTGAATTCAATCCCAGCTTTGCTGATAATTGGGGGTAAAAGTATAATGGTCTCAAGGGCTTTTAGCAGCCACAAGCTTTGATTTTTATCCTACTTTCTCTTAAGTCCATCTCACTTCTCTGCACTCTAACCAGGAATTTCTTCAGCAACAAACCCTTCCTTCAACCCAGCAATTCTCTGATGACAAATCTCAAGACGTGCTCTTTATGCCAACTTAAAATTTAAAAATTTAAGAGAAACTGGAAGACAGGGAAAAAATATTTAGAGGACTGCCGGTACAAGGTCAAAGTAGCTGAATCAGAAAAAAAATATAATCAGGTGCTACAGGTGCTTTTAAATAATGCCATTTTCCCCCACTTTACTAATAACAAAGCTCAAAGATTACCAAAGGTTACCTAATAGACAGATGGCAATCCCAAGAATGGCACCACCTTCCCCAGAACTGGCATTTCATTCACTGGACACATCATGTTGTTTTAGTAGCAGGCTAAGTACCAAGATGGTGTGTTAGTATTTCTTAGGTTTTAGCTGCCCTTGTCATTTGTGCTGCCTTTTCTCTCAGCTCCCAGCTAGAGCAATGTTCAAACCAAGTGATGCACAGAATGATGGACTAAGAGAATCATAGAATCACAGAGTGGCCTGGGTTGAAAAGGACCCCAAGGATCATCTAGTTTCAACCCTCATCCTGTGGACAGGGTCGCCAGCCACTAGACCAGGCTGCCCAGAGCCACATCCAGCCTGAGAAGATAAGGTGGAAATTTCTGTAAAAAAATGCATCTTACCTACCACTGTATTCCAAAGGCAAAATATTTGGCGCTGTTAGTTGTTCATTATGAATTGCTAGTGAGAAAAGCTGGTCTTTGACAGTGACAGAAATAGGAGGCTATAATTCACCAGAGATACCAGTTTCTTTTCTATAAAGATTATGACCCTTAAATTTCATCTAAATTAGTATAGCTGTAGAATTAGTAAGTAGATTGATACTTTCTCTCCCTGAAAGCACTTTCAGCTTTATCATATAGCCACATAGCTTTAACACACCGAACTTTAACATGTAGACACGTTCTCCCCCTGAATGCGAGCTCTCCTATTTCTTTCAGTGCTCTCTGCAGTTGGAATTCTATGATTCTATTTAAGTGTCACAATTAAGTATCTTTTTTATCAGTTTGAAAGATATTCCCCACATACTCATATATGCAATACTGCTGGATACCGTGAAAATGAAAAGAAACAACCTTTTCAAGTATAGACACCCTAGATTGTTCTGAGAACCTGAACAGAAAGATTTGCTAGGTTTGAATAATTTCTGCAGCAAGCACCACTACATACTGTGACAAAAAAAGTAGGAAAGGAAAGGAAAGGAAAGGAAAGGAAAGGAAAGGAAAGGAAAGGAACTATCAAATACAATGCAAAAGAGAACATCACTTATTGCTTCTCTTCAATAAAATCTTACTGGCATTCTTTGCAGTAAAACCAATCACAATGGAATCATTGTATATATGTGTGACTCTCAAATATAGTTCCCCAAGCCACTGTTCTAAATTAACAGCAGTTAAGCACTCATTGACAGAGACTTAAAATAAATCTTTACTCAGTGGACTTCCCCATAGACAGCACACGTTATTCAGAAGGTGCAGTGAGTTCAACAGGAGCTGCAGTAGACTTTGTACTTTTACTTGTATTTAATTATGAAGAAATATGCATTTTGTGTGTAATAATCTTTCACAGTAGCTTTTCAATACTGACAGATTGCAGTTTCAAATATAGTCCTTCCTTTAACCTGACTCTTAAGAACTTTTTGATGAATATTTTGTCTAAGAATTTTCAGAATAAGCTCTTAATTAAGTTCAAACTGATGCCTTCAAATCTTTCATGTGACATTGCAGGCATGAATGGA
The DNA here is from genome assembly GCA_035772895.1 of Perdix hodgsoniae. Lineage (NCBI taxonomy): Eukaryota > Metazoa > Chordata > Aves > Galliformes > Phasianidae > Perdix > Perdix hodgsoniae. The sequence goes on from JAPSGF010000086.1 coordinate 2,452,689, forward strand.
GCACATTTGAGAGCATACACAGCTCTGGTTTTCATGCAAAAGACTCAAGTCCCTCGAGTGAGTGAATTACAAATTATAGTGTAGGTGAACTCATTCTTCTCCATTCACTGGAGCTGATTCTGTGTCACAAATGCTGATATCTTAGAAAGGAAGAAAAGGCTTTTCATATCTCATTACCATTACAGAGATGACACAAAGTGAATTCTATAACAGATGAATGTTAAATATACGGAGCTGGTTCATTTGTCTACATTTTTATAACTCTTTTTAAAAGACAGGGCCATATTCACCACCAAAAAGTCTCACTAATCCTCTGTGGTGTCTTGCATTGACCTCATTGGCACAGACTTGTTATTGGCTGAGATTCTGCCACTGTTAGGCTTAAATCAGCTGGTGTGAAATTTTAGCTGCGTGTTAACTGTGCCAAAATCCATCTTTAGAGTTCTCAACCTTTCACCACCCAAATGCTGAATAGTGGCACTGGTACAACAGTGTGGCTTGTGTTATGAATCTGCAAAGACAGAGGCTTACATCTATATCAAAGGGCCATAATTTACAGGAAACATATTGTGAAGGAAATGTTAGTCTCTCGTATCTATTTACAGTTGCACATGCAATAAAACAGTCACCTAATCTTGGCTGGATGATGTTCAGATACAGAAAAATCATTTTTTTTTTTCTTAAAAACCAACATATCATCAAACTTGGAAGCTAGCCATATGTGTCATTGATACATTTACTGTAGAAAGCTATATAGTGCTATCTAAATCCAACTGCCATGAACCTTTATCAACTGCTACTCTTCTTTTGGCTTATTTTGGCCTGGACTAATACAGACACACATGTAAATAAATTTACACATATGTCTTTTATGCCAGACTAAGTAAACACCATTGAGCATCGATAGTGTTGTGGGATTGAAAATTTCTCTTTACCACTTCCATTTTCTTTTTTTTTTTTTTTAGTTTTTTTTTAATTCATTGTGTATTAATACAAAGTGTGATGTGTTCAAGCATCCTAGAATTGTGGGCTTAGGGGAACTGAAAATATTCTTTTTCCAGCAAAAATATTCCGTGTTTTTGACACAGGAGATGAAAGACCACAAAGCTATTTTTTATCAAGAACAGAAATTAAAGAATTATATGGATGTAAACTATAAATGTATGCAATTGGCATTTTTAGTGCAGCATTCTTTATCTCTTAAAAAAAAAGCTGTAATAATAAATGTTATAACCATGTCTCATTAATGACTCATTCATCATAGAGTACTTCAATAAAAAATAGATTTTTTTGTGTATGTTTCCATTAAGGTTTCATATCATAAATGTGCCTTGCCTATTAACACGTGTTAGGATGTACTTACAGAAGACTGATTTATGATAGCTGCTCTGAAATTAATGCCTCCTGTTTTATTTTGTTGACCCAATGCGTCAGAGGAAGATGTTTGTACTATGGCAGGAGAGATTGAAGCTTCCCACCAATATTTGTTACATCATTTTTTTGCTGTGCAACAGAGGAAGCAGAGGGTCAGACAAGGTAATGTCTGATGTGGAAGTGCACATGAAGCAAATGTGTGTAATTGAACTTCTCCACACCAAAACTAATGCATTGATACTTACTGAACATTTATGGAGACCAAACAGTGGATGTGAGCCCAGTGAGGCTGTGGATGGTATGTTTCAGCAGGGGCAACAACAACGTGAAAGACAAACCTTTCACTGACCAGCAAAGCACAGCTGTAGTACCATGAAATAAAGAGCATTTCAATAAGCTCTACCATGCAAATGAGATAGGAAATGGGTGATCATTCTGTATTCCCTTGAATCCAGACAAACCATCAGCTCTGATCACTAGATCGTGATGCTGACTAAGTTGGAGGCTTGAAGGCCAGGGAAGAAAGCACCCTTTCACTTGCAACACACAAACACCAGACCCCATGCCAATTTGAAAATCATGGAGCACATTACCAATCTTGCCTAGACTGTCACTCCACACACTCTATACTATGGATTTGGTGCCTTCTGAATTCTGTCAGTTCAGGTCAGTGAAATATAGACTCTGTGTACAATGTTTTCCTAGTACAATGTCATCATAGCAGCTGTGAAACAGTGGGTCACATGCTCTGGTGTAGAATTTTACAAGCAAGGTATGCAGGCTCTTGTTCATCACTGGTGAAAATGCATAGCTAGTAGTGGTGATTATGTTGAAAAATAGTGTTTTGTAGCTGAGAATTTGCTCTAGAAAAGAGTGTTATTTTGCTCCTTATGTCCGTTTGAGTTTACGTGGAAATAAAAAGGAGTCATTACTTTTGGAGCAACCTACATACAATAACTGACTTCAGGATGTCTACAGTAATTGATTAATTATAATTACGTGATTCAGTTATATATATATATATCCTTTCTGAATATGTTTTAAAATGTAACTCCCTTAAAAATAGGTCACCACCATACATCAGCACAGTTTTGCTCATTAATGGAGTTGTTCTTTTCATTTTGTGTAGGTATTGCTAGTAGTCTATCTGAATATGCAATAGTATTCTGAATTCTGACTTCTACCACCAGTAGTTTTCTTCCATTCACAGAGGCTGTTGTTTTGGCAAAAGGGTGACAGAGAATCTCAAGAGTAGGGTAAGCACAGGGACTAAGAAGAGAAAGGGAAAGAACATATCAGAAAGAAAATATGAAACTAATCTTAGATGAGAAAATTGGTATTTATAACCCTGATGGAAGAATAAAAAAAATATGCATCCACAGATTTCCTCCTAATTTTTGTCAGAGGAAGTACTTAAATCAATGCACAGGTCTCCCAAGAATTCGTGGATTGACAAGGAAATTATTATTCTGGTTAAGTAAAACATGCTATTTTAATAAAATAAAATGAAGTAAAATAAAAGAAAAGAGGTTGATTAGATAATTATTTCAACAGTCACCACAATTTGATATTTAGGAACATTTGCTGCCTGGTTCTGTGTTTTTTATTATCTTGGGGAAGATTCAGAAAAATGCCGAGGCAACTAAGTTCTTTTTGTAATGGTCCCAAAGTGAATGCTATGCACCTAAATATATTTGTGGGTCTGCTTTGTAGCTCGTGGTCTTATCCAAGACACTGTAACAAAAGTAATTTCAGATTGACAACACAAATAAAAACACTTTCTATTTCCATAAGTGATGGCAAGGCTCCGAGCCCTTAGCGGATTTAATCCTCATCTGGGCCCTCCATCTGTGTCCATAGGTCCCATCCATAGGTCCAGGAGCTCCAGTTAAACTCAGGAAGCACCTCTGATCCTTTGCATCCTAGGTTTTGGCCTTGTCCTGTGGACTGATCTCGAAACCATTATAGAGATCACCCCATCTCTGCTTGCGTTTCTTGCCATGGTGCCTTGTGGGCATTGTGGACAGATAGGCCTTGTCATCTCACCCATTCTGCTGAAGGAAGGTGCCACCAATCGCTATGATAGAAAGTGAAAATGAATGTGCAGAAATCCAATGATTTGACTCAGCTCAATTCTAGTAGTGCTTATTAGCTCCATTTAATTATTTTTGCAAATCCACTGGAACATCTTGGTATTCATTGTATCATTAGTATTCAGTGTGGTTAATACTTCTGACAGCTGATAGTTTACCAAACACAGGTATATACATGTATATATATACATATATTTACATATATATATTTACATCAGTATCAGTTACAAGTGTGTGGCTTTTGAATGCACATATCTACATGGAAACAAAACCAATGTTAATAAAATGATGAACAATGCATTTTACAACTTATTTGAAGATGAAGGTACTTTATCAATTCCCAGTATCATGGTGTTACTCTACAGTAACATTTTCTTGTTTTGCTGTTATTCACCTACATCTCCGCAGAGCCATACTTCAGATCATTGCATCCAATGACTTCATGATGTCTCAAGTTATGTCTCTGTTATTATAGAGCAATTGGGAAAAATGTGCTGATGTCCAAAGCCAAAGATGTTAGAGTACCATCAGAAGTACATATAACTTGCTGACTGTCAAATACAGCTGTTCTCAACGCTCTTTAGTTTTATATACTCTACACTGAGCAGCTGATGTTAGAGAAAAGGCAGTGGTTCTCTTTCTTTCTGACTTTTGTAGATGTCAGGGTTCAGCTGAATCCTGCACAGAGCTAAGAAATTCTGTATAAATCCTCTCGTTTGTTTCAAGCAGAGACATGCCTTTTTGCTTTACGTTACAGGAATGCTTTATCAAGATAAACAGATCTTACAAATCTGGAAAAAACAAAACAAAACAAAACATTCTCCCCAAAACACTGTAAAGAAAGCTGTTTTCCAGAACTTCATCCTTTTATAACAGCCATTTATTTATTTATTTATCTATCTATCTATCTATCTATCTATCTA
>JAPSGF010000086.1:2467301-2515488 GCA_035772895.1 Perdix hodgsoniae
TGAGTGGAAGACATTTCCCCTCTCAAATATCCTGTATTGACTACCAGCACATTTAATATACAGTCCCACTCCATTCATTCAGTTTTCCTACATCCACATAACCACATTCATGCATTTCTATACCCGTCTCACTAAAATTCCCATCACAAGTTTGGTATCCAGAATACATAAAGGCAATCCATATGCCTGGCTGATATACCTCTCAAGACTGCTGCTGACTTATTCTCCTTTCTTCTACTACATCCTTACCATATTTCTCCTCTTTGCTCTTTCATGTCCCTTGACCATGTCTAGAGACAGTAATAAGTCAAAATTTTTTATGCTTTAGTAATTACTTTTAAATTATTAAGTATTTATAAGTATGCTACATTAAATGGAAAATTGAACATCTACTGTGATCTAGTGAATGAGTGACTAGAAGAAATCCAAATATTATATTTTGTTAGTTTGGTTAGGCAGCAAAATGACTGCTTAAATAAACTTTGTTCATAGGAAAAATACAGCAATCTGACTTCCATTACTTTCATCAGTCTGATCTCAAGAATTCAGCAATAGTACTTAATCTTATGTCAGATAAGAAATTTAAATGGTATACAGATGCAAAATGTTTTTTGTAGAGTTATTTCTTTCCCAAGTCTTGCACAGTGAACTTGTTGCATCGCTAGCACAACTGTTCTCAGGTCTTTTCTGTCAGAGACTTTCTAGTTACTTCCCATTTCCCTTGGAGACTGCTTCTGAAGTCTGGGATGTGGTAGATGAATATCAGAATAATTGCTTTGTTTATTTTGTCTGCTGAATTTGCATGATAAAAATGGGATTTTATAGTATGCTTATAATGAAGCGGTCAGTTGCTCCCAATTGGAAAAAGATCAATTACTGTCATACTTAAAAGACTTGAGAAGATTTCCCCATTCCTCCTACTCTTTTTTCAGTATTCTTTTCTTTTTCCTTTTTTTTTTTTTTTTTTTCCCAAGCACTAATGGCAGTCATAAAATTTCGGTAGAATACCTTGCAGAAAAACAAGGACTTGTGTTGGATGTCAGTACTCTAGTCTCAGGGGACCTTGGTGTCATTCCAGAGCTCTGAACTGCCTATGATGACATGCCCCTCCCTCTCTCTCTACTCTCTTCAGAACAGCCTCCTGAGACGAGGCATTTGATGCACTTTCAGGTAGACAGTCAACAACAATGGATGTATACAACAGAATGTGCTTTTTTTCCTTTTTCTTTTTTCTTTTTTTTTTTTTTTAAACTACAGAATCCATGAGTGTAAACAGAAAGCTTATGTTTAAATGAATATGTAACACATCTGAACAAAATCAGAAATGAAATGTATACACCATTTTTAGTTAACTTCTCCTTTCTTTTTTTATTTTCCTTCGTATAGGCTACAGGAGAATAAAATTACTTCTAAAATAACTTTCACTATTTGTTTTAAAAGTTTGTTATACACTTAGAGATATAATAAAATAGGATTTTAAGACATAAAAAGGTACATGGAAATTGCAGCAATTGGGGAAGGCTAGAGAGCAGATGAATTTCAAATGAGGCAAAATGTTTTCTTGAAAAAATGAGGCTGTATTAGGACATGGAAACTAATGTAACTGTCAGTCAATTAAGATTGAGCATGTAGAGTCCAATGTTTTTCTTTTAGGCATGGGAAAATGAATTGCAAATACATTAATGATTCATTACTGAGTGCCTTTTAAAAGCATATGAACAGGATTAGTATCTCTTGAAATTCACTGCTACTCCTGAAGCTTGGTGTTGAGCAAGCAAGGCGCTTTGCTCTTGAAAATCTAACAACCAGTTTTGCAATGTCACCAATTTTTTTCAATCATCCAAATACCACCAATTCAATTAAGCTCATAAACCTCCTACCCATAGTTCTCCAGGATAAGCAGCTCCATTTAAAAGTGAATGTGGACGAGTCTGTGCTGTCCATGTGAAATATTGTTCAATCAACAGCCAAAGTTTTACTTGTCAGTTTTGATATATCCGATAATAGCTGTAGGTTGTTTTGCAATGTCCAATGTTCTGTGAAGATGGGCTTTTCATATTCTTTATTGTTTTTTTCTGACAAAATGTTGCCTGGACTTTTGCAGTTTTGTGAAATGAAACAACAGTAAAAACAATATATAATTTAACCCTCATAGACCTGACTGGACTGCAGATAAGTATCTTTCCCAGGCCTATGGCTAGTTTTGGCCAGGATATAATGAGTTCCTGTTCATTGATCCCTTATAAGCATCCTCAATGATTGAACACAACCCCATGCACAGCAGGCAGTCATTCATTTGTGCCTCTTTGCAGCTCCTTTTTAATCAGCATTTGACACTGTTGAAAATCAAATCTATAATTAAGCTTCACAGACAGTCAGAGTTTTGGCAAATAAAACCAAAAAGGAAAACCTGGAGACACATTTTTAGTCAAGCATCTATATAAATTCTCCAGTATATAGTCTGGGTGCCCAGTGATTTATTCTTACTTAATGGTTCTTAGTTTCTTTTTTCTCATTTTCTCTGCTGAGGTTATTACCCTGCATTATTAACACACTCACGTGTGACTCTTTTGTTGATTTTTTACTAGTGGGAATACACTTTTTTTTTAAAAACAGCTCTTTATTGTGTATATAGGTTTAAAGTAAAGGTGCACAAACACACTCACAAATCAACTTAATAAGCACTCTGATAAATAGCTCGGCAACTTAATTGGGACAATTGCTAGGGAACAGATTCAATGACCCCAATCAGTGAATTAATGGCACACCTAGTTGTGAAAAGTCCATTTAAATGATAGGGTTGGTGTTGTCTGCTGCCTAGTCACAGTAGTTAACAGGTGTGAATTGGTGTTCATAGCATAAATTTCCTGCTGCTTGACCCTTTGTTCACTTCAGGTTGCTTCTCTACTCCTTTATAGCTGCTAAGTGAATGGAAATTAATAGATTTATCTTAAATTTATCAGACTATATTAACACCTTCATAACAGTCCATTTTAAAAGTAAGATTATTTAGAAAGAATGTTCTCAGTGGGAACCTTTCTAATTATTTACTGTGTAGGCAAAATGAAGCCCATTTTCCATTCCATATTTGGCCACCTGCTTTTAAAGTAAATAAGTTCCAGAGTAACTAATGTGCTGCACTTTAGACAGAACTTTGACTTACTTATCTGGTTTCTTGGGGAATGTGCTGTTTCTGTGAACTTTACTGATTCCTTGATTAAAGGCCTTATAGTAACAGCTAAGTAATAAACTATTAAGAGCCTCTCCCCAGAAGTGGACATCTCTGGCTTCTGAATTCCATGAAGATCAATAGGGCTACACATCCCACAGGCCAGTGTGCTGATTTGTTTGCTCAGTATTTGTTTTCTTAGTGTAGTAAAGATTGGTCTACAAAGGTTATATGGCTGGATTTAAAAACAGCACAGATAGAACTATTCTTGCCTGTCTGTTGATATCTGAAGGTTGTTATATAAGAGTTGGGTTTGTCTGTTTTATATTTCCTTCCTCGTCCTTAAGAAGTTTATCTTTTATGGAAATAAGGTGAAGGAAAAATAATAATAAATTTAAGTAAATAAGAATGTCCTTTTCTTTTTTCCTTCTAAGTGAGTCTGTCACTTTAGGCTTTGCTGTGTCTCTAATGAGAATTTGTCAGGTAAACAAAGCTGGTCTGTTCCTTTCTCTAAGACGACATCCAGAAAATCTGACCAAATACTAAAAATCTGCCATTTTATGAAACTTTCTGACTGCAATCATAAGAAATATAGATGCAATCACGTTTTTAAAAAGAAGATGAAAAGAATTAAATAATCTATAAAATTCCTAACTAGTCTCTGATGTACTTGAATATAGGATAGATGTTACTGAAAGACTTATTATGTAGTGTCATATGTTTCAATCACAAAACTACGTACATGCATAATGTTTGTCTTGCAAGGAGAGAGATGGAATACATGATCCATAGCTGCCACATGACTTTCATCAGGCAGTTCAACACAACGCTGGTTACGCTGATAGCCTTGGTGGAGTATGACAGAGCTGAAGATCACTCTCCAAAGCCATTCAACCAGGCTATGTTGCAACTCCACAGCAAGCTGCAGATGCTAAAATTGTCATTTCACTGATAAAGAAGATGGAATAAGTGGTGGGACTGCATAAAAAAGGGAATTTCTCTCAACCCTATTGCTCTGTCACTGCTAGTCTTTTTTATCTGGAGATACTGCATTGACTTACATTGTGAGAAAGTAACCAAGCAAATGTAGTGATACATTTTTTGGCTTCATCTAAAAAAATCTGATGGTTCTTACAGAAAATCACATAGAATATTTTCAAATATAATTTTATTTGTTTGTCTTTGGAGATCCAAGATGTTCTAGACATAGTTTAAAGAAATATTAATAGCAGTATTAATTATATTAATTAAAGAAATATTAATAATAGCAGTGTGTGCTGGCTCTGGGTCTGTAAGAAAAGCCATGTGCAATAGGAGGTACATAAAGGAATTGCTAATACTGCCAAACCTAGATTCAACGTCCAGCTGTCTTTATGATAAGAGATAGCTAACCACAACTGTAGAAACAGTTCCATGAAGGAAGAGCAAACATACTGCTTATATTTTTGCTTGTGCAGGTGTAGGAACAGCTATCAGCACATCCTAGAGCAAAGAAAGCAAGCACAAGAACAGCTAACTGGATGCTCTCTTTTACTCTTTATTTTTTTTCTTTTCTTTTTTTTTCTACACGCCCCCTACATCAGTTTTTTGACTGCATGTTACCTGAAGTAGCAAGCAGAACTATATCAGCTTAATGTCTTGATTTGTAAGAGGTTTATCTTATAGCAGTTTTTATGTATTTATTTATTTATAAATATTTTTTTGAATTCATATATGTGCTTTTCTTTGTTTGGCTCTGGCCCTCATTTCCAAGCAAGAGCAGCCTCAAATGACTAAAGACAAGCTTTAATTGAAAACTCGAACACATGCTGAATGTGTCAGTGCTTGGACAGTCACTGTACACAAACATTTATATTCAATGAAAGGAAAGACCCACTAACCAAACCCAGCTTGATTGGAGTTCGAGACTGCCGAGCAGCAGTTGTCAGGCATGGCTACAGTACAGAGGCAGTAATACACTCTTTCCAGACAGATGGATGCGCAGAGGTCAACAAGAGACCCAAGGTCTGTCTGACTAGAGGTATTGAAAGAGCTGTAGAAAAACAAAATTGAAAAACATTCTACTGTGGACAATAGGAAGTTTCTAACAATTGTTCTTCTCATAGACATTCAACTAATGACAGATAAAATATATTTAAATGGCTTTTTTTCCCCCTTCATTTCAGTATAAGTTAGTAGCCACAGAAATCACATAGTATCATGACAGCAGTCAGGATGTACATCACATTGCACAGCATTATTTAAAAAAAAATACATCAAATTATTTATGGAGTTTTAATTATTTTAAATAAAATATAAGCCTTATATCAGTGCCTCATTTTTTTCCCCTTAGACCATCTAATAATATAAGCAATTATCTAAACATTTAGAGACAAATTTTACATTGCCTTTTAGTTGAAGTAATGTGACTGACATGTGAAGGTACGTTGCATAGTGTGGTGGATATCTTGTTAAATTATCCGTGGTATTGGGAACTTGCAGGTCGTTGACTATCCCAATTTAATTTGGCTAGTACAAGACATTTCTAATAATTAATACTGTAATAACACTTAATGATCTGCATTCATGCAATCTGAAAAACCAGCTAATGATGCAGTTTTTAGTGACTGCACAAACAGCAAGTTTTAAATTTGTCAAATGCTGCTATTTCAGCATCACACTGTCAGGCAGAGGAACCTGCCTGTGGGGCTATCACTGATCCAGACACTACAGATGTCCATGATGTAGCAAGAAGTGAAGGACTTAGTCTCAAGAGAGATGTTCTTTGGAACTAAAAATGGGAGCACTAAGCTCGTTTGGAACCTCTAACACTTCCCATTTTTTCCTCCTGTTCCAGTCTGCTTGACAGAAGGTGTAACAAGACAGTAGAAAATGGGGGATCAAAATTAAAAACAAAGCAAAACAAACAAAAAACAAAAAAACAAAAAAACAACCCAAATCTGTTTATTTGCCTCATGATAGTGGACAGTTAATCTGAGAAATAACTCCTAAGACTTTCTACTCTCAGGCTCTACCTGAAATAGTCAGAGGTTCATATGAGTGTAGGTCTTGTCCTGCAGCCAACATTATCAGGCCATTGGCACTGCTTTTATGTACTGCAGGTTATTAGATTTTAAACCTCTGAAAGAATAGATGAGCTTTTACACCTCTTTCAGACATCTTTTTCATGAGAGTGGATTTAGGAAACATTCATATTGATCTATAATGGGGGTAACTTTATAATCAGCAATTAATATAAAAGAATATTCTTTCTTCCTCAAAGCTCCATCACACCTTTTAGAATAAACACACACTAAAAAACTCAAATCTTTGGTGCTATAAATTCTCAGTGCATTTAACCAAGTAGTGTAGCATGAAATTGTTTTTAATCACCAAATTTCTTTGAAAGTTCAAGCCTAAACTAGAAAATTCTAAATTGTATTTTGCTATTCCACATTTTGGGATTATGTAGCTTATTTTCATTAGGTGATGGCTCTAGGTTTAGGAAATGGAAGAGGCTGAAAAAAAAACCAAAAAAAAACCACACAAATCAAAACTAATCAAAAGACAAAGAAGTTGGGTGGCTGAAATGTCTTACTGACAAAAAATAAATAAATTGAAAAAATAAAATTAATACCTTTCCCACATCAAGAAGGAAAAATGTTGACTGTTGAGTAAAATAAAGCAGGAAGATATCTCATTCTGACAGAAGTGTAGGTCTATTATGAGCTTATAGGAGGATCTACATGAATGTGAAAATGAAACAACTTAGTCTTTGAGAGTATGGAGATTTTCTTTTCTCAGTTAAAGTTAAAAAAGAAAAAACAAAAAAGCAACAGACTTCCTAAGCAAGTCAGGACCGCATGAAGATTGGTAAAAAATTAATTATTTTCTACACTTAGAATTGCCATTGTGCTTTGAAATTTAAAAATTATTATTTTTTTTTAATTTTGCATTTATTTTTCATTGTGCTTGGTGCTGTGAGCCAGTAACCAAGAAAAACATTATAAAACTGCTTGAATGATCAAAAGAAAAAGGATGAGCATGTGTACCTTCTATCAATCTTTTGATATGTACAAATCAACAAACTCAATTCCTGTAACTAATGTGATGGTACATGGACTTTGACTGAGGAAGGGCTAAGTCCAGCCAAAGTACACAACTGTTCTAAGAAAAGAATGTTAAGGTGCAGGGAAATTTCATGTCTCACTTCTCCTGAGGGCATCTACTCTTTGTAGTTTCAGTTAGAGTTTTAATCTCAGTATTATATTAGGTTGATATTTTACTGAGCTGGATACATGGCTTTGATATCCAGCTGTAAAAGAAAATTGGCAATTCCTCTTAGAAGGTGACTCATTCACTTTAGGCCATAGTTAATTTTCTTTATCTGTGTCTCTAGGAACTGCTGCAATCACAGACATGCTCCACACATCATTATGGGCTTATCCTTAATGATGATTGAACTATGAGAATTTAGAAGTGAAGGACAACTAGATCAAACGAAGCTCATATGATCATTTTCAGAACTGTTTTAAACAAACCATTCTTGTTAGGAGTGAAGTCCAGGTGCTAATCAAGAACAAAAATCCCAATATTCTAGCGAGTGTGGGCTCATCCTAGATTTCAAATTCATTAAATACACCTCCACTTCCCTACTCAATACTTTAACCTGAAGTTTGCCACCATTTTGAGTAAAATTCGTAATAACTTTGTGTTTCATACTGGAATCAGCAGCATGTAACAACGTGTAGAGGACTGAGTTAATTCAAGTAAGAATTTAAAAGGCCCACACAACTGTTACAAGAGGCGTTTAGCTCATCCACACCATGTTATTTGTTGCCTTAGCACCATAGCACATTAAAACAGTAAATCAAGAGATTTTTCTTATTTCTTTCTTTATTTTTTTTCCCTCCAGTTTGTCTCTCTTTCTACCACATTACAATAGGATTTCAGGGGTTTCCAGAGGTAACAAAAAAAATCATAGAAAACAATGGTTCATTAAAGTTGATGCAGGCTATAAAATACGAAGAAATTCATATTTTGCAGCCACTTCCATGTTTATTGAAATAGGACATTCAAAGAAATAAGCAAAAGAGAAATATAATACTTATAAAAAACTTTTATTTGTAGTTCTGATACATACAGATCACACATTAACATGTGGTTTCACACATTGTTAGTAAAGATGACTTTTGAAATTTAGGCCCTTCTTTAAATTCTCTAGAGTACCAATCACAGCTCATGTCTGAAATAATGGCATCATCTACAATAACAAATACATTCCTCCTTTCCTTGCACTGCCTTACCTTGTCTTGTCTTGTCATGCCTTGCCTTGCCTTCCCTTCTCTTTTGCTTATCTTACGTTATTGCATTTATTTCACTGGCAAATGTACTAAAACATTTTTCACACATTTGTAGTAGATATACATGTACTGATATACTAAAATAAGAGTTTGATTTTTGTAATGCTGGCTTTTATGAAAAAAGCCAAGTATTTGACCAAGTAAATATGGCTGAGACTACAATTGATAAGTGGATGGTGGTCATTTCACTTATCAAAGACAATGAATTTTTATTGCCAAGGTACCTATTCTTTCCAAGATAAAATAAGAATCAGCAGATCACCAGAGATTCTCATGAAACACAAAAATAAATGACTGGGAAAAACACAATGCTGTCATTAGTGTTAACCATTTTTCTTAGAAAGTTTTGAAATATTTGTTTCCCTATTTGTGAAAATAATTCTAATCCTTTTTGATCAATGGCCTGTGCAGTGAATGAACAGTTTTGCACTGTTTTGTTTATTAACTAGACATAGTTTTTCAGAAAAATAAAAAATCAGAAAACGAATTTACTTTTTAAAACTCGGAGAAATGAAAGGAAGTTCCAGTCTGGATTAAAATACTAAATTAAAAGAACTACAAAATTTAATCAGTGTCTTTCAGAGACTTTCTTTTAAAAAAATATTGTAATACTTGCAAATGATGTATACTTTTATATCTCACTGTGTTGAACTTCTAGAATATCTTAAAGAATATCTTACCAGAATTTAATATCTAAAAAAATCTCCATTTAAGTAAGCTGATTTCAAGAAATATTCTTAATTTCTACGGAAGTCAAGGAAACTCAACAGCATTTTCAGGTGTTCAACTCTCCTAAAATCATTGAAAGAAACAAAATGAAAATCATCAACGTTTATCTTCTGTATGGAATGAGTAAGATTCTGCAATAGACACTGTCAGTGGTTTATCAACCTATCTGACAAGTGTTATACGTATGTATGTGGACATATGCCTACATAGTAGAGTGGCTTATATAATGAAGTGCCGAACTGAGGTTCGAGTATTTGAGGGCACGCAAAATCACATGGACAGCACTTTCCTTAGACACAGTATAATGCTACTATCTGGAAGTCCTCTTGACTAGAACTGTTTGACCTATCTTAGGATTGGTCACTTGAATTGTTCTACATGCTCTGTAGGCAAATTTAAGTGACTCTCATAACAGAGATAGCATTATTAAAAATATTTTAATTTTACCGAGTACCTTGTATTTACTGTTTCAAATTCTATAATTTCAGAGAAATGTGCTACTGTCACTTGCACTGCCTTACTTAACCAGTTTTCTTATGGTACCAACCTATTTACAGTTCGTTACCATAGTTCTAGTTTCTGTAACAATCATTGAAATAACTCAGGCATTCAATCCCAGCAAGCCACAGTCTATTCCACACTTTGAAATTCATAGATTTAACAGCATAGTGTCAGATCATTTTTCATAACCCTTGTTTCCTTGTCAGCATGTCATAGCCAGTAAAGAGCTGCTAGATTAGTACAAATATATAAATCTTTTCTCAGTTTCACCTCACTGCTGCTTAATACTACTCTACTACACCACTGTGCTTACTAGCTTAAAATACCTTCTGTTTGGAGAAACGCATATTTATTATTATTATTAGCGAGTTTTTGTGCAATTTCCCTGAGCACGGGCTGACAGCTGCATAGCAGTTTGTCATTTATCATTGTACACAAGATCTGTCAACTTGAGAAACAATTTCAATAAAAAAAAATCTGCATTAAATTACTTTGTAAGAGGAAATAAAAAACAGCTCAGGCTTTTGTATGTGCTATTCTGTGTCTCTTCTTATTTATTTACTTTTGTCTACTTTTTTCTTCTTTTTTTAATTTTGGTTGTGAAAGGTACTTAATGTACCAAAAACAATTTGTACAAGCATTATTTCACCAATTGAAAGTGTGTACGCCTTGCTGAGGTCTTCCTTATCTAACTGTTGCTAATACATTTTCATGCTGTGCTCTTATGGCTTCATTTTACAGTTGACAAGATCACCCACTCCATGCTGTGTTGGAAATGGGACCCTCGTCACTCTAGTCCATAGAGTGCACTTAACATGTGAACAACAAACAACAAAAAGTTACTGCTTTAAAGCATCTTCATCCCTACATCCCTTTGTTGTAAACTTAGCCTTGTTTTTATGGTTCACTTTAATAAATGAAACTGTAACAGCTATGCAAATCTGAAATACTGTACCTATCAAAAAGAGAGAGGATTTACTAACCTATAAGTTATGTTGAGTTAACCTCAGAGTACGTTAATGGCACCCATCAAATTCTTCAGAAATCTGCAGTACTCCTTTTCTGCTGACTCCATCCATCTCAAAACTTACAATAGGAAGAATAATGTATCTTTTCCATGACACAGCATTTTTTCTCCACTTATTTTTTTAATTATTTATTTTTGGTACATAATGCCCTGTAGCATATCAGCTTCTAAGGCTTGTAGTCAGTTAAACAAGCTGGGGCAATAATTGCTGTGAAATTACATTCTGGACAACTGAAAAAGAAGGATCAGTATTAGAGCCTCGTTTTCCACCCTGTCAGTTCTTTCTCCAGCTATGGATTTGTTGTCATCTGCACCTGATGATTTTGCTGACACCCCTGTCAGAAAATGAATTTTTCACTCCTCACTTCATTGACTCCATTCATAGACTGTAACTGTCACTCTTGAGCTCACTTAGTCAATGCGTTTGTTTCTACATGAACAGTGGACAGACAGACATGCACATGAAACCATGAAATATTCAGTAGACATATAGATTACTCAACAGAAATGATAGCATATTGTTCTCCAAGAGTCAGTATTCACAGAGTCCTGTTTTTCTGATAAAACAGTCAACCTTTAGTAGTCGGTACCAGATACTGAATTAAGATGCACAAAGCTGCCTGCAGGCAGCCTGCTTTCAAGATGCAGAATCACAAAGTTTTACAAGTGTGAGCAGAATATTCTTGTGTACTACAATGAACTGCATTGCAAGGCTTCACTGCTGTTGCTGGCACAAGTGTTTTAGAAAATACTTAATCATACAAAGAATCAAAAAGAGCGAATGTTAAAAGCCTACACAAAGATTTGTGGTAGCACTGGCACAGATATGTATTATCACAGAATCATAGAAAAGAATCACAGAATCCTTAGAGTTCGAAGGGAGGTCTGAAGGCCATTCAGTCCAACTCCTCTGAAATGAACAGAGGCATCAGAGCTAGATCAGGTTGCTCAGGGCCTTATCCAGTCTCTCCCTGAAAGTCACCAGGGACAGGGCACTAACCACATCACTACGCAGCCTGTTCCAGTGCCTAACTACCCTCGCTGTAAAATATTTTTTTCCTTATATCCGATCTACACTCTTTGAGCTTGAAGCCATTTCCTCTTGTTCTGTCACCAGAGCCCCTGCTAAAGAATCTGTCCCCTTCTTTCCTGATGCTCCCCTTTAGATACTGAAAGGCTGATACCAGTTCAACTA
Organism: Perdix hodgsoniae; assembly: GCA_035772895.1. Taxonomy (NCBI): domain Eukaryota; kingdom Metazoa; phylum Chordata; class Aves; order Galliformes; family Phasianidae; genus Perdix; species Perdix hodgsoniae. The sequence continues at coordinate 2,479,265 of JAPSGF010000086.1, forward strand.
GCAACCATCTCTTCTGCAGGCTGATCAGCCCCAGTTATTTCAGCCTGTCCTCATAGGAGAGGTGTCCCTTCTTACTCTTCTTAAAATTGGGTGTGATCTTGCCTTTTTCCCAGTCACCAGGGACTTAACCTGATTACCACGACTTTTCAAATATCACTGAGAGTGCCTTGGCAACCACATTAGCCAGTTCCCTTAGAACTCTGTGGTGCATCTCATTGCAACCCATAGACTTATGGACGTTCATGTTCCTCAGGCAGTCATGAACCTGATCCTTAATTACAGTGAGAGGGACAATGCGTTCCTGAACCCCTCCTACCAAACCAAATGAGGACTGAGAACTGTGCAGTGAGCTGTCATCAGGGAAAATGGAAGCAAAAAAAGTTAAGTACCTCAACATTCTCCTTGTTTGCTGTTACCAGCCTACCTGTGTCATTCACTAGACAGAGTACGCCCTCCTGGACTTTCCTTTTCAGATTGAGGTACCTGTGAAAGCCTTTCTTGTTCTGCTTGGCATCCTTAATTAAGCCCAGTTCAAGCTGGCCCTTGGCTTTCCTGACCCTACCTCTACCTCTGGCAGCTTTCTTTTACTATTCCCACCATACCTGACCCTATTTCCACTGCCTGCATGTGGAAATCTTACATCTTACTCTTCCACTTGACCAGCAGGTCCTAGTTCAGCCATGCCTGCCTCCCACCTTCCTTTCCTGACTCTACACCTGGGAATGGAGAATTCTTGCACTCTGAAGAAGGCCTCCTTTAAGATGTGCCAGTTCTGCTCCACACCCTTGCCCATGAAGGCAGTTTCCCAGGGTGCATTTTTTAGTAACTCCAAGAAGCTGGAAGTTAGCTGTCCTAAAGAGTTTTACTTCCTAGTTTTACTCTTCACCCATATCATGTCCCTCTGAAGTGGGAATTCAACCACAGCCCGGTCACTACAGCCCAGGCAGCCTCCAGTACTGATGTCACTGAGCAGTTCATTGATGCTGGTGAGCAGAAGGTCCAGTATTGCATTCCCCCTGGTGGGGCCATCAGTTACTTGACTTAGGAAGTTGCCCTTAATGCATTCCAGGATCCTCCTGGACTGCCTACATCTTACCACACTACTTTTCCAGCAGATGGCTCAGCTGGTTAAAGTCTCCCAGCAGGATGAACACTTGTGATCATGACACCTCCTGTAGCAGGATGTGTTCTCACTCATGCTTACACCAGGTTCTGTAAGACTTGGTTCACTTGAAGTTAATATAGTTAAACAAGTGATAAAAAAAATTATATTATTCTAAAAAGAAGTAGGCTGCCCAGTAAATAACAGCCTTAATCAGCACAACTTGACACCAATTGAGGCAAATTCTACTATTGATGAGTTTTTCAGTAAATGATCTCTGTCTGTAAGCAGGCTTCAGAGGGTAACCAAATATAAAATCAGCTGATGCTGTCCTTGGAAAATTGTTGAGCCTTTTCATGCCATTAGACTTTTGCAGAACTTTTTGATAAAAATAATGAAAATAAAAAGCTGAGAAATGACAGTGAATGGCAATACAAGAACACTTACACTGACTTTAAATTTAGCAGCATTTAACAAAGGATTTTCAAATCATTCCCGTCATTCATTGTTAGCAAAACTATCCTGACATGGATGTAACGTTCATTGCTGAAATGCTCAATCACTTATTGGAATACAATCTATTAGATAAAGTTATGGTCATTTTGATTTCAAAATAGTTATTTCAAAGAAAAGGTTATTTATTTATCTATCTATCTATCTAGCTAGCTATTTATTTATTTATTTTAAGTACTAGAGGGTTTTATCTTGACAAAAATGGCATTTTTAATGTTTTCCTTTTTGCTTTAATCCCTGAGTTCTGGTTGCAATGCGCAATATTTTTCTTCCAAGTCAATTATAACTCTAAAAGCAAATGAAATGTAATTACCATTTTATTGACACATTAATAAATAGTATAATCAGCTGTTATATGCTTTCCTCAAAGGTGTTGCTTTCACAAGCTTTGTGATTAACCAGCCAGACTCCAAGAAGTGGAACAAAGAGTTGGTGAGATATCTACAGTGAGAAAATAGGGAGACAGTGATTTCAAACAAAATAAAGAGAGGGGTATTTCTAATACTGTCTCATAGAGAGAGCATAGAGAAGCAGATTGAATTGAAACACATAATGGGGCAAATATTACAAATCATTGCATTCCATCTATAGTTACAATATTTTGTTACTCTACAAATCTACTGCCCAACAGCTTCTTGTTTTAGTACTTTGGAGCAATGTTACAGTCTTAATTAAACATTCTGGAATCTGGTGCAAATCAGTTTACTACACTGATTATTCAACTGGACTTGCAGTCTCTGGGTAAAAGAAAATCACCAAAACTGAGCAGTCGGTTTCATGACAGACAGTGAAAATTATTGGCTCTTTAGGAAATAATCTCTGAGAAGTAGTTTGTTGACCTTAAAGAGCTTTGATATGTAGTGCACTGGACAGTAATCTCCAGTTTGAATGACAACTTTCTTGCGCTTTGATAGCTAGGTTTATATCCATGATTATGTTTTATTTATGATGAAAATAAAAATATAACAGTCATGAGGTACTTAAGTTGTTTGAAACAATTGCTGAAAGGGGAAAAAAAAAAATCCCCTGCTAAATATCTAGGAACAGTTAAGCAGAGAGGAGTAATAAGTTTACAAATTGGAGTAAAACTGCTATTCTATCAGAGAAACATAGTTTTTACAGGGGAAATGTTACAGAGGCAAAGTGAAACAATTATCAGGTGTTTTAGGAAGTTCAGTGGCATTCAGTAATTTCGGCTGAAATTTTGATTGAAATTGTACTCGTGTTTCACACTGGTTCAAATGAAGTTAGAAAAACATGGAGGAACTATCAGACCATTTGATCCAAAAACTTACAGATCAAGGATCTGATACACAAAGGAATTATTTGAAAAATGACTGGCAGGATCTGGAACAAAGAGTGTCTAGCACACATTAATATAATTGCTATAAAAAGAAGGGATAAAGAGAAGAATGGACAAATGAATAGAGAAATGTTACCAGCTGCTCTTTGACCTGAATGACAATAATGGAAATTTTAATTGCAATTTTTTTCTTATACAGGAAAAAAATAATCTATCTTTAAAATAGGTAGTGCAAAAAGCAGAAGAGTCCTGTTTAGCAAGTCTTCTTGAACTGTTATTTCTTGCCCATTATTTATTACAGCCCAGTGTAAAACCTAATGTCACCCCACTCTAGAAGAAATGTGAGCATGTGGACTATTTTATATAGTGAATTTGCCTAATGTAGCACAATTACAGGAATGCACTGAGTAACTTCAGGCTGTTTCCTCAGTAAAGAATTCTTTACAGAGTGCCTACAAGGCACACCTGTGCCTCATTACCTGCGCTGATATTTTTGTCATGCTGATTTGAAGGACAAAATAGGATTAAGAGTTTCTACTTCTATAATGACAAAGAACACAAAGAAGACACATAGAAAAAAAAAAGGAAGTAAAACTCAAAAAACTGCCACGTAGTACAATAGGAAGACAAAACTACAGAGTTAGCTGTAACTTTGCAGCTAGAAGTCTCTGTATAGAAAACAATTCCATTTTGTTAACAGGCCACAAGTGTACACTTAAGAAGCAGGTGAACAAATGTAACTGTGAGAAGTACAATGATGTTTCTAAGTCTAAATTTTGTTCTTCCCCAGGCACATATGTTCATCTATTGCATAGTATTTTTGTGTGTGGTTTTATTTTTCCTCTCTATTTTAAAACAAGTGGAGATTTTCCCTTAATGACCACAAAGAGGTAAAGGTTTACACAGGATTCCTTTTCAAATCTGTCACATCTCTCTTTCTCTATTAATGAAATAATACAGCCATTAGATTTTTCTCTCTCTCTATTCATGGCATTGCTCCGGCCTGTGAGGTCAATAATGACTGAAGGCCATTAATATCTGATACCTGCAAAGGTCTTGTATTAAACACTGATACTGCCATTAAGATCTCTGGTGAATAGGTTTCCATATCAGAAAAACACCATTGGAGTTATCAGCAGCTGGCACAGTTTTAACATCAGTCGAGGCCAAAGAACAAACAAATAGAAACTGAAATACTCCATCATCTCTGTGTGCAGGTAGCTGGTAAGGTAACGGAGTAAATTTGTCCCGTGTTTTCTCCTGCCATATGCATTCCTTTCACAAAGAGGCACAGATGTGTAACTGCCATGACTCACAGTCTGATCACTGTGACTAGCTTTTCATTCAGTTTATTTGCTCTTAAGTCTTATTTGCAGACAATTTTATTCTAGAGAATCAAATACGCAGAGGTAAGGCTGAAGTTGTTACTGAAATCAGGAGTAAAGGAGTTTTTAAAAGAGTTTTTAAAGGAGAAAGGAGTTCCTTCTTCAAAGGAATAAAAGTAAAGGATGTGACATGCACTTGAGAGTTTTAATTTAAATTTCAGTCATCATCAGCTTAAATACAAGGACTGTTCTGAAAGTAATGCCACCTATTTTATTCTGTTGGGCCACGATGTCAGAGTTGATGTTGGTGGTGCAACAGTGCAGGCTTAACCATTCATTAAATTTTGTTGCTGCCTGACTAAATGGCATCTGACATGGAAGTATATGCAAAGCAAAGCTGTGCCATTGCATTCCTCCATACAGAAAAAAATGACACCAATTGACATTCATTGATGCTGTCTGAATGTTTATGGAGATCTAACAGTGGATGTGAGCACACTGAAGCAGTGGGTGATGCATTTCAGCAGTGGTGGCAGTGGCAGTGGGTCACCTTCACTGGTGCAGACTTTTTCAGGTGTGACATGCAGGTTCTTGTTCACAGCTGGTGAAAATAAACAGCTAATGGTGATGATTGTTGAAAACTAGTGTTTCACAGCTGACAATGTGCTCTGTCAAATAGTGTTATTGTGCTCTTTCTGCTGGATTTTGTATGGAAATAAATAGGAGGAATTACTTCTGGTGTGATCTTCATGTTAAAGAGAGGTTAATATAAAAGTCTTGCTGCTAATCAAATGCAGAGTCAGTGCCACTGTACATTCTTGTTTCTGTTTGCTTGGAAATGAACATAAGATTTGATTACACTATGTCCTTGTATACGTAGTGGAAAAGAAAAAGTGCTGAAGGTTTGATCTGGACAAGATTCTACCTACCTATGTCTTGTGTTTTCATTCCCCAGCCTGCCCTCACAAGGTAAAAATATATTGCTAGAGTCTTTGTAGACCATAAGCACTTGCTGATGGAGCAGCACCTAAAATCAGAGCAAAAAAAAAGTCTGCTTTACATCTCTGTTGACTGGGAATTCATTTGTGTATATGTGCTACAAATCACTATCTCCACCAACTGCTTGATATGGAAAGAAGAAAATGACACTAGTAATGTATGACCCTGAGAGTAGAGGAATTGTAGCTATTTACATCAGTTGTCAGCAACCTGCTGCTTGTTTGCAGTGTTGCTGCATGGATATAGATAACCTCTCTGAAACATTAGCTGAGACAAAGCAAGTAATTCTTTGTTGACACATTGTCAGTTTCTAATTTGTTCTCAAACTGTGAGGTAAATCCTCCATCTCCACTGGAAAAGGGTCCGCTCTATCTCACATCAGGCTTTCTGCCCTTTTCACTTTCTATTCTCAGCTGGAAACGTAGTCGAAAAGGAGTTTCCTGCCCAGAAACTGATAAAACATACCAACAGAATTATCTGGAGAGTTTAACCTTAGCTGCGGTCTCTTTACATCACCCTGAATAAAAACACAGAGAAATGCGGAAGGGAAACCATGATCCTTATTAGCGTGGCATCAGAAATCAGAACGGCTGTTTTTGCAAGGAACAGAGATTATCCCTTGCACAGGAAAATGTGGCTTCAGCTACAGAAAGAAAAAAAAGCCCCAGACCCAGGTACTGGTGAGGAAAAATGAAAAGTTGAGAAACAGAATCAGACTGATGACTCTTCATGACACATTGTCATGCCAAGAAGAAATAACAATCGTTGTGGCAAGGACTTCCTCATATTTCCATTCCTACTTTGCGTTTCTTTTGAAGAGCCCACATTAAGAATACAGTAAAACGCGATGTGCCAGGAAATTTCTTGCACAGAGATTGACCTGATTACATTTCACTAGGCACAGAAGCTCATTCTTCTTTCTGACTGCTGCTTGGATACAAGACTGACAGTTGGACTACATCACTTGGATTAATGGGTTAAAAGCTGACATCTTTTTAGTATTTTGGACTTCATTTTCTTTATCTGCTTGACTTTCATGCTCAGAGTGCTCTTGCCACAATATTCCTGTAAAAGTACACTTGTCAGGGTCCATTTGCTACTAGCTACCTTGATGGTGACACTAGCGATGGCTGTGGTTTACCTTTTGACCTTAGAGAGGCAGCAGATGGGCCCAGTAATAAATCCCGATTATTAGTGAAGGAGCCAATAGCTTGGAAAGACAGAAATAAAAGTCAGGCAGTTTTACACTGCAATTCTTGTTATCTGCTTTGATATGGAGTTGTGGGCCATGTCAAGGGTGATGATGAGCAACCTCGGCTGTCTGCAGCCCTTTGCTCCCTAGTAGTGCGTGCCACTAGCTTTCTCCTCCTGCCTTCCATCCCTCCTCCTTTCACCCCTTGGCAGAAGTGACTTGGAGCAGACACCAGACTGCCTCATCTTCATGAATTGGCTTAAGCATCTGAGTCTGTGATTTACAAACAGACGGCAGCAGGGTAAGAGCCCTTGGAGCAACCAAGGGACAGCAGGAGCTGGGTCCTACTCCTTGTGCCATTGTGGTGAAGTTCTTTGAGGAGGGTGTGAGGTACCATAGTGGATGGCAAGAGGAGGCCTGACCCCAGCCTGAGTTTGTCACAGGATGAGGAAGCTTGGCTGAGACATTTCAAACAGCGTCTAAAATTTAAAAAATAGAATAATAAAACCAATGCTGTGCTCTCCTCAACTTTCAAGACAGTTTGCACGCTGTTTGTCCAAGCCAGCTTGTGGCCAAGGCCCTAAAACGAGAACTGAAGTGCAAGAACTAGGTTGGGCCTTGGCTATGGAAAACCAAATTTAGCCACATTGTTCAGCTCAGACAAATACTTTCCATTTTTGGAATAAAGATGTTTGTTTTACTCCTTTTACTTATTTATTTCCAACTTGTATAATTTGTTGGGAGAAATGTCTGAATTGTTTCTAGGCACAGTACGTAATTTCCATGCTCAGACAAAATTCCTGGTAAATTGTGATTTTGCACAAGACTGTATTATGTTTCTTCATTTACACAGAAAAGCTGCCTATTGTGGCAGCTACATAAGCCAAATTTCCAATATCCCATTACTACATGCACATATTTACAACTTATTCACAAACACTCTTATGTGTCATATGATCCTGTGTAGGAGAAGGATTAAACAACTGCAGTTTTAGTCAACTATTAGACGATAAATAGATTATTATATAATTATCATATAATTATATACAATTATATATTTTATATAAATATATAAAATATTTATATTATATTATATATAATTTAAATATAATTATATTACATAGAATTAAGCACAAGGATTATTAAGATTTTTTCTCTAAATTATCTCTATATAGTGTTTGTTTTGTTTTGTTTTGTTTTCATTTTAGTTATTTTTTGCTCATTTCTAGGAAATGTGAAAATTCAAAACCAAAACTCTAATATTTTTACCTTGATTTTTTGAGTGAAAAAAAGAAAAGTGAGATTAGTAATTTTGTCTTCTCATCATCCAAGGAATTGATTGTTTGAAATGTCTGAATTTTTCCATTCAGTGCTGTTTTCTCAATAGATACAGAAATTATCTTGCAATTTAAAACAATAATTTAAAATCCCCATAATTTATACTGTTCATTTTATATCTGTGAGCAGTCCAGTTTAATGTGAGCATTGTGAAAAGACTATACCTTTTAATCCAAATCAAAGAAAACTTCACACTAGAGTTTACTAGTAGGAATGGCTATGCTTTGTCCTGGTTTAATATGAGAATGTTTTTAAACCATTGGTTTTCTGAAGTGTTACTGCCAAACTAATATTGATTTTCAACAAATCAGTCATTTAAAATTCCAGTGAATTATGAAGAGACTTCTTCCTACAGACAAAAAATAGGACAATTTTGATTGCTGGCTGTATTTATTTCAGGAATATTACTGAGAGGGGTATTCTTATATCAAAAAAGTTCTATAATGCATTTTCAAACATGTAAATCTCAGAAGGAAAAGGAAAAACATTTATTATTTGATTAAATATCATTTATTTACCTAAGCAGATTTTTTCTGTAAAAATATTTGGTAGCAAATCTAAAATAGGTAGCTTTAGTTGCGATACTGCAACTTTTGTTAATAAAAGTACCAGAAAATCAATTTAAGATGCCATTTTCTATCTCTGTTTAGAGTAAGTGAAGAATACACATAGGAATTGGGCCCTTAGTTTGTTAACAACAGACACAAGCTTAGTGCAAAATTATTAACAGCTAGTGGTTTTACTTCATCAGGCATTAGTTATATCAATCATTTCCTTTCCAGCATGGAAACAGAAGCTGTACTGTTTTGGAGAAGAAAGTGTATGTGTATGTTGTGTGTGTTCCATATAAATTACCCAGGTGTTTTAATACATCCAGGTGGTTTTTTTTATTCCTTTTGGAAAAACAGAAAGGAAACAACCCAAGGGCTAATGTTCTAATTATCAGTGGTTGTGCAAACCTCCAAAAACCATGTATTCTATAACCCCTGGAAAAATTCTGACATGTTATAAACTGGCTAAATTAGCTTAAATCAGTAAACAAACAAATTGGTGCCAGCACAATAGTACAATAATGCAGTGCATACTAAGTGACTTATTTTCGTAATGTCAAAAATAGCTGTATTAAACAATGCTAAAAGGCCTTGATTTGTCTTTATGTAACTTGAGTTAGAAATTTAAGAAGCTATAATTCCTGACTTTTAAAGAACAGTAGAACATAATTTCTTAGAAATTTTTTGGAAATTACAAATCAAATAATTAACGTTTAAAAATGTAAAAAATAAAACCCTGGAAGCTTGGGTGCATGACTATTTTTTAGCTCAGGATAAAAAGAGGGAGCCAAGTTCTCCTGGAGAGCAGATCATTGTGCTAAAATCAGTAATGTTGAAATAAAATACACTTGAGAGAGATTACTGCATATAAAGAATGAAGATGGAGACTGCTTATGTAAGGGGTGATAAAAAAGCATATGGAGAAAGGTATAAAAACATAACAAAATCTGAGACACTCCATATTAGCTTTTTGTAATCAATGATATAGGAAACAAAATGTAATGAAAATGCGTATTTTTCACTCTTTTTAATTGCTGATGGCTGCTTGTCTGCTTTTCTATTCTCTGTTAGAAAATGCTGTGAATATTTAAAATTTATGAATCACAGGTAATATCCAATGTAAATTAACTGCAGAACTGTGGGCAGAATATTGCACAAGCCTTTCCTTTCACTGTTATGCAAGTATACGAGAACTTCTCTGAAAGTAATACCTGTTATGGTGTTGGCCTGTGATGTATGTTGGTGGCATGGCAGTAGAAGTTGAACCTTTTGGTCAATATTCCAGCACTGCAGCAGAGAAGCAGTCTAACAAAATGGTAATTGATATGAAAGTGCATCTGTTGCACAGGTTGCAACTGAATTCCTTCATGCAGAAAAACTGGCACCAATTGACATTCACTTTGCTGGCTGAACATTTCTGGAGCCTGACAGCACAGTGAAGCAGTGGGTAGTATGTTTCAGCAATGGTAAGAGTGATAGTGGGTCATCTCCACTGGTGCAGATTTTTACAAGTGCAGTATGCAGAATATTGTTTATGGCTGGCAAAAATAAATAGATAATCATGGCAAATATTGAAAAATAATGTTCTGTAGCTGAGAATGTGCTCTATCAGTGTTATTGAGCTCTTTGCATTAGTTGTAGCTTCCAGGGAAATAAATGGGAATAATTACTTTTAGAGTGACCTTTGTGTGTATATACAAATATTTGGTTTAGAAGGAGGAGACCGGGAAAGCAATGTCCCTACCACTGTATGTGAAGATCAGGTTCATGCCCTGAGAAACCTGAGAAACCTGAACATCCACAAGTCTATGGGTCCTGATGAGATGCATCCCAAAGTCCCAAGGGAAATAGCTGATGTAGTCACCAAATTAGCAGATGTAGTTGCCAAGACACTTTAAATTATATTGGAAGAGACATGGTGATAAGACAAAGTCCCTGGTGGCTGGAAGAAGGCAACATCACACCCAATTTTAAGAAGGGTAGAAAGGATGATCCCAGGAACCAGTGACCTGTCAGTCTCACCTCTGTTCTGGGGAAGATCATGGAACAGATACTCCTGGAGGGTATGCTAAGGCACGTGGAAGGCAGAGAGGTGACATAGAAGAGCCAGCATGGCTTCACCAAGGGCAAATCCTACTTGGCCAATCTAGTGGCCTTTTATGATGGTGTCATTGCATCAATGGATAAGGGAAGAGCCACTGATGTCATCTATCTTGACTTCAACAAGGTCTTTGACACTGCACCCCACAGCATCTCATAGTATATAACTCATAGTTATTCAGCATGCAGTTTTGTATCTTTTCCATTCTAGAATAATACACCTATACAATATGCAGTGCAATTTACTGTGCTTTCCCTTGCTTTCTAACAGCCTTAATGAATGCCAATATGTATATAAATGAAGCTGTCTATCTCTCATAAAGTATTATAATCATTTAGGAATTAACTGCCAGTATTCGGTCAGTTTCCAGGTACACAAATTGTGAATCCAGAGAAATGGCTCCTCATCACATAAGAAGGCAGGGCTTGTTATAGTATCCTGCCTGTCTGCACAGAAATAACTTAGCTTCGAGAGTCTGCCCATGATTACTACACAGCTGACCTTATTTCACACCATACTATTTTTCATGTCAGAATTCTCTGGTCTTGATGCACTACTGAGAAGATACAGTCTCCATATGTTCTCCATATTGAACCTGTGTTCAGTAGCAATAGCAGTTCTTTTACATCTCAGCACTCAAAGACATTGGACACAAATGGTTCTGTTATAAATGGCTACTTCTCACTGTCATTCTTATTTTTATCCAATCACGCTTGGGAGACCAAGGGGAAAGTGGAGATTTATTTCTGTGTTTATTTTCACGTGAAGAATTTGACAGCTTCCCTCCTCTTTTACAGTGTACGGCCCATCCACTGTCCTTCCTCTGTGAACAATTTTGATGGGTTTTGAGAGAGCGATAGAGACGCAGAAAGATATTCATTCTGTGTATAGTTCATCCTTTATGTTCTATTTCAATGTAACTTCAATGTGATAAAGATTTTCTGCTGAGGTAACAACAGAATTTTGCGGGGAAAGCTGGAAAAGTTCTTTATTCCTCTTTCTGAGAAATCAAATAACTGGAAACTAGAACTATGCAAGTTTAAAATTGTTTCTTTTAACAGGGAGGACAGGTGCTTATGGGGATGATGTACACTGCCCTTATAGGCTCTATCTCAACATAAAATTGTGAAAAACTTTGCAAAATGAACTGTTTGCATAACTTAACAAGTAGCATTCAGTTTCCTGATATTTGTGCTGTATATGTTTTATTTTGCTATATGATTGTATTTCTCTATTTCTATTTATCACCGACCTGCCTTTATCACTGGCATCAAATAATTTATTTTATTTATTTATTTATTTAGTAACTATAGTTTGCAACTCTATGCACCATCTCCTCCTAGAGATTTAATTTAGCTATTGTGTAGGTTCTGGTCTATTCAGTATTTTACAAAAACTGCACGTTTGTATGATTGTATAACAACTGTTTCATCAGTACAAAATGGCATTGAAAAATGGAATCCAAGAATCTCTCTGTAATCTCTCTGTTCAGTTCAAAGGAGATGAGAAGTCAGTTTTGAAGAATAACAAATATTTTAAAATGGAAGTCATGGCTAAAAATCTTACTATTATAAAATAAAATTGTTGTATAATTTGGAAGATGACCCCAAAACCAAATACTTTGATGATGAAACTCAAGTAAGGCAGAGAGCCCGCAAGACTACTAATGACAGAATTGGTTTCCATCCCCATTCTTCTAACTCTCAAATCCAAAACAACACTCAGAAATGACCAAATAGCAAAAACGAAGTAATATGGCATGCACAAGTGAAAGAATATCTCCAAATCTGGTGCCTGAACTAGCCATTATACAATGAATCACAGAAATAACGATGTCATGTGCTCTACCTCTATTTTTTTTTTTTTTCTATTTTTTTCTGTCAGAGAAGCTACGTGTGCAGGTGAGATGATGTTCAGAATGTTTAGGTACTCTTAACTACTCAAAGATGCAATGCAAATTTTTCAGCTAGCCACTATGAGTACTCTAGCATTGTTCTTACATCATTAAAAATGAAATACAATAAATATTATCAGACAGAAGGAGGGAGAAATTTCCCCAGAATAGAAGGTAACAAAATGTCAGCTCAATTTGTACAAGAACTTTAATTTTCAACTAAGCAATCCCATGCACTAGGAAAAGGAAATCTTTTCAATTTGGAGGACTTTGACAAATATTAATATATCACAGTTGCAATGGGATTCATTTGTGCTGTGGAATCTAAGAGGTCAGTACATCTGTAAAGACTTATAGTACTTAAGAGATGATCGTACAAGACATATGGTTTAATCATGATGTATTTAAGCCTTTTTTATCTGCTTAAGAATTCAATGTTTTTCTTTCTCTAATTTAAGAAACAATTTGTTATTCCTTTCAACAACCACAGAAGTATTAATACAACGTTCACAGTGTATTAAAAATGGTCTGAGAAAAATCAGAATTACATTACTTAATTGATTATAACTATGATTAAAATATATAATGATTTCAGTGTTAATCCTCATATGCTTGACATCACACTATAAATTGTTATATATGGGTGGATTTCCTATAGAGTCTCATTTATAGCACAGTAAATCCTCAGAGGAAGATAATGAAAATGTGGAAGGACCCTGTGATTTATATCTTAGCATTAATATGTTTATGTCACTAAAGCTATCTTCTAACAGCAGTTTATTTTGCTGGAACTATATCCTCCCAGTAATGATCATAACCACTGTTTCAGTTCTAGAATGTTAACATATACATCTCCATTTTTACATGAAACATAGTGGTAAAAACCTTCCAGAATTTTAGGTATCTGCTTTTGCTAGCTTGCTCTTCATCACTACCTGAGTGCATATGCTCTCCTCACTGATGGCCAGCTGTTGATAAAGAAATGTAATAATCACAAGTTTAAAAATATTTTCTGTTCCAATACTGCAGAAAAATCTTGGCAGAAAAGTGTCTAATTCAAAGAGATCCTAGATATATCACACAGCACCTGTTCCAGATTATCATTTGGAAATGAATGCTCAAGTGTGCCAGTGTAGGTCAGGTGTACAGGCAGATCCATGAATGAGGCTATTAAACTGGAGCATGACTTGAGCAGCACCACATGGTAATAATATGACTCTTCTGTAAACTTAGCCACCAAGTATCACCTATCACGTGTGCTTTTTTTTTTTTCTTTTTTTTTTCTCCTATTTTCCTCTATTTTACTAAAGTATTAAACAAAAGCAAAGTATTCAAATAATTGTATGTCATCTATCTGGCAGCCGCATAAAATATGAAATAATCCCTCTTATACTCAAGTAATGGCTAAGAATATTAAAGGTTTAGACAATTAAAAATATTTTAAATTAAAAGTTGTTGGACATTCCTGCTCATATATTTTCTGATTACAGATCAGAAAAAAAAAATCATGTTAAAAGTTACTTAAAGAGTATTAACTTTCAGTTTTAAATATAGGTTTAGTCACTATCAAATCTACAAAGAAACCAAGAAAAAAGGACATGAACTTCATATGGAAGACCTATACAGTAATACATACTGTAGAAAAGAAAGCTGCAGCTAAATTTTACCTTGTTTAGGCAGTTCCAGGATTCTAGTCTAGAATTCAGTTTTATTTATTATTTCACAGGATGATTTTCTTATTATATATTAAGGTATGTATAAAATATATCCTTTTCTGAACAAAGACAATATAGAATATGTATAAAAGTTTAAAAGCTATAATTTAAAATGAGACTAGGCTTCTGAAGTTTGTAGAATAAGGATAGAAAGGATGGAAGGAATCTAGTGGTAATGAAGTTTTTAGAAGGGAATGTTTTCACAGTTGCTTAATCAGAAACATTTAGAGCACGTAATATTCCTCAACAGCATTCCCACTCAAAGATCAGTTCTGACAGTGTCTGAACTTTCTGGACTTGACTTGATCTGGAAAAAAAATAAATAAAAAAAATTGATAAAGATGGTATTACTCAAAAAGTACTGCAGTGCACCAAGTTATTGCTGGAGGTGGTTGTTATTACCACCCCATTGGTTGTCCTTGGGGAAGTACACTGGGCTTGCAAGATAGGGTGTGCATTTTGAACCATCAGCATCTCACACACCATAACAAGGAATCAGGTATAAAAATAATCTCTTCTGTTACCTAAAAAAAGATAGTGTTCTGGCAGGAGACTAGCTTACCTTCCTCCCCTAAATGAATATTTGTTACAGGTCAAATGTATACTTAACTTGAGGGCTAAAATTAGGTGTCAGTGTTGTAGCTTATTATTTATGCTCATAATTAAACTCGTCACCTATTCAAAAAGGTCCTGTAAAATGAATCTAGCATTTTCTCTGCAGATATCCTCCACTTTTGAGCAGTGGTAGAACCCTGTGTGATACATCAGTAATCCGAATCTAAGTGTGGATTTGAACAGACAAAGCATTTGAATATAACTATATTCAGGTATAACATACAACTACGATGAAAACCAGTTAACATCACAGGGCTGCAGTGGGCTTAGGAACCAAAAAATGAATTTCTTATTTGAGTGGAATCTGGAAAGGTGTGCCAATATCTCCTTTTGCTGAATCATACTTTCTTGTGCTTATCTTTTCCTTCATGGTTTAAATATTGATCAAAGGCTTTGAAACCAATTACATTGGAATGTTGCATCTTAGTTAGATTGCATGCTGGTACTAGACAGTCATTGTTTTCAACAAATGCTGTCATGATCATAGAAGAGATTATTTAATCAAAATCTATACAAACAAACAAACAAAATACAAAGAAGAAAAAATGGCCATTTTATGTACTTCCTGCCAGATACTGTCTACTTTCAGTGACCACAACATGCTCACATATGTCCACCTCATCAATTAGAAACAAATAAGCCAGAAAGGACGTACTCCTAGCATCTAAGTAAATAATGTAGATGGATAAATGAAGGTTACTAAATCAAGATGAAATATATTTCTAAAGCTGTGTCAGCTGTGCTCTTATGCACAAGGAAAACAAAATTGATCACCTGGTCACAACTCAAGGTTAAAGGTCTGAAACAGAGACTGCTGACACTTAGGTAAATGACGTGTTTAAAATAATAGGGTAAGAGATGTTTTCACCTGAAAGGAAACAGAAGCAGAAGAAGAATGGAATATATGTGTAAAGAGCACTGTCATATTGAGAATTATACAAAGACTTTTTGCTTGCTATATTTTTTATCATTGTGAAGTAATTATAAGGATAAAAGTCCATCTGAAATCAAAAGAAAACTTTCAGTGCTTGAGTGGAAGATTCAAGTTTCTAAAGAGATGTCCAAATAAGTTCTGTACTCCAGCAGTGAAGGAAAAAATCAACCTCAAAGGATTATTTGTTTTCTGCTTAGGCTCTTTTTGATAAAAATGTTAGAAGAAATATATTTTGAAGAATATTTATCAATAAATAATCCTCTTTTTCTCTTTTTCTCTTTTGAAAATATGAAGAATAAAGTAATCTACACAATCAAATTCCATCTTTCGTGAATAAGAGAAAAACAATGAGAATCAAGAAATACTACTGAATACTGAAAAGTTTACTCTACAAAAGATTTTTCATCTTATACCTCATAAATACTTTAGACCTAACTCTGTGGGAATATTAACGATAACATTACATAGAGGATTGCAAACACATAAACAGTTTTTTTGAAGTATTCTTCCATTGAAGAAATTATTTTCTTTAAGGCACGATCCATTTGATGAGGTGTAAGTGCAGTTTGATAAAAACTAACATTGTATTCATACTATGGCAAAACAATCACTATAAGTCTTATTTCCAGAAGAAACCAGTGAGCTTGAGATAGACAATCTTTTTCTCAGGATTAAGTAAGAATTGTACATCTGACTCAAGTTTTGATTACAGCATGTTCAGATAAGTGTGCAAATTCCAAATGAAAGTCTGATGGAAATGAGGTTGTCAGCAATCTAGAACAACAATGGATCCTTTCACTCCACTAAAAGGATATCAATATGATTATTATTTATTATTATTATTTTTATTATTTTAGTTCAGATTAAGCATAATTGCCGTATATGCTTTTTTACAAAGGTTACTTTGCAGTCCAAGATATTTTCATCACATCCACTAGAAATAAAACATCTTCATTGGGATTCAAAGATTAATCACCAAGTTGAACTCGAATTCTCTGTTTGCTTTGAAAAGTTGGTGTCTATATGATTGTAAAAATTAAGAAGTCCCATCTCCAGGTTGTCCTGCATTTTATTAAATATTTTAGCCAGAAAGAAACATTAAGAAGGCCTACAGATTAGGAGAACAATTGAAAAACCTCTAAGAAAGGAAATATCTTATTAATTCATTAAGTCAAACTGCTTGTATCTACACTTGTATGACTAGAATTATGGTTCATTAACTTCATTTCTTTATATGAGTTAATTAGCTCAGAGGAGGCCAGAAATTAATTACCAGCTTATATAGTTTGTGCAGAATGGCATTCTGTTTATTTAGTTTCTCCTATTAACTTTTAATCTCTTCAAACAATAAAAGAGGTAATTAGTATTTTATAAACAAAAATGAATGCAACAAAGGCAAACAATTTGCCAAATTGTGATTCCTGTGTGGAACCTGATAGTTGTGTGGATCAAGTCACAGACCTTTTCACTGTTAAGTGTAAGCAAAAGATTAAAAATGAAGGTATTCTTAAGGCAGGGCCATGCAATCCATCATTAAAGAAGAGCTACCTACTAATACCTCACGAAGCAGGAAAAGGAGCCTTAAAAAGTTTCCAGCTGTTTTAAAATAATTGCCCATGTATTCAACTACAGTAACAGTTGTAGCTAGCTTTACTAGAGCACAGAAATTGGGTGATACAAAACAGGAACACCTTATGAACTCAAATGCATATAAATAAATAATTAAATGCTATGTGATTGTGATATAGCCAGAAGGTTATGTGTTGCAAGTGTCTTTAGTGATTAACCAGGGTATGTTTCTACACTAAATATAAGACATATTAAATTTGTTTAGCAACTTGTAACACAGATATAATCTTAGATATTTATAACATTTATATTATTTATCATATTATTTATTGATTGATCTTTAATTGGTAAGTATATGGTAAATGTACAATGCAAATGTTCATCACCATGTTTTTTGGTTATATAAGCAAATACACGTCAAGCATGTTACCAAGGAAATAATTCAGGAAATTCTTGATGAGTGTTTAAGGGTTTTATTAGGACTACTTATTCACTTCCCTGCATCTGCTACACCAGGTGCCTTTGTCCAACTCTACAGAACCCAGAGAGAGACATAAAAGCCCTCTTTAAAAAAAATCTGAAACCACCATGAATTTGAAGTCTGTAATCTTGACACATTAATGGACTAGAAGAACATTGTGGGTTTCACTGTAGAGTGAGACCCTGACTTTCCCATTGGAATTTGTAGTTTCATGTCAGAGGCTGTCGCATCAGATACTGCCAGGATAAGAATTTCTAGTATTTCTGCATATAGAAAAGGTTCCAGTAAGGTCATAATCTTAACCTGTCTTAACCTTTGGCTCTGTGGGATTTGTGGAAGAAAAAAGGTAAAATATTGTAGGCTATGTTATTAAGAATACACCATTTGAGACCTTTTAATTAGTAGCGCCAAAAAAGCCATTGATTGCAGAACACTACCTGGATGTTTTAGGCAAAGAAACAAAAATCCATTGTGATATGTTTGTACAATTCACCATTTATAAATGAAAATTTGCTTTATTTTTGCTAAAATCAAGCAATGATCTCTAGTAAAATGATCGCTTTTAAAACAAAATCCTACACAATCTTTGAATAGTGAGCATAGAAGACAGCATACCATATCTGAAGGTGTTTTCACAATGTGATAAAATTAACACATGAAAGCTTTGTTAGAGTTGCTCAGATCTAAAGGAATATACAAGTCTTCCTTGTGCACAGCAAGGCAAGTCCCAAGTTCTACGAGAGTCAACAGAGAAACTCTGGAATTCAAAGAGACAAGATTTCCTCCATTTAAATCCCATGTTTTATTTCAGAGCTCTGTCAGAATTCTTTTTCACCTAAGCTAAAAGATAGAATGTCTCTTACTGGCTCTCTTTTATCAGGTACAGTACCAGGACAGCACTTGACATAAATGAAGAAATATCTGGAATAAATCATAAGAATCTTTTATAATTTAAAAAACAAAATAAACTCCAACACTCTCCTTTAAATGATGAAATGTAGAATCGAATAAGTTTTATTATTGTATAACTAACCCAAAAAAGAAAAAAAAAAGAGAGAGAAATAATTTTCTTTCATTTTCAAGCCTACAGTAACAAAGAAATGGACAATAAATTTCCCCAGCATGTTAGAAACTTGGAAAACTGAAGGAATTAGAAGGGATTTCAGGCATTCAGCATGTTCTGAGGCTGACTGTATCAATGCTTCATAAGAGAATATTTCTATCTGTTCAGTGTACACAAAGCTCTTCATTGGAATTGTTTAAATCATCACAATTAATTTCAGCCTCTGACAAAAATAAAAAATAAAAAAATAGAATTTTCCTTTTTCTGGCTGCCTCGTATTTTATTCTGCTTTTGTCTTAAAATCCTCTTGATGTGAAACAGCTGCCATCTTCAACCTGATTAACAGATAGGCATGGGTTCTTTATTGCCAGCATTAGCTTTACAGCACAAATCACATGGCTTCAAAAGGCTGGGGAAACGATCAGACTGCTCACAACTATTACAAATGATTTCAAGCAATTCACTGCTCCTAACTGTTGCTGCCTTTGCATATGATTTTCTCCGATAGTTCCTGAATACGCTGACATGCTGCGTCAAGTTGATTTCTATAGTTCTGATGAGAAACAAAACAAAAGCTCTCATCTGAACACAGTCCTTTGTAACTGATTATATTGCAAATGTATTTTTATTTGTTCCTATCGTTCCTATTGTTTCAATAAGATATTGGAAGCTAGTATCTATATGTTTAGGAGTAAGAAGGAAAGTGGTCTCTTTTTAATTTTGACATTATTTTTGACTTTTCATGGTAGAATGATAGTGCATATATGGAGAAAAATACATAATGAAATCTGATGTGGAAGTGCATTACCTTTTTAAAGACAAGTGAGAGTTTTTTGCAGGTCTTGTTTTGTCAGTTCAACATTTGCCATTGTTTTCCTCTTCATAATTTTGCCACTGTTCATTACACTTTTAATGATCATTTTATCTATTCACAGGCTAGTCATTGGTCTGCCAATAACGTTCTTAATTTCTGATAATTTCTAAGAAATAGGAAATGCCTCAGCCCTTCCTCACTCTCATCTCTGTGAATCAGAATCCTTTCTCTCTTGGTCTAATGCAGTGAATTCCAGTGTTCTCATCTCCCTCAGATATCCTACAGCCAAGTTCTCTCTGATCCTTACTGCATTCAAAAGTAGTTTTAAAACTCAGTACATAACCTGCACTTCACTTGCTATTCTCTGCTTCCTGCTTCAGACACAACTGTCACTGTAGCATCATCTACTGCATTTTGAGAACACAGAATCTCTGCCTGTTCAACAGCGTCCCACTTTCACCTGCAGACATAGTGATGTTTTCAGCATTATTTTCCTCTTCTAAATGAAATTATTTCCTCTGGCAGTTCCTGTATCTGAATGCTTCCACCAAATACCCTTACATTACTTATCCCCTTTTCATTTCGGACTAGCTTTACAACTCTACTGTTCCTGCACAGCTTGGCCTCACTCACTGACCTCAATTCTTTCATTCTTTCATGAAGCCTTCACAGAAATGAATCTCAAACATCATCATCTTCCACTTCCTTTCTAGCTTGGTCATCTTAAGATGAATAGCTTGGCTCAATTTTTATCTTTTTGTCTAGGCATTTTGCAAGTTTGTCATGTTCTTCTTTGTTTGTTTTTGCTTCTTTTCCTTTATTTGTCCAGTAATTTTGTAATTTACCTCAAGTTTGCCTATTTCTTCCGATCCTAATGATCTTATCTCTGCTTTTCCTTTCCTTGTGCCACACAAATTTTCACCCCCTTACCTTCTCCTTCACAGGCCTCTCTGCACAGATAGCCACATTTCAAAATGTACCTGCTATTGTGAGCCTCTTCAGTTCATTTGAATTTGTTTTGTAGTCAGCTTAAATTCTTTACAAACCAGTTGCTTTACTCCACAAGACTGAATCACAACTTCCCTGTATCACTGACTTATAATACACGTTGCTAAACTACTTGACAAAGATACTAGACAATCCCTTGATAAATGTCCACACAAACATGGATATGCAAAGCTGCTTCAGTCACTTGTCGCCCTTATGAAGCCTCACCTGGTGCATTATGTAACACTTCCTCTGTGCCCCCTCTTCAGTTTTTTAATTCAGTGCTATAACTATATTGCAACCTACAGTTGTTGCCTCTTATTCCTCTATGGACCAATTTTTGTTTTGTTTTGTTTTGTTTTTGTTTCATTTGCTACTGAAATGCCTTCTACATTTTTGTCATCTCTTCCAAACTTTGCAGATTGATACTTTGCTGCTGCTTCTGCACTTATAGTCCGCAACTGTCTAGCCAACTTCCTCAGACTGACTGACTCCATCCCTTTCTGAAATGCAGCAGTAACCCAATCTGTAATCAGCACACTGCAGCCTAGTTCTGCATGCTTTTTTTGCTTACTATTTCCTATCCTTTATGTCTCTCTTAACATTCTGTTCGTATCATTTTTCACAATAACCTTCTATAGCTTTGTCCATGTTTGTAACTCTTTTGTAGGATGTTTGTATGAATGATGAGTTACAAAATTACAGCATACTCTACCAAACTATTAGAGCATGACATAGGTCATCTTCCTTGCTATCATGAAATCTGGTGACACATTTTGGACACTTCTGTGACCAGAAGCCTTATCATGTCAATGGATATGAAGACAAACTCTACCATTTATACATCCTTTATTGATTTATCAACCCAACTATGGAATGTTTGAAGATAGATAATAAGCATTTAAAATCACAGGCATCACTACTGAAATATTTTCAAAGAGCATAATTTTCTTTCAAAATTGAATCTGCATGACTGTTTCTTTTTGACAGATTCTTACATTGACCTGCAATTTCATCATTGTCTATTCTTAAAAATCCTTCTTCCACAGTCATCAGTGAATAAAATATTTTCTGAGGCCAAAAGTCTTTGCTGGATAACAGTTGAGGAAATTTTTTGCAAGTTCTATAAAGTAATTGCACCATCTTTCCCTCATAATAATGTTTCTGGAATTATTTTAATAAAGACATACTTTCAGTAGCTTTTTTTTCTTCTGTTTTAAATCCCTCTTAAAAAATGACTTATAATAAATCCACCAAATAAATGAAAGCACATTAATCCAACTCAACCCTCCTGCTTACATCCAACCATCTCATTAAATTTTTTGTCTCATCTTTTATTATTATTACATACCAACTTCCTCATGAAGTTCATATAGCCATGATGGTATTCATCATGGTACCATACCTCTGAGGAGAGGAAATGATCATTTTTCCTCCCCCCACATTCTTACTATTGACCAAGGTTATTCTCTTTATCATGTGCAGATTTTATTGAGTGATGCCAAGTGAGATGAATAGAAGCAAATAATGACAGTGCTGCAGTGATGAAATGAGAGACAGAGGTCGTCTAGGTTTTATACTGAACAAATTGAGTCACATCCACTTCTCATCCATTATTTAGGGGTGATTGGGCAGGCTTGGCTTCTATAGATTTGATAATCATTCAGATGTCCATATTAAATATGTAACATAAATTTCTCATTTGGCTGTCGATGACTTGTCACTGCAAAACAACAATGCATAAAAAGGGCTATAACGTATGGATTCTCAGAAATACTTGACATAAATAAATATGTAAAAGGCAGATAATAAAATCTGTTTCTGTCTGCCTGCCAGCTAGCCTTCATGTCAGACTGGACAGACCCATCTAATACTGTGATTTTATGCAGCTGTATCCTATGAATATTGGCCTGCACACTAGAGATTAAAGCACAGCAGATGTTTCTCTGCAGGCTAACAAATATATCACCCCTGATAACGAATGACAAATGTTGTTCCATATTGTGTCAGACAAAACCAGGGCTCTTGTAAAACAAGTGTTACAGCTGGAATAGGATATTTTAACACAGTTACCTAAGGAGTAGACAAACAGACAGTTGTCTGCTCAAAGGTAGCAGAATCCTAACCTGCAGAGATGCAGGCATTGCAGCAATCAAGTGTTGGGGAGAATGCGGGGGGGGGGGGGGGAATCAACTAATGTGAAATATTCTTGTTTTCCTCTATATTTTGGTTAGATTTTTGGTTGTGATCTTCTCATAGATCATCTATAACTATCTAATACTGTTCCTTGTTTACAGTGGCATAGTAGAGAGTGAAAGAAGGTATGTGAGGGTTGAAGTTACGCAGAAAGTCCAAATGATGAGCCTATTATGTTTATTATCCTTCAATCCCATGATGTCCCAATGGATTCCATGAGGTGGGAAGATTAATGTAAGCAGAGAAGGAAGAACCAAAATAGCCTGACTGTTATGAGATATTATACTGTGGCTAATTAGTTCACTGTTATTTACAATCATTTTATTTGGGTCATTTTTTCCCCCTTGCACATATTAGTGACGTGTTAATGTGTGGTCAGCATCATGTCTCTTCAGTATTTCTTGTCAGGATGGAAGTAACAGTAAGTTCTCCCTTTTTATCTAATTGTCTGTTAATTCAGTATCCTTTATTTGTTCTCTTGCAAAAATAACCTTCACATGAGACAATACTCTTGAAAACTCAGCAATTAAGGAAGATGGGATCGTATTTTGATGATCAGAATATGTGTAAATTTCAGCTGCTGTACTTTCTGAATGTATTCCATTAGCATATTTTCCTTAGCTTTCAAGTTGTCATTTGTCCACTGAACGAAGTACTAAAATAAATTTGTTTTACTGCTGGCAGAGACAACTGAGGAAAAAGGCAATCCAGCAACATGGCAACTTTCAATCACTTCCTGACTTGTTAATGAACTTTTTTTTCCCTTTTCTAACTGAGACTTTGCTTTTGAGCTACGGTGTTTTCCCCAAGCCATTTTATACAATGAGATGGTAACAGTTGTTTGTCTGATAAAGCACGTACTATTTAGAACACAGATGTTTGATTATTATTTATTTCTCTCTGAAGCCCGCTAATTCAGTCCCAAATGACCTTTTTTTTTCCTTTTGCTTAAATTTAATTTGGAATGTATGTTGTTGGTAAGTGACAGATAGTTTAATTATTAATAGGATCCCGCAATGCAATGCACTATAGTTTTAAAGTCATCCGGGGCCAAAACAACACTACTTCTTTCCTTCCTTATGCTTCTGGGATTCCTTGAAGAATACAAAGGTAATTACAAAATTCATGACAAATCTGTATCTATTATGTCCTTTCCTCAACATTTGTGCTTGCCTATGGTTTTACAAAGAACCATTCTTACTATGAAAAGGTAATGAATCAGGAGAGATTTCTGGTATGGTTGCTTTCATGAGAGGATGGGTTATCTGGGGAGTAAGAGGAGGGGGAGAATGGAGTAAGAGAGAAAAGAGAGGAGGGGGTTGATATGCTGTACACTCATGCTGCAGCGTATGATGCTAAAAAAAAAACTGGACACTCTGTGCCCTGCTGAAGGAAAGTAACCCTGTGAGATCTGGTCACTGTCATGGGGAAATATGAGGAAAAAAAAAAAAGAAAAAAAGGAGGCAGAAGCTACTGGAATAATGGTCAATATCTTCAAAATGAACCCCCTAGAGACATTTTTTAACTATACTGATGAGTTATACCTTCTAAGGTTTTGAATGTCTTCTCTTAATAACTTCTGTGCACTCAGGCTACTTAATATTTTTGGACAAATACAATTGAGGGTGAGTGTGTATGGAAAAGTATCATAAATTTTGATTCTGGTGCATAACATATTACAAAGATTGCAGAACTGCAAAAGTGCCCATGCTGCTACCCAGGATTAGATATAAGTCTAAACCTGGATTATGTGCTTAGACATTGAGGTTCACTCCAAACCCTAAATTTATGGATAGTTTGCAGAGCTTTCAAGGGAAAGAACAGGGATACACAGGGACTTTTCAACTTCAAATTTGACTATAAAATGTGAATTAAAATAAACATAATGAAATAAAAGTCCTACAGGGTATACAGAGATAAGTATCAGTTACGATCTAAGTGAATTTCAAAGGGGTGTTTGATAGGCTGTAAAGGTGCGGTAAATGCCTGAGCCATGGAGTTAAAGATGAAGGATGGCAGTTGCTTGGTGAAGTATTACTGGCATGTCATTCCCCAAAAAAACTATATAAAGATGAATGAACATATATTCATGGGAAGTTATCTGTGGTTTTCATTAAATAAATATAGATTTTCAATTATTTTTATTAATGTTCTGAAAACATGTGGAGAGCAAAGTACAAAACTAAAAACCTAATCAGTGATATAATAATAGTAAATGTAAACAAGAACACAGTAGTACCTTCCAGGACAAATCATTCTATGATTCACAGGTTAACAACTGATAGGATGAGAAGTAATGTTCTCAAGTAGTGCCAGGGAAAGTTCAAGTTGGATGTTAGGAAATAATTATTCTTTGAAAGAGTGGTCAAACATTGGAACAGGCAGTTCATGGAAGTGGTGGAGTCACCATCCCTGGAGGTGTTCAAGAAGTGTGTAGATGTGGCACTTAGGAACCTAGTTTCATGGGCATGGTAGCAATTGGTTGACCATTGGACTTGATGATCTTAGAGGTATTTTCCAACATTAATGATTCTTTGATTCTATTAATATTCTTATACACCCAAATATATATATATATATATAAAATAAAAATAACAAGCCTCAGATGTAATGTTAAATTATTTCTAGCCCTCGTAACAATTATTTTAAATTCGATGACTTTGCTTATTACAGCATTATACCAACAGTTTATACATCAGCTTCACTGTTTTAATGTACTCAAAACTATAGAGTTAATTCCTGGGAGAAATCACACACCATCATAGACTTCCAAGTGTAAGCAAGATCAGAGAATTCTTTCTGGGATTTCTGTCTCTTTTCTATTTTGCCATTCTTCTATAGAGTTTCTAATGTCATTATTCCTTGGGATTTGTTCATGGGGGAGAACTCTCAAAAAACTACACCACAAAACCCATAAAACTGACTGTATCTCCCATGAAGATGCAGCCCATGTTCCCATTTCCAAACAGTGGTACAAAATCCCTTGACTACTTTGGGGCTTTGACCCCATATTCTCACAAAGGATTGTTTCACAAGAATGGGGCAACAGTTTGTCTACAGACTCATTGGCAAAGGACATGGGGTATTGATGCTCCCACTGCACAGCCCTTTCTCTTCAGAATGCTTCTGGCTCAAAGTTCTCACATGGGATTGCTCTCTTTCTGCTTAGAACATAATTGGCAGAAAGATAGGCATTACCATCAACCTCCAGCAATATCGTGCTCCCAGAAGGTCTGAATTCATTCATAGGGCTTCTTTGCAATGAAGCAATTTTTCTGCCTTTAAAGAAAACCCCATCACGCACAATTCAGCTGGGAGGGATCCCAAAGAAAAAAAAATTGTACTAGATGGGGCCAAATTCTTTCCCATTATACAGTAAAGGCTATCAAACCTTCCTGAATTTAGTGTGAATGCACATCATGTTCACTGCCACACAGGAGATGAATAATTGAAATTACTCCTAAAAGCAACACTAAGCAATAGGGAAGACTGTAGAAAATAGAAGAAAGTAGGTGGGCTTCATTTTGGAATATGTACTTTTTCCCAAAGGCTGCAGTTGAAATGATGAGACTTGAAAATCTATTATTACCAACAGACATTTCAGATACTGTTTATTTTTAGTTCCAAAGCTGCTTCAAAATTATGATACCTGTAAAACAACTCTTTCCCCATAACAAGCCTCATCTCTAACCTTTATGAATAAAGAACTTCATCATCTAGATATAATTAACTTTAACTTATACGTTTGGTAAGAGCTCTTTACTACAACAGCAAAAATATATATATAATAAGAAAACAAAGTTGACCAGGAATGTTTTTTTCCTCATAAGAGACAAAACAACTGGTGGGAGTGAAGAGACACTCAGCAGCAATTACATTAGATTCTCTGAAATGGCAACAGTTAACAATGAAGCACATGCCAAACTGCAGTTATACAAGCATTTCTTACTCTAAAAATAAACAGTGGCAATCACAAACACTGTTGTTGGTATTTTTCCCTCTGACATATACTTATTTTTCAACAGTGATCATTTATGTTTGAGAAAATAAGTGGTGACTGTTAGGCTTTCAGAATTAAGTTTATTATGTTTGTCATTTTATATCTTCTAATTAAGTACCTGAGTTCCCATTTTTGTAGAAGACAGCATTCATTTAATTCCATTGAGCTGAGAGTAAATTTTACACACAATACATTCAAAAGGGTATTTCTTATGTGTTTCTATAAATTGGAAAATTCATATATCTTCTTCAGAACTAATATTAGAGAGGTTGTCTGTATACTTTCATAGTTCTGTATGGGATGCCTTAAATATGATAATTATGTTAGGCCCATTTTCATGAAGCCCAACACCAACTGAATACATAGAATTTACCCTAAATAAACATCTTGACCCTAGACACAACTCCTAGGCAGGTGAGGCGGGCTTTCTCAGTGGTCCCCAGTGACAGGACAAGGGGACATTGGCACAAACTGGAACACAGGAAGTTTCATAAAACATGAGGAAAAACTTTTTTTACTGGGGGGATGGCAGAGCACTGGAACAGGCTGCTCAAATAGATTGCAGAGTCTCTTCCTCTGGAGATATTCAAAAACCTGGATGCTTTCCTGGGCAACCTACTGTAGGGAATCAGCTTTAGCAGGGGGTTTAGACTCAATGATTTCCAGATACTCTTTCCAACCCCTACAAATCTGTGTGACTCACAGAGCCTGGTGGTCTACCAATTGCAACCTGCAACACAGCTGCTAAAACTAAGTCTCTTGGATATCAGTAACAAGTTGCCCAAAATTCTCATTTTCTTCCTAGATGGAATTAATCTGGGGAAATGGGACAAATTGAAGAAATCTTGTGTGTGGTCACTATAGTCAATAGAGAACATAGTGGCACAGCATCCTTCACCTTTTCAGAATCCATGGGGTTGCATGGATAGGACATCATGCTGCCATTTAGCACCCACCCTTCTATAACCAGCACTAAGGAGTCAAGTGATCTTTGGCTGAAGAGGACATTGAGCACACACAACCATTTGCTGCAGCAACAGAAACTGCTGAAACTGTTCAAGTCATTATCCACCACTTTGAGAAGATCACAGAATCACAGAATCTAGAAGACACTCAACCTCAGCTTAATTCCTGGGAAGGTAATGGAGTAGCTTATTCTGGATATCATCAAGCAAGTGGAAGAAAAGAAGGTTACTGGGAGTAGTCAGCAGGGATTCACCAAAGGGAAATCATGCTTGACTGATCCAGTATCCTTCCATGATATAATCACTGGCACGGTAGATGAGGGAAAGAGTAGTGAATATCGCGTATCCTTCAGCAAGGCTTTTCACACTGTCTTACTAACAACATTGTAGGTGGGCTTAGGAATAAATGTGGAATAGATGAGTGGACAGTGATGCGGGTTGAGAACTGGCTGACTGGCAGAGCTCAGAGAGTTGTCGTCAGTGAGTCGTACAGTCTTTAGCTGGAGGCCTGTAGGGAGCATTGTTCCCCAGGAGTTGATACTGGGTCCAGTCTTGTTCAACATCTTCATCAATTACCAGAATGAAAGGATGGAGTGCACACTCAGCAAGTTTGCTGGTAATACGAAGCTGGGAGAAACACACCAGAAGGCTGTGCTGCCACTCAGTGAAACGTGGACAGGCTGAAGAGTCGGGTGGAGATGAACTTTATGAGGTTCCGCAAGGGCAAGCACAGAGTCCTAAACCTGGGGAGGAATGACTGCACGTATCAGCACAGGTTAGACACTGAACTGTTAGAAAGAAGCTCTGCAGAGACAGACCTGGGTGTCCTGGTGGACAAAAAATTGATCATGAGCCGGCAGTGTGACGCTGTACAGGCTGGGAAGGCCAATGGTACCCTGGGGTGCATTAAAAAGATTATGGCCAGCAAGTTGATGTAGGTGATTCTGTCCCTCTACTCTGCCATGGTGAGGTCACATCTGGAGCACTGTGCCCAGTTCTGGGCTCCTCTGTTCAAAAAAGGTAGGGATCTTCCAGAGGGAGTCCAGCAGAGGGCTGGAAAGGAGATTAGAGGCCTGAAGCACCTCTCATACAAGGAACAGCTGAGAGACCTGGGACAGTTTAGACTGGAGAAAAGAACACTGAAAGGAGGTCTTATTAACATTTAAAAATATCTGAAGTACCGGAGTCTAGTGGATGGGGATAGGCTTTTTTCAATGGTGTGCAGCAACAGAGCAAGAGGCAATGAGTACAATCTGGAACATAGTAAGTTCCCTACAAATATGAAGAAAAAAATCCTTACATTGAGGATGACAGAACACCGGTACAAGCTGACAAGAGATGTTGTGGAGACTCCTCTGGAGATATTAAAAATCTGCCTGGATCCTTTCTGTGTAACCTACTGTGGGAAACTAGCTATAGTAGGGGGGTTGAACTTGATGATCTCCAGAAGTTCCTACTAAACCTACTAAGAATCTGTTTGATGTGAAGTCATTATCTACCACCTGGGGAGATGCAGCAGGTCAAATGGAGATTAGCTGTCAATGGACATTAGGTCATTTAAGTCCATAATGATAACTTTGAGGGTATTGCTAGTAATATAGTTGTCGGAGGAAATATATTATTAAAGTGCACATGTCAATATTAGAAATCATCTGATACATTGTTGGGAGTTTTTTTCTGAAAATTCTTTAATATAAAACTTTTTGTTCTTTTATACTCATTCCAAAGAAATATAACCAAAATGAAGGCAGAAAAGTATAAAAGCTAAACCCACAGGCATTCTTACTCTCATTTTTGAGAAGTGCACTGAATCAAAAGTGCAGAAAATGAATGTGCAAGCCATATTAGGGAAAGTCTTACTGCAGTAAAATAACAGTTTCTTCCCATCTAGATATCTAAATGGCTTTTTAAAGACTTTGAAACAACATCTAAGGGAAAGGACTTATACTTGTCCATAAAGGAGTACATAAAACTCCTAATACTCAAAATGAAAAAATAAAAATGCGAACAAGTAAACAGTAAACAGTTAAAAAATACAGTAAACAAAAACCAACAACAAAAATCAACTAGTCCAAACCTTACAGTCATATCACTTCCTCCAGCTGGAAAGAAATCAACACAAACACTGCTCTTCTGTCACACTGTCTAAATGTAACCAATGTACAGTAAACAAAACTCAATTTAGTCAAAAGATGAAAAAAAAATAATAATCACACATAGACTGGAAATTTGTACAAAGCTCATATTCAATCTTCTGTGTTCTACTGCTTAGTGTCCCTATTCTCCTACCCAAATCAATTAAGGTGGACACTATATTTCTCCCTTCCTTTTTCGGTCAAAGAATCTTGGCACAACCAGCACAAACAAACTTTGCTAACAGCTTTAAACTTGGAAGGCCCGCTTTTTAAATATTTGCCGCTACATAATTGAAACAGCTGTTTTAATGAGATACCTACTGTCATCATTTTACCCTGGCTGAGCTGGGTGACAACAAAGCAGTAATAACGAATTCAATAATAATTAACTCGGGTCATCTGCTCATCTGTCATGGCTCATCAGCTTTAGGGAGAAAAATCCCAGTGAACTTCTCTCTTTTGTGAGCTTTCCAAAACTCTGCAATAAAATGCTTAGAGAGGACTCTAGGTAGCCCTTCAAAAGTTCTAAGCAAACTGGTAAGTAGGTTAATTAAATTTTATGCATGTTTAGATGCTAATGATTACATTCCAAACATTACAGTGTAATCTGTTATGGAATGATGTCATGCAAGCAGTGGTTTTTAGTGCCTAACACATTTCCATCCTGATGTGGAGTAGCTCTGGATCATTTATCGGAGGGCAGGAAGTTGACAGTGGTGGTTCAGAGCAAGGTTTTACATTTAGATCCTCTCCTTGTCTGTTGAATTTTAAGCAGGGAAGTTACAGAAAACCACTGATTTTATGCCTACTACTACATCACAGAGGGTGATCCAACATACCCAAGACAAGTTTTCTTAGCTGCACTGTAAATAAATATACATAATAGGAATGCTGGGAAAGCAATAAGGATGGCATTCCTCCCAAATTGCTCTTCTCCCAAAAGAAAAATATTTTGGGACTCACCCAGAGGTAGGTTCTTTTCATAATTATTTTTCCCTTCTCCATAAAGGCGAAAAGATTTTTTTAGAGATTAAATAGTTGGAAGTTAACATTCCATGAGAAAGCAAAGTACATACATATGAGATTTTCTTTGTTTTGTTTTGTTTTAGTTTTCATAAAATCCTTTGAAGAATAAAATGAATATATGATGTATTTGAACATGGATGTTATTCCCATTTGTGAGAGTAAAAAAAAGATGGAACTTGTTGCTATGATAGGTTATTTTGGTTTGGTTTAATTTTACTTAATTTGTTTCAATATATGAATATTTCTTCTTTAAAAAAATATCATAGGACAGATAAAGTTCAAGCTTCTAAGCTCAATTTTCTTTCAGTAAAACTTGACTATGCTTATCGAATGATAAGAGATATGTGGTGGTTGCTTCATAGTTAATTGATAACTGTATATTAAAACTTTCAAAAGAATGCCCTTCAAAAATTTCCAGTGGAACAAATATATTTCCTGTTAGCTTTCTTAATTTTATGACTGATTCAGTTATGGGGAAAGGAATTTTCCATGTGTTGTTTTAAAAGTATCAGTAACAGATCAGATATGTCATGAGAATCCTTTCAACTCACTGGCTGAAATCACAGAAAGACTTTTACAAATGCAGTGTAACAGTCAAGGCAACTCCTCAAGTTGTTATTACAGGCATCACCAATACATATGTCATCTAATCAGAGATCTAAAATTTCTGACGTCTAAATTCATGAGAATTTCATTCTCATCGCATTCTGCATATTTTGGTAAAATCTGACAAAGCTGAAAAATTTGTTATTGAATACTAAACTTATTCACTTCTGAAGAATAACAAGAAATGAAGCATAATTTAATTACAATTTGAAAAAAATATTTCTAGTTATAATTATTAAATAGATAATACTAATTAATCTACCTCTGAATAATGGACAATACACCTTCTGGAGGAAGGAAAAGTGTTTTACAAATGTCTAAGAAATTCTGTCTGAGAATATTTTTTCAGAATAAAAAGAGAGGAGAATAAATTTTGAAATTAAGCAGTATGTATCCTTTGTTTCCTAAATAAATAGCAGGCTATATCTTGTGCTGTTCAGCAAAAGCACATAAATAGAAGGAAAATATTATATCATAGCAGCAGATGTAATATATCCAGAGCAAAGGCTTTTGAAAATGGACACAATGCCTACATATAATGCTGTACATTGTGTACAGCTAAACAAAAAATGTACTGCAGATAGCAAGCAGGAAATTTGACCAACAATGTACAGGGAATATTAAATGCCTGACAGCACATATTTTACTAATAAACTAATTTCATTTTCAAATAGTAATTGGCTTCAAAAAGCGTTTTGTGGAATTTGAGTGCAAAAACATAAAGAACATTTAATTTTTTTTCTCTATAAAAGAGTCGTTGCCTATTTTAAGCAAACTATCTCCACAAATATTAATTTATATTTCACATTTGTTTTCAAATTAGTTCAGTTGATTCAGGGTGGAATGGAAAAATTAAGAAAACTGTCCTTTTTAAAACTTTCTTTTCATTTTTTAGTGTTATACATATGCAAATGAGAATTTGTGATAAACATTTACCATTGGTTGGCATTTATGGGATAAAATTCTGCAATATCTTTAGCTATTTAAAAAGCAAAACAAAACAAAACAAGCAAACAGCAAGAACAACAACAACAACAAAAATCAGGGGATAAAGATTTTGAAGGAAAAATATCTGTCGAAATGCGTAATCTAACTCCATATATTTTGTGAGAATTTAACAGTTCTAGTGAAGCCATTTTAAGCAAAAAAGAGTTATATTTCTGCTGGAAAGTGGAGTTCTCAGTGACTGAGAGCATACACCAACAATGGTATACTGTACCAACTCAGTTTCACATAATAAATAATTAAACTTTTGAGTAAGTAGCTAAACTTTCATAGGGTAGAATTAAAGATAACTCAGGATTTTTTTTTGCATACCGTCTGCATATTCTTCTAGGAATCATGAGTCTTAGTCCTTATTCTAAATTTAAGACAACTACTACATAGTTAAAAGTTTCATTTTTCAATGTCATATAAAAATAAATAAATAGATAGAAGCACCAATAAAAATGCTTTTCTTACTATGAAACAGACTAAAATGCTTAAAATATCTGTTTTGTTCATTACAGGGTTAGTGGAGTGTCTGGAATTCAGACCATCCCCAGTTTAAGAGTATCTATGTGTGCCAAGGTGTATCGATGTACTGCAGTTGCTCCTCTGCAGTTCCCAAGAAATATGCTTGATCATCAGACTTTTGAAATGTTTAAAATTCTGTCTCTTACTACTTTTCATTCTTTCCCTACTATGTCAGTGAGTAGATTATGTGAAGCAATGACACCTACACATAAGTATACCTATATGGTTAGATGGCTATCACACTCCTAATGGCTGTATATTGGAAAACTAAATCTTTTTGAGACCCCCTTTCATTTCAGGATCACAGACATTTACATATATAAAGTCTCGTAGTTTTTACATTTCACTGCATCAGGCGCTGATTTTTATTTTATACTGATGTACAAACTGATGCACAGCAGACAATCAGTCATAGAGCTAAAATCACTGAAGTCAGAAAAAATCCAAGGAAGAAAAAAATCATCTGTGAGACTCTAATTTCTGGAACAATGTTTACAAGGTCGAGAGAATATACGTTGCTAATAGAAGAGAGTAATCATGCAGTATGAGAGAAAGGTGTGGGACAGAGACTGGAGGAGGCATGGTCCTGGAGGTTGGTCATCGGGTGTGGACAGCCAAATTAAGAAAGTACAAAGTGCATTGTGGAGCCTGACTGATGGCTGGGCTCCATAGAAAGCAGGAACTCAAGACAAACTTGGACAAAAGTGAAAAATGGCTATATCTTCAAAGAATTTATGTGACTCATCAGTGCTTTTCATAAAGTTCTGCTGACATTCCTCAGCTGACAATGCTATTTGCATTCTATTTTGTTTTTGATAGATGTGTTTTATTACTGTACTATGCCAGAAACAAGAGAATACATGAGTCCTATTTATATTATTGAGGTATGCTGTTACTTTTAGACTGATGGGTGGCCGCCACATGGGCAAACAGGTCCTGTGTCCCAGGACTGACAAATGGAAACTAGAATTTACTCTTCTCTCCTCTCTTTTTCAGTCCCTTCCCTTCTTCATAAACAAATTCAATGACCCACATTCAGCCCTGATTGACTGACTGGGGCTCATTGCCTGAGTCTTCAGCCCAGTCTAATGGCTTAAGGCATTGAAAGTTGTGTAAATCTGCTGCCAGGAGTATTCTCACAAAAATGACACATAGATAACATCTAGTTGGATGGTTGAATCATCTCAAAGATGTGACAGTTTTGCATACATCCATTTCTGAGAATAATTTCTGACACAAAAGCCTGAGTTACCTTCTTTCCTCATATAATACACACACTCAAGCACAACTCTGGGAGGAAACCAATAAAACAGAAACTAGTCAACCTTGACTACTTCCAATAATTTCTTTGTTTCATTGTCAAAAAAATGGTATTCTTTATTCATTTCAAAAAGTCTATGTTATTACTGCCAATAAATATTCAAACTAGAAAGAACTGCTAGCATTTATAAAGTTACCATCGTTCAGAAGGAATTCCAGGTATACGAAAAATACATTGTATAAACTGAGAATTTCATTCCAGATTATTTCTGTTTGTAGCAGTATAAAATACAGTTCATATATAGTAATATAAACACCAGATATTTGATGAAAAACTACTTAAATACAGGATAATCTGTTAGTAGTAGTGATTACCATGAAGATTCTTGGGTTTTAATTGCATACATTTACTCTCTTATATTATTTTGTGGACATACTGTGCTGAGAAGGATCATCCCTCTACTCAGCAACAGGAAGAGTAGTTAATGTTGTAGAAAATGTGCATATGTGTTGATAAGCTAAAGACTGGCAACAATTTCGGTAATCTTGTACACCAAGTACTCATAAAGTTTAGACTAGGAAAGTTCACACATTATCTTGATTTTTTCTAAGTATGGGATAGATGTCTCTGACTGGATATAATATTTGAAATGATCTTCTATAGCAAAACAGTTGTGTTCTATATGTATTCTGTATACAATGTCTTCAGATGGTAGTGTGCAGGTAATGCTCACCTTCACTTCCTGTAACACAGCAATAGCTGTGTTAATTTACACTGTGTTAATTTAAACTGTGTAGTTTAAAATACAGTGGAGTGGAAAAGAAAATAGAAAAAAGAAAAAAGAAGAAGAAGAAGAAAAAAAAGATGCGTGCAGTTATTCAGATTTATGTCCTGACATCTGATTTAAGGCATTTCTCATCTGAAAGTTTTTGATCAGGTAGTGCTAGAACTAAAACATCCCATAATCACAGCCTCTGCATAGCTTCTGTGCAGACGTTGAGTGCAGCTCCCATTTAAACAGCACAGAATATGAGCTGTTCATGTTCAAAAAATAATGCATTTGCTGAGAATTTACAATTTCCCTTGTCATTTTAAAGGGTGTGGAATTCCTTTTTTTAAGCCCATTGGAGAAATCCGTTTATTTTTCTTAGTAATTAGTTATTCCTGAAAACACGCACCTTTCAAATTTTGGACCCATGTCAAGATTTCTAAAAGAAATTTTTGGAAAATCTTGAATTATTTTCAATCTGATGAAGGAAGAGTTTCAGAAGCTAGAGACACGCTTTTGCTCCCAACCAACTTTCAGACTTCTCTAAATTACAGAGAAATTAGGGTTGTTTCTTAGAGAAAAGGTGTAGCTCTTTGTGTGGATACAGACAGCAGACAAGCCCTAAACAACAAGTATTCCTCCCACAGACAGCAGTGCTGTAAGTGCTACCTATCTGTGAAAAACCAAGTTCCACTGCCTCATCTTGTTAAGACTGTCTCTGGCCCTTGCTGAAGATCTTTATGATTTCTAAAGTGCAGAAAAAAATTTCCTAGATAATATACACTAACAAAGCTACTTTTCATGTAAAGGAAAAGATCCAAAACACACTGAAATCAATGTGAAACTTTACTATTTCATCACCACCAATCTTTGGTTCTTTTCTGGATAGGCAAAGTGCAAAAGCATTTTCAAGTGCTAGGCATGATTTCCCATTTCATTTTACAAAGAATGTACAGACACTGGAATGCTTTTTTATTGAAGTCAACAAAAGTCAACAGCTCAGACTGGACATTAGGAAACATCTCATTAACGTGAGGGTGGGCAGACACTGCAACAGAAAACTGCTTGATGTCCCAAGCCTGTCAGTGTTCAAGAGGCATTTGGACAATGTCCTCATTAATATTCTTTAACATTTGGTTAGACTTTAAGAGGTCAGGCAGTTGGATTGAATGATATTTGAAGGTGCTTTCAGACCTATTCTATTCTATTCTATTCTATTCTATTCTATTCTATTCTATTCTATTCTATTCTATTC
>JAPSGF010000086.1:2515498-2536436 GCA_035772895.1 Perdix hodgsoniae
TCTATTCTATTCTATTCTATTCTATTCTATTCTATTCTATTCTATTCCATTCCATTCCATTCCATTCCATTCCATTCCATTCATAATTGACAACTTTTAAAAGATGTATTTTACTGAGTTGTTTAATTCTTGATTTAGTTTCTTTTGGTACTGAATTTCTAAAAGTCATTTAGATGACTTAGTAGTCAATAGATGACTGCTAGGCAAGTAAAATGGTATGACTATTATCCATTGACACATGGAGCTCTAAATTATATTTCTTATACTCATTAAGTACAGTAAGAAATATTGTTTATTATTGGTCTGAAAAGGTGTTTTTTACCTAGAGAAAAGGCAAAAACCTGACAATAGCTGAAAGAGTAATGAGTTCACTCTACTCCTATTCCAGTGTACTGTATCACCGGTTGTTCCGTGTTCCAAAATTCAGTTCTGTGTAACTAGAACAATGTCAAGAATTGAATAGAATTGAATAAATTAAAACTCAGCTTCAGTCTTACACATTGTCTTCATCCCATGTGTGGTGAGCTCCAGCATGATTAGTTTCATTACCAAAAAGTAAATCTGATACAATTCAACCAACATTCCTGTCCTGCCAATGCATATATGCCTATGATGTGATATTTAACTCAAAGACAGGATAAAAAAAAAAACAAAAACAAAAACAAAAAACAGATCTGTTCATACTGTATATTTTGAATCACTGAGACCTGATTAGATGGATTTGCAAAAGTATGAGGCCTGCTTCAAAAATAATTTTATTTTCCTGGCCCATCAGGTCGGTGGTGGATGTTAGCTGGTATAGCAGCAGAGGTTGAGCATTTCTGTCAGTATTCCATTACATTTTGTTGCTGTGTGACAGATGGCAGCGGAAGGGCAGTCTGACAAAATGGTGTCTGAAATGGACGTGCATATGAAGACACTGAACTCTTACATGTGGAAAAAATGGCATCCACTGACACTGTGGATGCTTGCTGAACATTTATGGTGACCAAACAGTGGAGGTTAGCATAGGAAGTGGTGATTGATGTGTTTCAGCAGAGGCAACAGCAATGTGAAAGACAAAGCATGTTCTGAATGGCCATGCACAACTGTCATGCCACAAAATGTAGAGAGTGGCAACCAGCCCATCTGTGCAAACTGGTTAATGGTTGTGACTATGTTAAAAACTAGCGTTTTGAGAATTGGCTCAATTAAACAGTGCTTTTGTTTTCTTTGTATCTGTTGTAGTTTCCATTGAAATAAATAGGAAACATTGCTATCAGAATTTAGAAGCTGAAAAGAGCAGAGGGTTCCTCTTAATAAGGTACATGAGGCAGGAAAGTCATGACTTTACATAAAGGTAGCTCCACCAGTGTAAGTAGCACTTCTGAAAGGAATGGATAAATGCAGAAACAGAAGAGTAATCAATGCATCATTAATAGGTCAAATAATCTACATTAGGATTAAGGCACATCTAGGCATTAAAACTATGCAGCTGAAGGTATCTGCAAAATAGCCTCCTACAATTTCCGACAATTTCCCCGTTGCCTGCAAGCTATGACATGTATCTTTATGGAAAACTATGTTATAAAATGAATATTAATGACAGAAAAACTGAAATGTGCAGAAGTGAAGTTTGTAACTGAACATCTCTTGTCATTAGTTGTGGTACTTCTCCTGATCCACAAGCTGAAATGAAAGTAACCAGGGATTGAATGTTTGAGCAGCGGGGTTAGGCAAAAAGAAAATCTCTGGAACATAGCTTTGGGATAGAGAGCTGGGGACAGCAGGCCATGATGGACTTCAAAGATGGAGAGGCCTTGAAGAGAGATTTAGATAAATTAGAGAGCTGGGAAATCACCAACTACATGAAAATTAATAAAAGTACCAGATTCTGTACCTGGAAGGGACAGTCCTGGCTAGCTGTACATACAGGGATGAAACACTGAAGAGTGGTTTTGCTGAAAGAGATTTGGGAAGTGTAGTCAACAGCAAGTTGAACACGAGTCAGCAGTGTGCCCAGACAGCCAGGAAGGCCAAAAATACCCTGAGGTGCACCAGGCCCAGCACTGCCGCCAGGTGAGTCGAAGGGATTGTCCTGCTCTGTTCTGCATTGGTGCAGCTAGGAGTTGGACTTAGTGATGCTTATTGGTACCTTCCAACTTGAGATATTCTACGATTTCATGATTCTGTGATCTACCATGCCTGTGATCCTCTCTAAACCATGGTATAAACAAATGTGCTGACTACGTTCACCTTTAGAGTAGTTCAAGAATTTGAACTAATGACTTGTATCATGCTTTGGGACCACATGTATAAAAGTAGAAAACAGAAAACACAAATGATATTCATATATATATGTATAAGACCCTTTGCACATCATGATATGTAATCTTGTAATCTGGTATTGGCTAGAAATTCTGTTGGATTTAATTTCACATAATAAACATATTCGGAATGTTCTACTTCAAATGTCTCAACCAAACCAAACATAGATTTCTTTTATCACTGACCTTAGCTGGCAACTTCTACTAGGTTCATCTGAAATGCTAAGAATAATAAATGCTTTATAAGGTTGGTATTATTAATACAAAGAGGAGGATCAATATACAGTGTACAGTACATCACGTGACAATTAAATTTGAACAGATATTTACTTCACCACAAAACGATATTCTCAGCTTCTCAGCATAGAACAGGTAAGAAGATATTCAAAATGAAGCTGGAAATCTTAGTTTGGAGGCAGGTAGAAAAAAGGGCTAGTTAAGCAAGAATGTTGGGCTTCAGGATTAGAAACCTTTATCCTCTTCCAGTAATGAATAGAATGACTAGCATGGGCCGGGCAAAGTGATAGGAATTTTGAGGGAGAGGATAACATTCGCATAAGGGATAAAAGTAGCAATAGGGTCAAGAAGGTGGCCTAGTTACTTTGAATGAGATTATAAAATGTGTTGGCCAAACTATGGATACTCAAAGGCTCCAAGCTGACACCTGAAAACTACAGGAGCAAGTCTGAAAAGGCAAAAGTTACTAAAGAAATCATTTTTTCCTATATTTTTAACTTCTTTTAGAGAGTGTAGTATGATTTGCTCAGTAACATTGAGCCAAAAATACAGATACAGGGTATGATAATACAATCATGGAATCATAGAATCACCAATGTAATAAAAACACCTCCAAGATCATTTAGTTGAACCTTCCACCTACCACCAATATATCCCCACTAAACAAATAAGTGTTTCCTAACATCCAACATGAACCTTCCATGGTGCAACTTGAGTCCATTCCTTCTAGTTCTATCACTAGTTATGTGGGAGAAGGGGCTGAATGAGGGCTCACAACAAAGTGGTGTATGACATAGAAAAAGATGAAAACTCTTTTATGAAAGATCAAAATGTAAACTATTTGTTCAACCATGACTGTTCAGATTTTGAACCTGCGATTTGGAACTGCCACAAGACACTTCAGGTATACCTCAGGAAGTTGCATATGGAAGATGAAGGCAACGTAGGCCAAAAAGGACCATATTCAAACCAGTTTGTGCTAAAAACAAACAAACAAACAAATATCATGGAATATGTAGGGGAGATGAAGCTCAATCTTTGTACTTTTTCAGTAAAACTCTATTGATTTGACGGGCAACACAATACAGTACTATGCCCTAGACTAGAAAACAAATATGCATGTGCTTAATTTTTTATTTTTATTTATTTATTTATTTATTTATTTCCAGTAGAGTTAAATAAGAACTTAGTTAAGGCACCCTGATAGGCTGTAGTTGTAGCTGAGTAAATTTGCAGTTATTTTCAGGGTCATGTAACTGATGATTCAAAACAGGGGTAGTGATTTAATTGGGAGATGTTTAGCTTGTACTATTACCCTGTCTGGGAAATTTCAGATTTTAGTTTTTATTACTGTGATATGAAAGAGAACAAAGGCAACATTAACAATAAAAATGTATCACAAATAACGATTTACTGAATATGATGTGAAATAATAAGAAATTCATATGAAATGCAAACTATTACTCTATATGAGCTATCTGAACTGGAACAAGTAGGAAAACATTTTTCAGGGTATGAGACACTCAGAATTCTAAGTATTTTCTCATACTCAGAAAGGATAAAAAGTTGCATCAGTAAAAAGAAACTTCAGAAACTTTAGAAAAATCATCTTCAGATAATAATTGACTTGAGTATTTTTTCCAGTAATTTTCAAATGTTTCACTTTAATTTTGGTAATTTTAGGTACATTCAAGTTTTATTTACATGTCAAAGTAGGTACTTAATATTTTTGGAACTGACTCAAGGGAATGATGTTAATAATTACAAAACATTCACAATTTTTCGTCCATGTGTTTGTTTTGATCTTTGTTTCCAGGACACTTAGCCTCAGTATGAAAAAAAGAAAAATAAGATTTGACAAATGAATGCTTATCAACAAAATCAATATGCTCTGGTTACTTGAAAAAAACAAAACAAAACAAAAGACAAACAACCCTGAGTTTTCTACTGCTAGTTTCCATGAACAGAGGAGGGTGAGAAGGGGGAAGAAGTATCTGTTACCTTTACCTTCTGTGGTGTATTTTAATCTTTGAATAACATTGGGCATCAGCTGTAACATACTCAAATTAATCACCTTATTCATTAAACTGTTTACTTTTATTATAGGTCTAAATGAAATTAAATGAATTTGACCTGTTTACTGTTTACAGCAGTGTCACTGAAGATATTTTATTATGAGGCCAAAAATCTAAAAATCTTATTTCTATTTATTTGGAGACACAGAACTAGGAAATTCATCTGAAGGAATTTTTACATTTGTTACTTTTTTGAGTTCTTCAGCCATTCTGTGCATATTAACAACTGGGCTGTGAATTCCAATATTATTTTCACCAAAATATGACAAGTTTGTTTTTGAAAGTGAAGTCTTGTTTTTTTTTTTTTATTTTTTAAATTCATATTACTAAAACCAAGGAGAAAAATGCAGTTGTTTTCTCTGCTTTGATGGCAACCTAGTGAAAAGAAGAATTGAAATCAGAATTGCTGATTGTACCAGATTTCTGTATGAATTAATGAAGAGAAGAAAGATTATATTAATTAATCTCAAATCATAGCATAGCACTTGTTATCATGGAGAAGATCAAATTTATATTCATAATAAAGCAGTCACAATGCAAATTGTTTAAAGGAAGGAAAATAAAATCTTCTCCTTACTCTTATCTGCCAGTGTTAGCATTTTGTTAGCTTTTCTCCTCTCAGAACAGTCCATATCAAACTATGAGAAAATGAGTAAAGATAATGCCTAAATTTCATGCATACTTGCATAGACCGAAGACATTATCGTTGTGATACAGAATGGGATTGGAAAAATATGCAGCCCTTGGAAATGGATTAAATGCACATACATTTTGTAATGAGTGACTGTAATGAAAATCAAATGAATTATAATAAAATATGGAGTTTTAAAAAAGAAAACTACTCAATGCATAATGGTGCTAAGAAAACATTTAACAGTTTTTCACTGCATGCTATTGTCAAAGTAAATAACTACCAAAGACAAACTTACAAAGTGGTTTTAACTCTAATGTGATGCAGAAAGTCAGTCATTTAATTTGTTAATTAGTATTATGCCAGAAACTATCTATTCAATATGAAGCAAATATGTTTACAATCTTATCTGCCATCTGTTTAATAGATGGGAGAATACTTAGAGCTGGGTTTCTCAAAGAGGGCTGTTGAAAATTTGTTCTACAATTAGTGGAGCAGATTTTTTAATTCTAAAGGAGTTTTTCATGTTTAGGGAGCACCTCTATGAAGGAGACAGTACATCACAATGCTGCTATTCAAGATTAGTGATTGCTTATAGCTGTGGGTAACAGATGCTTGAGAAGTGAAGAAGTAAATATATATTTTAAGATTTTTTTTCTTTTTTTTTTTTTTTTAAGATAATACTGCATTAGATCCAGAACATTAAAGCAGGTTTTTTGAGAAGGATTTTAAGACCAATTTTCATGGCAGCACAATATAGAGGTCTGGGTACTTACAACACTCTTCATCTCTTTCTGTAATCAGCAATTTTGCAGGCTTTCTTAGAAGAAAGCCCACAATTATGCAGTACACTAGCCATTAAAGTGAATTCTCAAGGTGCTTTTTAAACTGCATATTAAGGGTGGATATTAAATCATCATTTGCAAAGTGGATGAAAATAAAAGCTTAGAAAATAAAGCATTCTTCCTAGCATTGCAACTTCTTTCCATGCTCTGTTTCAATGTATTGTATTTTTGAGGAAGACTATCACAGTAATATTGCTGTCAACATATATAAGAAGATAAATTTAGCTCAGTCAGAAAGATTTCTTCCCTTTCTGAAAACACAATATCTTTTCCTGCATAGTTTTTGAAGATCAAAATTTAAAAGGTGAATAAAATCTAAGCATTCAATTTTAAATCTAGGCTTCTTAGTTGTAATCAATCTTTTCTAATAGCTATGATTTGGCAGGACTGCCTTTTTAATTCTAATTTATTTTCACTGAGTATGAATGAAACACCTGCAGGACACCAAGGGTGAGCAAAATATTTTGAATGGAATGCTAAACTAATTGCAATTCAAGGATTTCGGTATCTCAGTGAAAATTTGAAACGAAGCAACTTTTACGGGAGGGATATAAATGCAAATACTTTTTATAATGAAATGGAATATTTTTGTATTTCTTGCACTTTTTCAGTGGCTATTTTTAATTATCTAAACAAATATATGTAAGCACATAAATAAAATGTAATTCTTACTAAGTATTTAAAGAGTATACATTCAAAAGCTCAAGACATACTTGTTACAAAAGAGGAAAATATTCTCAAATAACATTCTTGAAGATTGTCTCTATTTTATTCTGAATAGAAGGGATTGTGCTAACTTCCTCTGACTACCCACTGAAAGGAATAAACTGTTAGTGCAAGAATTGCTTATGCTGGCTTGTATACATATTATTACCCTGAAAAACTGGTAAGCTTCTTTTATGGACTAGTGTGTCAACAACTGAGATGGTCCTACAAAGAACCATGAAGAATAGGAAATGGGTTCTTTAGTCTACTTCCTTCTGTAGGTCAGCAGCACTCGAGATTTGAGCCTTAAGTCTCAGCTTCACATTCTGCACTGTACACCCACAGTGAAGAATTACAATACAGAAATAGGTTTCTGTTTGATAGAATACGGGAAAGATTTCTTCATACTTTTAGACCGTGGTTTAGAGCTTTTCACTTAAACTGATTTTCTCACCATCACTGATATAACAATAATAAATTGCAGCATAGCATTAACTTCAAAGGGCCATTCTGAATTTTAGTCATTATTGGTTTTCACTTCGCTGCTGTACAGAGCTGTGCAGATCTGACCACTTAGGCTGAATATTCTGAAGCACTTTCAGAAGGGGGAGGGAGAAGGAGGAAAACTTTCCTGAGCCCTGAGACCTCTCAATGTAAACAATATCCTTTGTAGCGTGCCCAGCTTAGTCTTTTGACATTATTTTCGTTATGCCCTTACGTGATGAGAGAGCAATTGGGTGAGGAAGTCTAGTTAG
This sequence comes from Perdix hodgsoniae, assembly GCA_035772895.1. Taxonomy (NCBI): domain Eukaryota; kingdom Metazoa; phylum Chordata; class Aves; order Galliformes; family Phasianidae; genus Perdix; species Perdix hodgsoniae. The sequence goes on from JAPSGF010000086.1 coordinate 2,523,053, forward strand.
TTTAGCATAACAGGATTTCAGCCCTAGTGTTTCCACAGCAGTGAAGGTTTAACCCCAAGAATTTCTGCAACTGATAAATATACACTACGAAGCAAAACAAAACTAAACAAAACAAAGCCCCAGCAACTGGCTTGTTCAGGAACTCAGCATCTGTGAGTTGTCTGCAGAGAGCTTAGTATGCACACTCCATCCATTCTACCTCTCTTCCTTTACCCTCTTCCCCCCAAAAATTAATTGCATTTCTAGCTAACAAGGTTTAGTTACAGAGGCACCTGACTCCTTCAAACCTTTTGGACACAATACGAAAGTCCAGTAGTAGACGTTACAGGATTAAATCCATTGTAACATTCTAAAAATCAATTCATCTGTTCCTAATAGTGTTTCAATAGTATCCTAGTAACCTTTTCTGTGAAGCTTCATATGGTCTGTATTTGCAAACACTATTAAAATAGGCCTTCTTGCATTCAAAAAAAAAAAAGCTAAATCTCTTCACAGAGCTGCTGGAGAGGTGCAGACTCCAATGTGGGCAAGAGTATTTGCCAACATGCCATATGGGAGCCATGGTTGGGACTTTTTTTTTTCCTAGAATAATTAAATGTTGATGGCAGAGTTCAAATGGATCATTAAAATTCAAAAGTGTAAGAAACAGATTTTTTCTTATGTTGCTGAACGCTCCAGAGGGCTGAATAGCTAGCAGAAGTGAGGCAGGCTGCAGCAGTGATCAGCGTGTGATGTGATGGTACTAATTTGATCATAATATAGTCATCTCTGAAGATTACAGCTATTCAATTAAATATTCTAATTAACCTGAAGTATTAGGCAAATGATACTAATTACAAATATTCTCCTGAGATTCACAGCAATGAAAATCCCACTTGCAACTGATACTTCTAGCCAATGTTTCGTAACACAATGTCCTATATCATAGGCTTTCAGAATATTAAAATGCAGTTAATTTGCCTAAACCTCATTTGTTTAATGGCATTAGCATTTTGTTTGAAATTGTAATAAACGTACATCCCGCTTTCAAGTAAAATTTAAAATGAGTGTACTCTTGGGGTAACTTAAGATTCCTGTTTACAGACCTAGCACTTTATTCAGTAAGCGGAACAGTTTGAGCTTAACTTTCAGCCATTAAACATGTTGAAATTGTTTAAAAATGCTAATAATTTGTCTTTTCAAATAAGAAAAAAAAAGATATTTTGCAGTAAGATTTCATGATGTTACCCATGTGACCAGTTTCCTACTGCGAGGGCCTCAGTGCTTGAACTTGCCTTGTAGTTTTTTGGTAGAATGTTTATCTCTTGTAGGTTGTCAGCTTCTGTTTGTTGTCTTCACTCCCGCTCCAAACAAAGCCACAAGGACCTTATTTTTCGATTTTGCTCTTTCCTCTCTTTGCTCCCTTTCAAACAGCGTATGGATCATGGGTTCCAGGTCAGGGTTGCAGTGGTGTTGGAACCTCTGCTTCCTGCATGGCACGTTCACCCACCTTGCATAAGAGTGCTGTTCCCCTTATGTCACTTGCAGGGACAGCTCAGCCACTATCCCAATTACTGTGCTGGGTGAGTAACTCGGTTGTCTATGTGAATTAGGAAGAACACTACTTTGAAAATGCAGCACAAAGCAGATAAGGGAGATAAAAAAAAAATACACAAAAGTGAGACTCTTGACCACCTTTCTAGATTTCTTTATTTATTTATCTATTTATTTATTATTTGTTTATTTAATTGTTGTGGCATGAAAGATAGATATTACTTGCCAACAGAGGTGGCTGCTTAAAATAATCAGTTCCAAACAGCCTGAGAAACACAACAACTAGATGTCTTCAGGTGCTGCTTAGGACCCTCTTTTACCCCAATGCCTTGATAAAGAGATGGAAATACTTTTTCTGCCTGTTGAATCTGTATGCATGGAAACTTTAAAGGAAACAGATATGAAAATAGCTTTCCCAGTTTTACTACAGTCTTATCAATACTGCTGCAAAGCACTACAAATGCTAAAGGGATGTGACTTATTTCTCCCTATAAACATATCCCTCAGACACAGACTCAATAGTGCTTGTCTGAAGACAATCACAATGCTAACCATGTACCTTTTACATCAGTGTCTGTGGAAATGCTAGAGGCTAATAATAATAAAGATTGCCTGAATTTCATGTACAGAAAAATCACACTATCAAATGGCAACATTGCAAAGCTAAGCCAAATGCAGTAAAAGCGATTAATTTTCATGGTGCAATCAGGAAAATATAGTTGAGGATTTGTACTGGAAACACTGCTAGGATTTGTAAAAGAGCAGACTTTTCTCTTTCAGTTTCCAAAATACAAAGAAAGGCAAGGAGATCTCCTGCAATGTAAGAAAAATTAGAACAATTTGTGTCTGAAATGTTCTGAAATTGCTGAATCTAAACTCGAGTAAGAGGAAAACTATAGAGATGGCTTCATGCTGTCTTATGACCTTTCCTAGAGCAAGAAAGAGACACATGGGAGCACATAGTAAACTCAGGATAAAAGCAAATTCTGGACAGACTATGTGCAACTCTTGAGAGATATGTGAGGACTGGAGTTTTTGTTTGGTTGCTTGATTTTGATGCTTTACTTTGATTACTTACTTTTAATCCTTGAAAAGTTATTTTCCTGATGCTGTAAGAGCATAAGAGCATATTGAAAGGATTACATTTTCCTCTCATTCTTCTCAGGTCTAAAAGCTGGGTTTCAGACAACTTATTCTGATTCGATATCTGCCAATACCTTGCAACTGTCAAGTTAGCACATACATTAGAATGCTCTATTATTTTAGAAGAGAATTTGGAAGACATTTAGTATAAATACATTCACAAAGATACAAGGCTACTTAGCAAAAATTTTGCTTATAGTGTAGTACTGGACTGCGAGTAGGGAAGGCTTGGGGAAGAAAATGGAGAGGTAGAAAGAAAAGATTAATGTAGAGTAATATGTTTTCAACTGTTCTTACTTTTGCATGCCTGGGAGGCCTGGACACATCACTGACAAGTAGGAGTAGTAGCAGGGGGAAGAGTGACTTGCATGAAGTGGAGCAGCACAGCACAACACAGAAAGCTGACTTTTTAGCAAGTGCCATCACTGAGCTGTCGGACAGGACAGGGAACTGAAAATGAGGGGCTAGATCAAAGATGGCTGCAAAGGTATTTTTCAGCTCCGGATCCCTGTTTCTTTATTTATACTCTCAGTAAAACTGTGAGATGAGCAAAAACAAAGTAAACGCAATTAGGAAACCAGTAAGGGAAAGATAGAGGAAAAAAAGTGAGAAAGAGAGAGAGAGACAAAGGCAGCAAAGAGAGAAAGAGGGAGAACAGGGAGAGGAGCTGCAGAGAGTACATGTAGATATTGCTCAAAGTCTTATGAAAACTAGCTGCAGCTCACTAGAAAATCATTACTGCATTATGATGAAATAGGCATACAGTGCATTCCTCTGTAGTCTTATTCAACACATGAAGTGGCTATGAATAAAATAGCATGATTGTATATGGCAAAGGAGAATATTTTCACATTTACCTGTAGAATGAATGAATAAAATCATACAGTATTTATTTAGGGCAGTTAACATAATGCAGTGATCTATGGAGACATTCTTGTGGGGGAGTGAATCTACTGGAGTGATTTATAAAGGAAATGAATACAATGATGCAATAAAATTGTCATGTACTGTATTGATCTCCGTGCTATAGAGGAAGTGAGGAGGAACTTAAATTTATATCAAATGAATATAATGGAATAATAAATGCACAGGAATGGGTATTACAGAGGGAGATACACATTTATAAGGGAAATAAATACAGTGCAGTGATCCACTTTTATAAAGGTTGGACATTTAAAGGAATCGGTTTTACATCTACAGAAGTAGGGAACATAGTAGGTTATATTTTGTAGAGCACTGAACATATAGCAATGTGGAAAGTACAATGGCAGGAAATATATATATGTATGTATTTCTGGCCACAGATGTTGCACAGGAATAGCATATGTGAGCAGCTGGGTGGGATAACAAAAACAAAAAGAAAAGAAAAGAAAAGAAATGTAGAAAAATTATATGAAAATGGAGGTCTGGCCCACAGTGTAGGGCAGTGAAGCAAATACAGGCTGTCTCATGGAACCTATGAGGCTTTGGGTAATCATCATTAAAGACTATCACTATGTTTTTCTCGGTCCAGGCGGTACATTTATTTGACATCACAGCATAAGCAAATGTATGCCTGTCCACCAGATTCCTAATGAGAAAGCCCAGAGACAGGAGGACCAAGAGAGAACAGTTTGTGCACTTGACCTGCAGTCTCAATCAAAGAAATAGACATTGAGAAGCCCTTGAATAAGCCTAAATTTCTTCTTTTAGGGAAGGTGAGACTGCACACTTTGTGGCTCCTGTAATTCACCTTAAATTCATCCTCAAAGCAGAATTCTTCGAGAAATATTTAAATAGAAATATGGATTAAATTCCTCAAGGCACTCAAGATTGTCATCCCATCACCTGTGTACGGGGCAAACGATCAGTTCATTTTAGCCATTTACTGCTTCTACTAGTATGATGATATAGGCAGACTCCTTAACGTTTTTCTGCTCAAACATAACACATACATCTCTGAAGAAAAGAGTTTGGTACAAATTCTAGCTAAGCCTGTATTTTGTGGCTTAGCTTGGGCCAGAAACCGGTGAAATCGTCAGAATTTCCCTCTACCACTGTAGTAATCTCTCCTTCACAGAAGCTGCCTGCCCAACAGACTGATTTGTTGGAGACTTAGTGTCTGCAACTCAGCTAACATTTCAATATTGCGCAGTTTCCCCTGATAATCACCTTCTTTTAGCCCACACAGATCAACTGGTTTTGCTCTCAGGTAGCACAACATAAATGTTTACAAAGCAATGCAGGTATGTGCATTGTGCACAAATCCTCTTAAATATGCTTGCCAGAAATAGGTTTATGTTTTCTACCTCTTGACTTTTTTTGGTATGCATACTGAAGAATTAATAGTATATACGTATTATCTAATCCTTAGAACAACTCTATATACCAAATGTATTAACTGCAATCACTTACTTTTTTTTTTAGTCCTAGCTTAAAAAGCTGCATAATTTTACCTCTTCCTCCGGACGTGACATTAATTTTTTCTGTTACATTAATTTTGTTTTGAATACAGTGTATGTACTTTCTTTAAAGGAGTAAAAAGTCTTATACCTGTGAAACCATGCACAACAGGAGAGATCCTCGCTTTTGCCTAAGGGTGTGGAAGGGGTGAAATTTGTCTGTATTGAATTGCATCTTCTACTTTGTTTTGGATGAATCTTAATTCTAAGCTTCCCCAGGTGCATTCCAGGCACCTGCCCAGTTTTCAGGCACCTGATTAAAAGCCTATCTGACAGCCATCAGGATTGCAAATCTGCATTAGATAGAAGTATATCATGCTCTAGGTATGGCATTTTATAAATAATTGATTATTTCAGTAAGATTTTTTTTTTTTCTGGAAGTATTTTTTGTCATGATTTTCTCCCTGAAACATTGTTGTGAGAACTCCAAAGCAGAGATAAAATCCAAACTAAAGTATGCAAACCAAACAAGCAGCTGTATGCATTTGCCTGTCAATAAGATATATCTCATGTTTTTAGCCATTTATTGCAACTCCAATGTGATCTTCTGACTTCCTAATATATTGAAAAGATTCCCATAGAGTGGGATAAACACTGACCCAGTACAAATCATGCTTGATTGTGGTATGAATTAGGTAGTACTATTTGAAAGACTTGTAAGGGAAGTTATCTATTGAGATTAACATTTAGTATTTCATCGTTATTATTCATTTGTAGTCCTTACAGCACAACTAAGAATCTAGAGTTTGATTTTTACAGAAAAACATCAAATTTATGTTAGAACAAATGCTTCTGCTTCCTTTATTATTCCTTTACTGTTCCTTTATTATTCTTTTATTTCCAGAACCACTAAATAAATAAATAGGCAAAGAAACAAAAGAACGTGACAACTGAGATTTATTACTAAAATATCTTTCCAGAATTAGGTACCTTTGGTCTTGCTGCTTTGGTGCTTATGGGAGCAGGGGAAGCTCCTGCCGTGTTGGGCCCATTGTAAAACTGGGTACCGTGGAAGGCGAAGGATCAGAAGTGGCAGCCGAGGTCTGACTGCTGCTTGGTGGCAGAAGGGATGGCAGCCAGAGGATGACACTTCTCCCACTGTGTTGCTGCATCACTATCTGGAAGGGCTGGAGTGGTGCCAGGTTCGGTGGTGGCTTTCTTAGAGTGCTTGAGTACCACTGTCTCTGTGTCTTCTTCCACCTAGCAACTGTTCCTCACATAGGCTGGCCACATGGTCTGTTCCTCAGGTATCTGGTCCCTCTTGCAGAGCAGGGACAGCCATATTTTGTCTTTTCAGGGCAACTCTTCACTTTCAGTGTCCAGGCAGGTGTTCTCTTGAAGTATAGATGATTGTAGAAGAGTAACTGAAAAAAAAAAAGGTGGTAGTAAAGAGTTAGTTGCTATTAATCTGGGTCTGAAAGACAGCAAGAAACATGAAATAAAACTTCTAATTTCATGGGTGTTAAAGAGGTCTATTGGTCAGTTTAATCCTACAGCTTAGGCTGACTAAAACGAGACATGTTGCAAATATATGGAAATAAATAGGCTCATCATATCTGGATTTATCTTTCAGTTCCATGAGTTCAGACTAGGATATAACCCAATTATATTTTATCCATATTTCTAATACTCAGCAATGTTGCATCTAAAATAACTGGAAACAATCAGAGAAAGTGATGAAGTGATGAAGATTAAGATATTTACTGTCATCCTCATTTCTCTATTATCAAGACTTAGTTTATGGGAACTTCTGTCCCCTCCACCAGAATTTTGTGAGAGTTGTGAGGAGCAACTGAGATACTTACCTATAAGCAGCAAGTGCTTCTTCCTCTGCCAAAAATTCAGTGACTGAGGAATTATGTAGGCATGGTGTACTTCGGTGAATTCATACAGGTTAAGCTTATGAATGAAGCTTTTCATGCTTTCCGCTCAAAAAACTCTCAAAGGTCCTTTCATTCCCCATACTTCTACCTTAAACACTTCTTCATCAATTGTGGGACAGCAGTGTGCCCTGGCAGCCCAAAGGGGCAACTGTACTCTGGGATGCATCATGCCCAGCACTGCCAGCTGGGCAAGGGAAGCAATTGTCCCGTTCTGCTCTGTGCTGTGCAGCCTCACCTGGAGCACAGTGTACAGGGTTGGGCAACACAGGGTACATAAAATCATTAAAAAGCATCTAAAGGAGGGTGGTAAAGACAGTAAAGGGTCTAAAGGGCCGTAGGTAATCTAGATATTCCATAGATAATACATACATAGATAATCCAGATAATCTAGAAAACATCAGGGATTAATACAGGTTATGTGTCCCACATGACAGCTTGGGTTCAGATATCATATAGGTTCTAGCATGTACTTGATACAGGGGATCTAAGGATCTGGTGAGCCCTTTTAAAAATTCTGGATCCACTTTTAAAGCCCTTTTTCAAATCTTTGGAGCAGACCAAAGTAGGATTATGTTCAAATGCAAGCTGGTGTTCGCTGAGTGTTTCATGAAATAATTTCATTGCAAGACTAGGAGGGACTTCTTCCGGAGAGCTCAGCTCAGTATTTTAAAATAAATTAGGCTAGTGAAAAAGTCAGGCATTCCTGATAAATTGACTTGGTTCTTTAGCATGTGAAACATTACTGAGAACTAGTCTTTACCTTTTACCTCTAACTAGCTGTGGTTTCATCTGTTTTATTTTCAATTTTTTTCTGAATTCCTCTAAAAATTTGAATTCCCTTTTCTCTAATCGTAGTTTTCTCTCTATGATGCCATTCCAGTGATCAACAGGAATTACTGTCATAACTTTGCTTCCTAAATTGGCAGTGTTTTGCCAACCAGACTAGCCAAATTGTTGCTTCTGATGATTTTTGGCAATGAGTTATCACTCTGAAGGGTCACAAAACTAGTACATGCATAACTAAATTTATCTGAGGGAGAAATACAACATTCAAATAACACTCTTAACCCAGATATCATGAATTTTTTATATTGTCATACTGCTTGCAACTTCCAAACACCTGCTACAGCCAGAAACTCAGAGATTTTTACCCAAAGTGAACTAGACCTCTATACTATTTCATTTCACTGCTAACATATGCACATTTAAAATATCTACACGTGACTCATAAACAGCTCATTCTTTTCATGGCGCATACAATGAATTTAGGCTCACATATATATAAATTATGCAATTGTGTGTAAATATTCAGATGCATAACTCCATTATTGTAATATGTTTGATTTTTTTTTTTTTTTCTCTAGAAAAGCAAATGTTATAACATATCTCTTATCTGTCTGGATGCCCCTAGCCGAGGGCCCACAATTATGCAAGTATTCTGAAAACAACCCCCACTCCTCTAAAATAGCAACTGCGCAACAACTAACGTAAGAAAAACAATTCTACTCAGAATAAAATCAGTATGAAATCAGGCAAGTGTGAAAGGCTGCAAAGTAACTATTTTGTTACACGTTTTTATGACATAATTATATTGATCTGAAAGACACTCATCCAGAACCACAACCTTTTATACTAGAAGAAAAAGCCTGTATAATCTTTTCAATCACTTGATATTCATGGTCTTACTCAAAGGTCTCTGAATATGTCATGTGTGTAATACCAATGCAAAATTTGGCACTATAGTCACTACCAGCAATATGTTTCAATAAGGTAATTTTCTTGCTGCCTAAGAACATCAGCAGGGTGCAATCCTGAACAAAAACAGACTATGACATCTTATTCAAGCATACATCTGGAGGACAAAACTATACTTTATTAAAGGAAAATGGGATTTCAGGATTGTTTTGACAAGCGGTAAAAGCACGCACCTCACTTTACATACAGTACAGACTTTTAAATTCAAAGTGTATGCGTAGCCATTGTAAGTAAAGCATGGAAGAAAAATGCTACCATTCTCACTGGGTTATGCAAACATACAAAAGAAACCTTACAGTATATCCCGTGTACATTTATGTATACTGTATAATACAAAACTAGAATGTAAACTACTATTTTACTGATTTCATCTGTAAAGAATGGTTGCATACTTAAGAAGGCTCACAAGCTTATATTTTGTACAGCTAATATGTAGGTGTTGGTTATGTGCTTTCACTTCCACCAGGTATGTTTGATTTTACATTCTCGTGTTTCACATTAATGTTTTACATTAAGATCTTTCTTTCCCAGTTTTCACATCCCTCCCCACCAGATAACACTGTGTTGGAGGATCTTTTTAATAAAAAGGAAACAACGTAATTGGTATATATCTTTTTCTTAAATATATTTCATTCCAAAGTATATCTATTTCGGTGGTACGGTTCTTCTCAGAATACTGAGATACCTGCCCAATATCGTCCATAGTGCTGAACGTATCCCCTGTGAGACATCCAGCACGTGATTTTGTGAGACAGTAATTTTCATTTATCTGTTTGTTTATTTATTTATTTATTTACTTATTTATTTATTTCCCTCACTGATTGCAGCAAGCATAGGAATAGCACTTTGGCTAGCTTTGAAAAAAAAAAAAAAAAGCTACTTTTTTCTAGGGTCATTTTTATTGCTAGACTTTGAAATGGTCAGTGACCACATGTAAAATGTGCTCCTAAACTTGAAATGCTCTGATTTACTGCTTTGTGCATTAGAAACCACGTTGAAATAGAGAGCATGAATTGAGCATTTTGGCAAGATGACATGGTAAAAAGAGGCTGCCTCATTGTATAGCTAAGTGAAAACAATCGTCTCCCCTGCAAAACTCACTGATACTCCCTACCAGTCATACCACAAATTAGCACCAGATTTGTTGTCATTTGTTTATCTGAAAACAGACTTATGCTCTGCTATTTGAAATCTGTAGTTATGTTTTGCTGCCCAAACCCAAGCGCTTTCACAATGTTATGCAGTATGACAACCATCTCTGCTGGTAATGCACTGTTAGAGCCGATATACTACAGCACTGAGCATACTTAGTATACACAGTGCCAAGGTTATTTGGAAGGTCCTGGATTAATTTATTTGACTAATAATACTATTAAGCAGTCAATAGGGCAATTTTAGCCAAACTGTAATCTTCAAGTTAAACAGCATACCTCAGTTACCACCTGTGTCAAATGAGAAATTATTTATGTTTTTTTCAGAGAAGCCCCCTCAAAATCCATACTACATATTATTACTGCTGCTTCTGCATATTCAAAATGCCCATCAGCGCAAAGGGAAAATGTATTCAGCAAACTGGATGCTTGACAGCAGGAATGAAAAGGATGCATTCAAAAAGAAAGGACAGTGACAGATACTTTAGCATATCTCTAGCTGTTGAAGTGAGTGATGTTGGACCAAGAGCAATTTGTAAACTGATTTATTTTCATTTATATTTCCTTTTCTCCAGAAGATGCTAAGCTGTACTTTAATTCTTAGAGGCTTCTTTTCTTTCTTTCTTTTTTTTTTTTTTTTTTTTTTTTTTTTTCCCCCCCCTCAAAGTCTTCCCTCTTTAAGTTAAAAGACTATTTATGAAGAAGCAACTGAGAAATCTGAGAACATGGGTATTGTTATACAAACCCTTTGCAGACATTCCTTTAGCAGCCATCTTTGGGTAGACAAACCCTGTTCAGATTTTCCTTACAAGAGAACATTCCTTTAACATTCCCTTTTATATGGGCATAAAAGGGATCATTCCCTTTTATAAAGGCAGGTAGCAACAGGACAAGGGGAAATGGCTTTAAACTTGAAGAGGGTAGATATTAGGAAGAAATTCTTTACTGTGAGGGTGGTGAGACACTGGAACAGGTTGCCCAGTGAGGTTACTGATATCCCCTCTCTGGAAGCATTCAAGGCCAGGCTGGATGGAGCTTTGAGCAACCCAGTCTAGTGGGAGGTGTCCCTGCCTATAGGAGGGGGGTTCGAACTAGATGGTCTTAAACACCCCTTCTAGCCCAAACTATACTATGATTCTATGAAAACCTAATGTGCTTTACAGTCTCCAGTTAAAATAAAACACTGAGAATGTTAAAAGTGAAGAGCATTGTTGTGCCACAGAAATCTCTTCTTTAGATCCTGTTCTGTTCTTGTTTTCAGTGCTAGAAGGGTCATAAGAACAATATGCACAGTAAAAAGAGCTTGAAAAAATAATTCTAAAAACAGGGATAACTCTTTCCCTAAAAGAAGATAGATGTGACCAAAGTCACACAAAAAGACTCTTCTATGATCCTGAGTCAAGTGGGAAAATTAAATGTTATACAACTTTCACACTTGTATGAAAAAATTAAGCCCAAGATTATTGATTGCAAGCCACAAAAATGATGCTTGAACTTAAATTGGACCTTCATGACTTGGGCTTCTCACCACACAGAGCAGCTCAAAAAGATCTCACAACCAAGCGCTTCAGTTTTACCTATATGGATTAGCATTCTCTTGTGCAGGCATACTAGAAAGCATCTCATTTGAAAGAATTGGAGCCCAACACTGCATCTAGCTTGCCCATCAAATGCAACTCAGATAGTCATAGATAACATTCATCTTCCTGAGGCTCATCTTTCCCTACTTTGACTCGTAGCTCCTTCTGACCAAGTCAATAAGGGGAAAAAATTACTGTGCCCCTGTTCCTCATAGCACCCATCAGTGAAGCTACTGTTCAGTACTCCTTGTGCACATTCTGTGTATGGAGCACAAGATATTCATCCCATTCTGCCCCATCCAACCCTATCCTGCCCCATCTCATCCTATCTGAGCGTATCCCCACAGCAGTATGCTGCAATACAGCAGGAAGGGAAGTAAAAATATTTTGCCACACAACAAATCACTTTCTCACCAAGTTGAGAGAACAACTTGCTCTCCTAGCCAAAGCCTTCAAAGAGCTTGGGATAAGAAGGACAGGGAATTTGCCATCTGTTCACTGAGTATGATGGGCATAACAGCCAATTCTACATACCTCTTGGAATGACATTTTTAAATGGATGTGAATTAAATCAGCAGCTGTCATAAGAGCTGAAGACATGAGAAAAAACATCAGTGTGAAATACTTGTTGTTTAGGCCAAGGCCATGAAATTCCAAAACAAACAAATATAACCAACAGCAACAGCCAATCTTTATGAAAAGGTCATTTACTAATTTTTTTTTTTTCTTTTTTCTTTTTCTTTCTTTCCCCTGAGGCAAGTAGAGGAGAATGGAAGGATTTAGGAGAGCAAGGTTTTTGTGTTGAGGTTTTACTTGCTGTCATTATTGGCTATTTCACCTGTATGTCACTCACTCCCCAAGATTAATACACACATTTTCACTGTTGGATCCTACAGAACATATTCAGTAGAGATGTCACTGCTCACTGTCTCTGTGCTTTCTAGCAGTCTGTCAGTCTCCAGATAGTCTTATCAGCCACTTCACTTTAACACTGTGCCTTCCCAGTTATGTCAATAACCAGAATATTTGTTAATCTCCTTTCCTTTCAAGTTCTACCATACTGCAACACACAGTTCCATGATTCTTTAAAATACTTTGCAAACATGTCTAAACTATGTACTGGGAAAGTGAACTGCGGAAGAATCTGAAAATAACATAAGGACATAACTTAGGCACTTGCTATATATTATATATTCAGGCATGTATAGTCCAGTGAGTGGTTTCTTAAATGTGACTAAGATATATTTTTCTTAGATAAACTTAACTGTCCTTAACTGTATATGTAATTGTTATGGAATAAATCATCTTCTTGATCTCAGGTAATGAACCATGTGCATGCTAAAATGTGAAAATTTATATGCCTATATTAGAACTAATGAAACCAAAGACGTTATTGTACATTCATATAAATGCCTGGGCTAATACAAATTTATTTTCATCCATTTTTTATGATTTACCTATATTGTGCTATTTATAGCAACCCTTTCATTGCATAAACTTCCAAAAGAGAAAACAAACAGCAAAAGCTGGTAAACTTTCTGTAGATTAATGACAGAAATCCTTTTTATGGTCTTCGAAATAAGCGCAGTACATATACAGAGACAGCAATGAAAAATGATTTGTAGGGTATGCATATATTTGATATGTATATATTTGGAAGGGGAGGGAAGGAAGGGGCAGAAATACACATTATATTTTCCCCGCAAGAAGGAGCTTAGCTGTATTCTCATTTTCAGCTATCAGAATCTCAAACCCATGTTTTTATCTTTGTATCTTCTTCCCTTAATGGAGTGTAAACAATTTCAGTATCAAATAAAATCCCTCTTTATATGATGAATGCCAAAAATGTCTTTCATTTTGGTTAAATTGAAGACATATAGGTGATTGGGGGGGGGGGG
>JAPSGF010000086.1:2546103-2566103 GCA_035772895.1 Perdix hodgsoniae
ATACCATATTAACACAATCTCCTACACTGCAAATACACAAAGATTTATTTTTTTTTAAGCAATAAAACGTAAGGAAAAAATAGAATAAAGGCTGCACATTGAAGTTAATAGCATAAAAGAGTTATTAAAAACACTGTATTTGTTTCACAACATTAACTAATGATAAGTGTATGAATATAGATGGTTAAGATCAAACAACAAAACATTATGATATTGAACCAAAATCAAGTTTCAATTAAAAAGAATAAAAAACATCACAGAATCATCTAGTTTGGAAAAGATCTTCAAGACCTTCAAGTTAAACTGTCAACCTGGCCTACTGAGTCTTATCATTAAACCACTCTCACCAGCGCCATGTCCACTGGTCTTTTGAATACCTCAATGTATTCAAAATGGGGACTCCACTTGCCTGGGCATTCCATTCCAATGCTTAACTGCCCACTTGGTGAACAAATTCTTCCTAATATTCAATCTAAACCTTGTCTGGCACAGCTTGAGACCATCTCCTTGTATTCAGTTTGTCACCTGAGAAACTAAACCCTCTTTGTTGCAATCTCCCTTCAGGCAGCTGACAAGAATAATGAGGTCTTCCCTCAGCTTCCTCTTAGAATCATGAAATGGCGTGGGTTGGAAGAGACCCAAAGGATTGTCAGGTTCCAACCCCCATGCTGCAGGAAAGATTGCCAACTACTAAATCAAGTACTAGATGAGATTCTTCCATCCAGCCTGGTTTTGAATACTTCCAGGGACAGGGCATCCAGGACCTCTCTGAGAAACCTGTTCCAGTACTTCACCACCCTCTCAGTGAAAAACTTCCCCCTGACATCTCATCCACTCTTTTAGTTTTATACCATGCCCCCTTGTCCTATCACTATCTACCTGTGTAAAAAGTTGTTTTCCCTTATGTTTATAAACTCCCTTCAAATATTGAATTGCTGTAATGAGGTCTCCCCTTAGCCTTCTCTTTTCCAGACTAAACAAGTTCAGCAGGGAGCCTGTCATCATAGGAGAGGTGCTCCAGCCCCTCTGATCATCTCTGGACCCACTCCAAGAGGTCAACACCATTCCTATGTTAGAGGACCCAGACCTGGATGCAATACTCCAGCTGGAGCCTCACAAGGGCAGAGTAGAGAGAATCAATCACCTCCCTCACCCTGCTGGCCATCACTTTTCTGATGGAATCCAGGTAACCATTAGCTTTCTGGACCGAAAGTGCACTCTGCTGGCTCATGTTAAATTTCTCATCTACCAGGATCACTAAGTCCTTCTCAGTGGGGCTACTTTCAAGGAGTTCTCCCAGATTATATACATATCAGGGATTATCATGACCCAGGTGCAAAATCTTGTAGTTTGCTTTGTTGTATGCCACTAGGTTCATATGAGCCCACCTTTTGACATTATCAAGGCCCCTCTGGGCAATGTGTTCTCTGTGTTCTAGTGCCTCCCTACCCTCACTGTAAAAGATTTTTTTCTTATGTCCAACCTGACTCTCTCCACTTTATGCTTGAAGCCATTTTCCCTTATTCTGTCACAGACCCTGCTAAAGGGCCTGTCCCTTTCTTTTTTTAGCTCTCCTTTAGATACTGAAAGGCCACTACCAAGTCACCTCGCAGCCTTCTCTTCCAGGCTGAAGAGCCCCAGCTCTCTCAGCCTGTCCTCCTCATAGGAGAGGTGTTCCATCCTGTAGGTCACACTTCTGGCCCTCCTCTGGATGCACACCAACAAGTCTATGTCTATCCTGTACTGAGGACTCCACATCTGGACACAGTACTCCACGTGAGGACTCGCCAGTGCAGAGTAGAGGGGCAGGATCACCTCCCTCAGCCTTCTGTCCTTGCTTCTTTTGATGCAGTGGATCCCCGATATGAGAATCCTGGCTGCAAATGAAGACTGAGGCAAAGGACCCATTTAGGGCCTCAGCCTTCTCCATATCTGTTGTAGACAGTTCTCCTTTCTCATTTATTAAAGGAGATACGTACTCTTTGGCCTGTCTCTTCTGACCAATGTATCTGTAGAATCCTTTCTTGTTTTTTATCATCCCTCGCCAAGTTGAGTTCCACCTATGTTTCAGCTTTCCTAATCCTATCTCTATATGTCTGGACAGCTTCTCTGTATTCTTAACAGGTGACACGTCCTTCTTTCCACTGCTTGGACATGCTCTTTTTCTTCAGTTTGACAAGCGGATCCTTACCAAGCCATGTTGTTTCCTTGATCTGCTTTCTTATTCTGAGGGATGGAGAACTCTTGCACTTTCAAAAGGACATCCTTAAAGAGTAGAGAGCTTTGCTCTACTCCTTCATCTCTAAGGACAGCTTCCCAGGAGATTTCATCCAGCAGTTCCCTTAAGCAGCCTGAAGTTTGCTCTGAAGCTCAGTGTCCTGACTCCACTCTCTGCCAGGCCCACATTCCACAAGATCATGAACTCAACCAGGGCATGGTTGCTGTGCTACCTTCAGTCTTAATGTCTTTAACGATATCCTCCTCACTGATGAGCACTATTAATGCTTCACCTCTCGTCGGTCTGTCCAATACTTGAACCAGACTATTATCACAGTTATCAATGGATTCCAGGAGTCTCTTGAGTTGCTTGCGGCATACCATGTTGTTTTCCCCACAGATATTTGGGTGGTTGAAATCTCCCATCAGGATGAGAGTCTTTCACTTCTCCAGACTAAAAAATCCCCTAACCACTCCATGTATGTCCAGTTCCTTCACTAGCTTTGTTACGCTTTTCTGTACACATTCAAGTAACTCAATAGTATTCTGGCAGTGAAGGCCCAAATTTGAACACAATACTTGACGTGCTACTGCACCAGTGCCACATATAAGGGTACAATCACTTCTCAGGTCCTGCTGACCAGAACACCACTGGCTTTCTTGGGTCCCTGGGCACATTACGAGCTTGAGTTTTTCTTTCTCAAACAGTTTGGAAGACTTTCTTGAAATTTTAACTTTGACAGATTATAGTTACAATGAACAAAAAGTTAATAAGGTCAGTAATGTGCTGTTTTTGTTGTTTTTTTTTTCTTTTTTTTAATTTATCAAAGTAACACACTGAAAGCATATATTAGAATATATGCATAGTATAGTATATTATTAGTATAGTGATAGTATATAGTATATATACTTAGTATATTGATATTATACTTATATACTTATATAGTTATACTTAGTATATTGATCTTATCTGTTCATCATAATGATATCATTTTTAAAAATAAAACAGTGCTTTCAAAACTAAGTCTTTGGAATAGTTTTTGTAACAGAGGTGCCTGTTCCAGTCATTTTTGACTTCTTGTAACACTTTTGTCAGATACTCTGCAGGAAGACCTGCTTTTTAGCTCATAAATGAGAAACCATGCACATGAAGATAAAAGGTTGCAAGTGCAGGAATACCTTAGGCCTTTGCTATTGGATATAAGTGAAAATGGATAGCATGGCATCTCTATACACTGAAAGGTGGATTTAAGAAGCCTCTCCTCTATCTGCTTCTGCTAAGCCTGATTTGAGAAGAGAGGATCACAGAGTATGTATCTAAAACCTTTAAAATAGGCACAGTCTTTCAAGAAAATATTCATATGTTCTTCAGGTCCACCATGTCAGCAGTTCACACCGCAGCAACTCACAGAAATAACCTAATTCATTTAGTTTATAACTGTATACAGAAATGAAGCCCTGCAAAAACACAACTTGTGGTAGATAGTACTCCACAAAAATTCAATTCACTAGTAAAGGTAGTTTTTACTCCACCTAATCAGGACCAGGGAGAAGGAAAATCAAAACTGAGATTTTCCTCCTTCATGACACAGCATATTAGAAGTACACCACAATGGAACTATGCTAGCATAAATTTTTATGATGTAGGAAGTAAATCTAATAGTTGCAGTCTGCCATACCTGCTTTGACTAATTAAGCCTCAGAAGTTTTCTTTTCAGTAAAATACATAAAAATTCCAAAGTGGGGTGTGAGAAATGTACATAGTCATGCTGCTTCTAAAGTCTACAATTGAAATTCCAAGTTATCTGGAAAGAGGAAAAACAAAACAAAAACAAGAAACAAAAACAAGAAACAAAAGCTCTGCATCATCAGCAGCATATTTTTAAGTCCTCTCCAGAGCTATCCAGCTGCAACACCAGACAAGGATCACATAAAGGTCATGAGTGGAGTAAAGGATTGGCTGAAGTGTGCTCTTATCAGTCTACTGATAGCTTTGGGGAAAGTTAGGTCTAAATATCAGTTACAATTATGTCCTTCTGCTCTTTAAAGTTTCAAAATAAGACATACCATGTCCTCCAAGATCTCGCCACAAAACATCAAACTTCTTGTGTAAAGAGAAGATGGCTTGTTATATATCTGAAATTTTTATTCAAGCCCTAAAGATTTTTGTTGAGGGTATAAAATGAGTAAGAATGTCTATGGGGAATCATCATCTGTTTGTGGCAGGCAAGAAATTCCAAAAATGTTTAGTCTATTCTTCTCTGTACTCCTGCAGAAAAGGTTGTATTTCCTTTTTCAGTGCCCATAATCTTTTTAGAACCTTTCCTTTATTGAGACCATAAACATCACAGTGGAGCCGCAAATCATCACAGTCTGCAGAAACTCCATCAAACAAGCTACTGAGTAAATGACACTGAAAAGCTGATGATCACAAAATTAGGCAGTTGACTGACTTCATGATAGTTTTCATGGCACTCAAGATATTCAGAAATATTCCAAAGGACTTAGGGATGACTTGGTCTCCTTATGACTTGGTCAATCCACAGGACCAAGACTCAAGAACCTTAAACAAACACAGGTTCCCTATCACTGTTCCCCACTAACCTTATTTTGCTGACGCAGACTTCTAGTTTTGCAAGTGCTTTCAAAATGACTTACTGAAGAAGTCGGTTGCTTTTCTAATCTTTGGCATAAGTTGTCATGCTTGGAGAAGAAAGTCAATACGAAATTTCATTCAATGAAGTAATTTTTGAAATTACTAGCAAAATATCCTCTATTTTACTAAGAATTTGTCAGCCACATATCATGCCAATGTTTTAACCATAGAAATAATAAAATTAGAGTCAAAAAGGGATTTTTCAAATTCCTTGGCTGATTTGAGATGTATCTTTCATTTTTGAATCTCTTTATTACAGCAGGGATATATTCTATTATTATTTCAAAGACTGTAAATATTTTTCTATTATGTTGGTAAATATCCATAAATAGTTGGAGTGATCTCCCATCAAAATATTTTGAATATTCATTTCTTTTCTCAAAGATTTAGTCTGTTTTGTTATAGGTAGACTGTAAAAAATTCTATAAAATAAATTCAATTAAATCAGCAAAAAGATTTCTTCAGTAATGAGTAAGAAATTTTTAAAATTCAGTGTTTACATTTTCTCTGAAAGCTTACTTATAATACTACCACTGAAGTTTCAAAAATAAAATAAAATAAAATAAAATAAAATAAAATAAAATAAAATAATTAGGAATATTCAAGGAAGTTAGCTGTCTAATTGACATTAACACCCCCAGTCAATGGGCACTTCTTTAACAAAACTCATCACTAAATTCTGTTATTTTTCGACTGAATGCTGAAAATCAGAAATGACCTTTATTTTCATTCTTCTTATATCATATTTTATGATCTTTAGATTTTATATTTTCATATATAATGAATAAATACATGTCAGTCTGAAGAGACATGATTTTTAATAAAGGATAGTAGTACAAGTGTAAATGAAACAATAACACTACTATTGTTTGGTGCTCAGAGTAACAAATGGATAAGAAAATATAAAAAGTGAAAGTACTTGCACTGTGCAATACATGTGTTTATAGGTTACAAACTGAATTGCCATCATTTGTCAGCAATATCTTCATAACGATTTAGAGAATAATCAGTTTTCTCAGATACAGAACATATAGCAATTTTTGAGATGCAACCCTTCCTCCTACATCTGAAGTAGGAAAAATCCTAAATGTGTGCTGTCCAGCATGTGTGAGTGACATATAGTACATAAAATGTCAACAACCCCTTGCAAATGATCAAGTAATATGCTCTTCCCTTTGCTAGCATTCTAAATAAATACAGGGGTCTACAAAATGTGAATCAGAAAATAAATGTTAATTTCTATCCTAAAAGTTTAGCAAACTCTATATCTAATCTCACTGAGCAGTTTCACTAAAATATCAACTTGGAGGGAGGCAGAATTCTGTCTTAATGGATCCTTTAGAAATTCAATTGCGTTCAGACAATTCTCAAGGCAACATCAGACAAAAGAAAAGAGAGAAATATGTTATAGCATTAATCGCTTGGCCTTTTCAGATGAAGAACAGGAGGTCAATAAAGCATAGACCTTAGAATCTAATAAAATGTTTATCTCATTCATGAACAAAAAATATCAGATATGGTCTAGTTGAGCCCAAGCCAAGAAATGCTGAAAATTAGGAGGGGAAAAATACACTGTGGGGCTCTTCATAAAAAAAAAAATGATTAGCACCAAGTATTTTATGACATATCTATATGCATCCAAAAATAATTCTATTTGCAATCTCTGCTCAGTACCTCATTCAGCCAACATCAGACAGATATAATTATGTGAGAAATTTAAGTTGCGTTGCCAACCTGCTCAGATAATTACCTTTCTACTACAGGACTTCTAAAGTTTTAACCTTTGACATCAGTACTCCTTCAAGAAAATTTGATACAAACTTAGAATTTTAAGCAATTTCAAAATTGCTGATAGATATCATAAACTTTGAGCTATGATGGGTACAGGTCATAGATCTGAAAATTGTCTCAAGCCATAGACATCAGGGAAAGTCAGGAAAACATCTGGAAAACTACAGCTAACACAAGGATTGTATAATATCAACAAATCATAGAACAGCTTAGACTGGAAGGCATCTTAATGATAATTCAGTTCAGTTCCCCCACCATGGGCAGAGTTACAACCTTCTCTATTGCCCATGCCCCCGTCCAACCTGGCCTTGAAAACCTCCAGGGATGGAGCTACCGTAGCTTCTTTTGGCAGCTTGTTCCAGAACCTCACCATCCCCTGAGGGAAAAATATCTCCCTAACATTTAACCTAAATTTCCCTTCTTTTAGTTTAAAACCATTCTCTGTTGTTATACCACTATCAGACCATGTGAAAAGTCTGTCTTCCTCCTGATTATAAGATAATTATAAGTACTGGATGGCTGCAATGAGGTATCCTCG
This sequence comes from Perdix hodgsoniae, assembly GCA_035772895.1. Lineage (NCBI taxonomy): Eukaryota > Metazoa > Chordata > Aves > Galliformes > Phasianidae > Perdix > Perdix hodgsoniae. Next base: position 2,553,306 of record JAPSGF010000086.1, read on the forward strand.
GAGACTTCTCTTGTCTAGAACAAGCACAGCTCCCTTAACCTTTCTTCACAGGAGAGGTTCTCCAAACTTCTCACCGTTTTCATGGCCCTTTTCTGGATCTGCTCCTACAGTTCTACATCTGTCTTGTGCTGAGGGCCCCAGACTTTTATGCAGTACTCCAGATGAGGCATAATGAATAGAAGAATAGAATGAATGGAATAGAACCGGACAAAGACCTCTTTTGCTCTGCTGGTTACCTCCTTTTTTTTTTTTTTTTTTTTTTTTTTCTGTATGAAGAAGAGGTCTTTGTTTTTATGCTTACATCATCCTCTTTGTGTAAACCTACGTCTAGGTCTCAAATTTTAACATAAGAATATATATTACTTCCTTTTATCGATTAAAAATTTGTGCTTCTCAAAACAATTCTCAAAAGGACTTCAGAGAAGACAGAATGAGATGAAAAATAAAAGCAATACAAAGCAAAAGAAAACAAAACCCACCAACCACCACACCCTCCAATCCACCACAACCCTCCAAATTACCAAACCCCCACAGTGGTAGGACTCAACAAACTCTGTGTATCAGAGCATGATTTTTAATCACCCAGGAATATATAATGAATCGAAGGAGAAAAGGGAAAAAAAAAACAAAGCAAATGTAGATATCACAAAGGAAGGCAAAGTATCAATATTTGGTCACATCGAACTAAGATAACTGTCGTTTAACACCAAATAACCTGCCTTGGGTATCTAATTTATATGCACTCAATGAAAACATCAGGCCAGTTCATTTGATTGGAAGAAATGTGGCTCATGTACATGTTCCCTGGGGAAATGTAACTCCTACATGCCTTAAGTTCCCAATGTGCTGCAGTAGGCTAGCTGCAGCATGTTGGAGACCTTGCAGAAGAATCAATCTCTTAGGAATTTACTGTTGAATTGCAGGTAATTAAAGTGTCGTTACCATTCTCTGGGATGGGTTCCACCTCAATGGTAAAAGTGAACATGTGGTCAAGGGCACTGAAAACTGGTTCACAGAGGTGGTACTGCCTTTAAAGATCTGTAGAATTATCCAGGCAGGCTTTGAAAACATCCCTCTCGTTGTTTATCTTAGAGAACTTTCTTTTAAGACCATGTAGGAATCTAAGCAGTCATATGCCAGCTATTTCTACATTTTTTATCTAAAAGGAAGCAACAAACATACATATTTTTAAAAAGAAAAACAACTCCTAAACTTCTATTTTCATTTGCTATTTTGCTTCAGGCTTCTATGTCACAAACACTGAGAAGCTTGTTTTCAATTAGAAGTTGATTCCACTAGCAAGTTTCTTGCAGAATTCTTGATATAGTAATGTATCATTAAAAGGACTGATTATAAATTTAATTATTCTGTTATAAACAAGCAAGGCGTTAGATAATACGAATGCTCTCAGGTGGGCATTAAAAAATAGCCAAAAAAAAGAAAAATTTTCAGAGTAGTGATTGCATGCTTCTTAGTTCCAAGGATAGATATGCTTGGTGCACTGGGGTCACTGACCAATCTTCAGAGCATTGATATAATCACTATGGCAAATGTCATGTAACTGAACAAAAATTAAGTTATTTAGGTGGAGTAAGGAAATACATCACTAAAAGATGCAAATAACAAAGTTCACAAAGACACTGCAAAGAAAGATTTGGCAGTGTTGTTGTAGAAAAACAGCACAGAAAGTGTCCAGATTGATTTCTACTGACAGCCTCATTTCAGACTGCAAACCTAGTCCCTATGTTTTCCCAGCACCCCTGTACATTAATGTTCATCCTGTAGCCATACTCTATCTGTGCCCTCAAACTAGTGAGTTTAGTTTAACAAATCTATAATTAGTTATCTAATCATAGCTTTGAAGAAAATTACAGGAGAAAAAAAAAAAAAACAAAAAAACTTATCCAAAGAGAAGTGAATTTCTAAATATACTAAAAAGACATTTTCCAAGACAAATTTCCAATTCTAAATTTGATATGATGGAAGAAACGACTAAAAAGCAGACATGGCAATCTCACTGTTAAAGACCCAACTTCATGCCTTTTGTCTTCCCTTTCCACTTTTTCAAAACTTGAATTTGCAAAAGATAAAGTAAAATGCATTTCAGGATGTACCTGCAGGTACTACATTTAAAGTGTCCTTGAAGAATGCATAAGTAAAAACACAGCCACAGATCACAGAATCACCAAGGTTGGAAAAAACCTTCAGGATCATCCAGTCCAACCATCCACCTATCACCAATAGTACTCAATAAAAATGAAATTAATGAAATGATGAAATTTGCCTCTTGAGCTAGAGCACATTTGCCTTGATCTGAACTATCCAATCCTTTCTGTCACCAAAATGTTAATCTCAGGTAAAGCTGAAGTATGAAGTCAGTAATTCTTTGAAGGGAATTTAGGGACTTATTTTACAGTTACCTCTAACTGATGTTCATGTTCCCATCATTGTCCTACTTCTTCCAGAAAAAAAGCAAACCCAACCAACCAACCAAAAAACCATTCTACAAGGCAAGACACGTGAGCTGAAATGCGCTAAAGTCTTTCAGGATAGGCTGACCTGGGGCTGTTCAGCCTAGAGAAGAGAAGGCTCCAAGGGGACCTGATAGTGACCTGTCAATATCTAAAGGGGAGCTACAGTAAAGAAGGGGATAGACTCTTTAAAAGGGCTTGTGGAAATAGGACAAAGGGAAATGGTTTCAAAATTGAAAAGGATAGATCGAGTGTGGACATAAGGAAAAAATCTTTCACAGTGAGGGTGGTGAAACACTGGAACAGGCTGCCCAGATATGTGGTGGATGCCCTGTCCCTGAAGACTATCAAGGCAAGGCTGGATCAGGCTCTGGGCAGCCAGATCTAGCTGTGGATGCTCCTGTTCATTTCAGGGGAGATGGACTGAACAACTTTTAGAGGTCCCTTCCAACTCTAAAGATTCTATGATTCTATGAAAATAGACTAGTATGAAGAATAGCCATGTTATTTTCCTCTTACTGTTCCAAATAATTAAATAAATAAATGAATAAGGAGACAACCGTCATCCCTTCCAAATACTAGAAGCTGCTACACTTGTTGAACATGCTGGAAGTTGATGCACTTTATTGGGTGATATCTTCCAATCTCTTTGTAAAAAATGCTAGATAGATGATACTTTTTTTTTTTTTTTTTAATGGAAGAAAAAAAAATAATAGTTCCCATATGTATTATTTTTACATCAAGTTCCAACTAAAGTCAGACTACAACAATCTTTATCATCAAGTTTTAAGCAAAAGATCTCTGTGTGAAATCAGCAATTATTTGATTCAAATACTGGCTTGTGTTCCCAGGGATGTCTTTGAGCACAAGTGTTCCAGCAAAACAGATAGATCATCATTGCCATATTTAAGCAAAGTAATCCATACTTAAGTAACTCAGTTAAGGAAAGTAACCATTTTTCTACCAAAGTACTAAGTCACCAGAGACAATAATACAGGATTCACACAAATAATAAAATCCATCATTATTCCATTTTCTTAATTAATACATTTGAAGAAGGAAAGAATTACAGGTTTTATTTTAAGAAAATTAAATAACATAATAATTTTGTAATGAGGAAAAAAAATAAGGTTTTTTGCCCCTACTTGTGTGACTTTTAAGGCTACAGAATGTGCCAGATTAAGACATTGGAAATGGAAATTCTATGTTTATCCACATGACATGTTCAGCACTGCCAACAGCTGCGCAACTTTTCCTAAACAATGTTCCTCAAAGATGACTTGAAAAGACCACAATTAGGGGCAGGAGAATAGTTTAATTTCCATGCCCGTTCAATCCTTGGCTTCTCTGCTGAGCCTGCCAACTATTGCCAATTGCAATGGTGGATTTTGTGACATGGACACTTGTCCACTAGGAACTGGACTGAGGCTACAATCAAATGTAATTATTTTCAATCACTACTGACCTACAAGAAGTTCCAAAGAAGAAAATGTAGAACGTGTTGTGCTCTTACTAGTTTTCTTGACCAATCCTAGCACTTTAGCAGTGACAGATGAAGTACTTCCTGATGGTTTAAAAACCATTTTAGCAATATTTTAGTTTTTCTCATATGCTCTTCTGATTAAATTGCAAAAGGAAAAGAAAGAGAAAGAGAAAGAGAAAAAGAGAAAAAGAGAAAAAGAAAAAAAGAAAAAAAATGAAAAGGGAAACAAAAAGCAAAAGGAAAAGTGAAAAAAAAAGAAAAAGGAAAAGAGAGAAAGAGAAAGAAAGAAACATCCTTATACAAACTCTTCCTTGTGTGGTGTAGCAAAGGATGAAAATACCAGGCTTCACTTTATGATCTTTGTCTATTCAGAACTCACCCTTTTCCATAACATCTTTTCCATAAAAGTTACTTGAAAAACAATTTTGAGCTTTTTGATCCAGGTTATAAATATATATATATATATTTAAATAATAAATAAATAATAATAATAATGAAATATATATAGATATTTTAAGAAGAAAAGTAATTTTAAATTGAATTTATATGTGCAATTACATGTGCATTTTTTTCAAATTTATTCTGTACTTAACCAACTTAAAGGCAATTGAGTAATGAGAGGACTAAATTATATATTATATGAATTCTGTCAGTTCTGTTGAACTTCAGAGAGCAAGTAGCTGTGGATCCTGTTTGCATGGGAATCTAAGATACCACAGGCATAAATCAAGGATAAATCACTGATGAAGTGGTATCAATTAGCTATAACGTTTATAAGTTAAAATACAGGAAACAAAAATTATAAATAAAATACATTATGATGTTCAAGAAAGTATCTAACAAAGGAAGAGAAAAATAAAGCCATAATGAGATAAGATTTCTCTGGCTTTTCACCCAGGAATAAAGGATAACAGTGGAAGAGGACATGAGGGGAGAGCAACTGCACAGATCCCTCTAGTGGCAATGACAAAAATGGAATTTTTATGTGAAATCTCATTTGGGAAGTCATGCAGAGCCAAAAGGTCTGTATGATGTGACCAAATAGAGTCTGCAACTAGAAAAAGGGGAAGAAGCAGGGTGCAAATAAATTATACAGTTTTTCAGGATTAGCTGGACTGTGTGGTTACAGAATGATACCTGTCCATTTGCTTTGATTAATGTGGACATCCACATCAATCTGGGGCATGACAAAGTAAATTTTGCAATGTCCTTACATGGTCCCTACAAATGGTCATATTCCTGTATGAGGAAAAAAAGAAAAAAAAAATCCCAATCTTTAAAGACACCTTCACTAAAAATAAAAGTCAGTTGCCTATGTATTCATAAAGATTCAAGCCTAAAAAAAAAAAAAAAAAAAAAAAAAGTGTAAACTCATAATTCAACAATCCAATAATGTTTTCTTGTTCATGACACCTGTATCAAAAGACTAGAGTACTTTCCTACATCACTGCTGGTCTCACCTTATTGCATCACTCCATCACATTAGCCCGACAGTAAATACATAAGTTTACACAAATCAGCCTTGCCACCAAGATCTGTTTAGAATTTGTTTTTATAGATGTTTTATAAATGGAACAAGGGAGAAAATGAACAAACTCTGGGTTACAGTGTGGAATAGATTGCAGGCTTGTATCATTCAACATGCAATAAGCTCATAATTTCATTGTAAGTTGTGCAATGGTTTATACTTTGTCTATAAATTACTTGTTGCTTTATGCAGTCTTTTGGGTTTGTCTGGAATAATATGTGCTTATTCTTTAATTGAACAGTCTTTTCTGTGTCTGAATTTAATTTTAAACTCACTGCATGCTATGGCTGCCTTTAAAAAAAATAGCAGTCCCAAGCAGAGAGCAGTTACCTAATAACTTTCTGTACAGTTCTCTGTGTCAAACTCACATCCTGTGAGAAAGTTTCCCTCTTCCTTTTTAGAATTCTTACTACATTTGCTCTTTGTTACCCAAATGACCATAGAGATATCCCATACCATACGGTGTCATGCTCAACAATAAAAGCTGGGGTCCAGGAGTGTGAGGGAGGAGGTGTTGGGAGTGATAGCATATGTCTTCCCAAGAAACCATTAGGTGTGATGAACCCTGATTTCCTGCAAGTGGCTGAATATCTCATTTTAACAAAGCTGAAATTCAGTGTGACCTTACCAAACACCCCAAAGGATTGGGAAGCTTGGATGGCAGTCTCAGGAGAAGAAAGGCTACAGAGGAACCACGCTAGTGAGCTTCAGATGCCTCAGGCATTACAGGGCAAAGCTGAATCATGGCTTTCTCTGAAGTTTCTCAGGAAGAGTTTGAGGTGGCTCTGAGTAACAGATTGAGCACTTACAATATCAAAATTCCACCACCACCCTGAAGCGTAGGCATCTGTTTCTGCTGAAGACCATAAAATCATTGCTGAGGTAAAAATATGGTTCGGGGAAGGTGGACAGGACCTGCACATCTTCTTTTTCCTCTTGTCTTTCAGCTCCAGTGTTCTTTAGAAACATTTCTCCTCAGGGCAATTAGGTTTTGATCCTAGGCAGCCATGCAATTGGATGTAACCTAATTGGAGTTCATTGTACAGCTCAGGCATAAAGTTGATTTTTCAGAAAGTTTTCTTTACAAATGTCCTCAAATACATATTATAAATAGATTATTTAACATTTCTTAAATACAAAATCATATCTACATACATAGACGTGCATTTTTTTTTATAACAAAATGCATTCCACAAGTTGCTGTCTATAGTGCATGACCTTAGAGATGCAGCTGGTTATGCTTCAGTCCCTAAAGGAATGTGGTCTCCATACTGTTTCAGATAGGGCCATGCTCAAATATATTACCCTGCATTAGCTTGTTATACAGTAACCATCCTGCAGAAATGCCTGTAGTAGACTTTATTTTTTTTAATTTATTTTTTAATTGTGGTCTTGGATTCTATTTTCTTTTGATTGCTATTACATTAGTGTCTTACTTGAAGACAAAGGAACACTCTTTAAATCTGAAAATGCTAAATGCATGTTCTAGCTTATAGAAATATTGTTCTCTTGTTTCAGCTCCATTAATTCTTTTAATTGAGAGGAAATTTTAGGAAAATTTTCACACATTACTAGAACTCATTCTTAACAAACAAAAGAGAATTGCTCTCTGTGTTATTTTGTTATTTTTTAATTATTTGTTGCTTGTTTTTTAAAGAGAAACTAACTATATATTATTGCTTTCACACACAAACACATACACACCCTCACACACACAAAAAAAAGCAACATTACTTTTACTTGAAGTAATGAAAAGTCAGTGAAAGCATGGAAACTTAATCACAAACAAGCACACACTGACCATAATAGAGTACATGTTTGTGTTGGCTTTTCATTTTTATGTTAACACTGCAAATATAACACTGTACTAGAGAACATTTAGGAAGCTCATACCCTTTAAAGCCAGAAATAGTTGCATGTTCTGATAATGACTTTTTTTTTTCCTTTGGATTAAAGTATAAAGTATGTCAAAGATTAAAAAAAAATAAATATCTCAAACAACTGAAACTCTCTTTGTAACATGTGCAAAAATATCAATTATCTTCTGAGATGGTGTTAAAACAATCCTAGTGTCCCTACTTTTTCAGAATTTATATACACAAGTATTTCTGGCAACCATAAGTGAAATTGCAATCATTTTGACTGAAGGAGACCTGCATTATCGAACTGCAGTCAGACACAGAATCACAGAATCACAGAATTGCAGGAGTTGCAAGGGCCATAAAGAGATCATTGATTCCAATTCCCCTGCTAAAGCAGGTACCCTAGTATCTCACAGAAGGAAGTGTCCAGATCGGTCATGAATATGTCCACAGAAGGAGACTCTACAACCTCTCTGGGCAATCTGTTCCAGTGCACTGTCACTCTTACTGTAAAGAAGTTCTGCGTGTTTGTATGGAACTTCCAGAGTTCAAGTTTTAGACCACTGCTCTTTGTCCTACCACTACACACCACTAAGAACATGGCCTCCTCCATTTCCCTCCTACCTCTCTTTAGATATTTACAAATTATGATCACATTTCCATTCAGTCTTATTTTTCTCAGTCTGAAGAGACCCAGGCTCCTCAGTCTTTCCTCATAAGAGAGGTGCTTCAGGCTCTTTATCACCTTTGTGTCCCTCCACTGGATTCCCTCTAGGAGATTCTTGACATTTTTTTCGACTTAGGAGTCCAGAACTGGACATAATACTGCCAGTGTGACATAACCATGGCAGGGTGAATTAAGATCCTCTCCCTTGACCTGCTGACCATGCTCTTTTTAATGAATCCCAGGATTGCATTGGCCTTCCTGGCCGCAGAGGCACACTTCTGGGTCATGGCCAACCTGTTGTCCACCAGAACACTCAGGTCCTTCTCCACAGAGCTTTTCTCCAGTTGGTCAGCCCAAAATCTGCACTGATGCATGTGGTTATTCCTCCCCAGGTGTGAGACTCTATACCTGTTCTTATTAAATCTCATCAGGATTCTCCCTGCCCAGCCCTGCAGGTCTTGTCGAATGGCAATGCAGCCTTCTGGTGTGTCAGCCACTGCTTCCATCCTTGTATCACCAGGAAAGTTGCTGAGGATGGAATCTAACCCTTCATCCAGGTCACTGATGAACATGTTAAACAAGATCAAACCCAACACCAACACCTGGGGAACACTGCTAATTACAGGCCTCCAACCAGGCTCTGTGCTGCTGATGATAGCCCTCTCAGCTCTTGGTTTCCTGCATTTTGTACATATTATACATTATAAAGACTTCTGCAATAAAAATTTGCAGCATTACGCAACTTTTTAATGAAGAGAAATTACTGAGCTGCTTTAGGGAGTAAAAACAAATTTATATAACTTATATATAGAAAACTTTATCATGGTGGAGCTCCTCCATTTTGGCATTACATAATTTTTATTGTGATCTTCTCACACAGATTGTCCCTTCAGTCTGACTAGCACATATACTATGAGTCAGAATTCAAAGAGGAGACTTTACAGTCAGGATCTGTATTTTGTAGTACTGATAATTGTTTGAATGCACATTTCATAATCTAACAGTTCATATCTCAGTGAGGCATAACAAGAAAACAGGAAACACTAGGACTCTGCTGCATACTGCATATTTTTTTTTTTATCATTACTATAATTGAGCACAGTTCTGTTGAACTTGGGGGTATTGATGGATGGCGAGATGGACATGAGCCAGCAACGTGCCCTCGCAGCCCAGAAAGCCAACGGGCTGCATCAAAAGATGCGTGACCAGCAGGTCGAGGGAGGTGATCCTGCCCCTCTGCTGTGTGCTGCTGAGGCCTCACCTGAACTACTGCATCCACATGTGGAGCCCTCAGTACAGAAGAAATATGGACCTGTTGGAGCACATCCAGAGGAAGGCCACAAAAATGATCCAGGAGATGGAACGCGTCCCTCATGAGGTTTTATTTTCTTGAGCCAGAAAAAAGTATCTTTTACTTATTATGTGAACTCCTGCATGTGGACCTCTAGAATTCTGGAAACAAATGCAATGCGATGTTTAGACTGTAGTCCCACCAGAGTTCCCGAGCAACATCTGAAGGCACCATTTCACAATAGAGAAGACACCATAAGGAGGAAAATATAGATATATCAGCAATATCTGTCACTATCATCTTTATCAAGTAGTAAATATATGAGAATAAAAAAACGAAAAATGGACAGTGAGGCAGAGAAAACGTGATTTGCCAGGTTTGTTTAGGAACTGGTAGCATATCTAGGAAACTGAGACTAAATATCAGACTTTCAATATACTCAGTATATCAGCTTATCAGATTTTGAAAGCAATGTTTCCATAACCCTTGTTACTGATGTGCAGAATTTTCCTTTCTGTAAAATGCAAGATCACGATCTTCTCTAAATTACTTCATATTTATGCTAACAGATTTCAGGTGGAGAACAACCTTAAACATGAGTCAGAAATCCTTAGGCACACTATGTCATGCATAGAAGCTGGTTTTTGCCAATTCTGGTGGGCGTTTATGCTTATATTGCTTCTTTTCAGCAAAACCTAGTGACTACTGAAGGTGTCAGAGGGAGATGACAGAGTGTGCTGGGAAGCAATACTGGTGTCACTGGTTCAGATCCTCAATATATGGCTTCGACAACCAGGTATTTAATGGTACTAGATCCAATTAGCCACTCTGGATTGTATGACACTAGCTCTCTTCAGACATGCAACACTCAGGATACTCTTATTCTGAGTTTTTGAATGGGAAATGGCAGTCAAGAAAGAGTCCTTTAATCAGTAAGTTTCAGATTAAACCTGAAATATTCTTGGAGGGCAGAGCCCCTATGCCACTGCCTCAAGTTCTCAAGTTATGTACCCCAGCCCTTGTCTGGGCAGAATTTATCAAGTTCCCCTGTGTTTTATGCCTGGACATTGTGAATTAACACGGATGTAAAGAAATAACAAAATGTTATTTGAGATACATGCCCTGAACAGCCAGATGAACTAATTCAGACTGATTTTATTTTGACAGTAGCATCTGTGCTGTTCAAAACCTCTAGTTATGTTTCTGTGCCTAGGGAAGCATGGTACACCTTACAGTCCAGGGAAAGGTAGAAAAGGTGACTTTAACTTGCCTTTATCCCTGCAGGATAACAGACTGCTGTCAAGGTTGCATTAATCAAAAGCATAAATTACAAAGCTCTAAAACCTGCTATGATGCATACACAAACTCACATAAGGTTTCTAGCCAGCAGTTTCACAGCATACAGCAACCAAGGATCCACTTACAGGAGCATGATAGAAAGACCAGTCAGATGTCAAATGAGCTCCTTGAAAAGGAGTCCTCCTGATAGACATACTACTGTCATTATATGCAAAATTCTTAGTCTACTAGATGGGGGGTGGCAGGAGGGAAGGAGGAGAGGTGTGAACACTTCAAGGAGTCAGTTTTACAGAAAGAAAATAATGAAGAATAAATTAATTTCTGTACAATTTTTTAGCCAAAATGGATGTTTTTCAGATAGTGAAATTTGTTATTGAAGAGACATCTTAATCTCAGCCAGAACAGACACCAAAATTTTAACTAGGAAAACTAATTAAAACAAGCTAGTGAAGTGCCCTAAGTGATCATTAGTTAGAGATCTCAGGGCAGACATCTGATAACTTCATCCCAGCAACCTGGGAAAGTGTCAGAAAGTGTCAGAATCTGAGAGAAGAGAGGAGACAAAACATGTCTGAAATTCATTGTGTGCTTGTGTAAGCTCACATAGCTCAAGATCTTTCAAGCAATTGTTATGCCTCAGGGTAGAACTTTTTATAGTGTCATGATATGATGGCCAAGTAGCAACACACATTAAAAATGTTCCCCTTTTTGTTGTTTTGTTAATTTTTGAGTAGGATTGGTGGTGTTTTGTTTGGGGTGTTTTATTTCTGTAGGTTTTGTTTGTTTTGTTGTACTTTTTTTTTAGAGTGTTTTTTTCATATTTTCCAGTTCAAAGCCTAGGACAGTGTATATACAAGTATATATACATGTGACCAGCTCATTCTGCCCTTCAATTATTCATAATTCAAATGTTTTTTTTCTTAAAATAGAACCAAACTCAACACATGCTCATAGCTTTGCTTAGCATTCTTAATGCAGCACTATCTTACTAAATTAGCTATTTGCTTTGGCTGGAAGCCTCAGTATTAAAATAACAAATGGAGGAATAAAGAGGGAAGATACTATTCTATTTAAAGGGAAAACACATCATATTCCAAACAAAGTGTAAAGTGAAATGATCATCACTACACTAGGAATATGCTAAAAGCAGTTAATGAATGAGATACTCTGAGGGAAGTTCTTCACAGAGAGAGTAGTGAGATGCTGGAACAGGCTGCCTGGAGAGGCTGTGGAAGCTCCATCCTTGGAGGTTTTCAAGCCCAGGTTCAGTGGCACCCCGGGCAGCCTGGTCTAGTACCAGATCTGGAGGTTGGTAGCCCTGCCTGTGGTAGAGGGGCTGGAACTTGATGATCCTTGGAATCCCTTCCAACCCAAGCCATTCTATGATTCTATGATCAGTGATGCTTCTTTACCCTCATTTCTTGAATGCTAGTAAAAAATTAAATTGAGTACTTCTAAGCTGTCTTGAAATACTTATTCTATAAATAAATATACAAACATAAGAAAAGACATCTGAGTTTGAATTATTTATTTATTTATTTATTTTTTACTATAACATTCTTCTAGGAAATCTGCTTTTCATCACAAATCAACATTTCTATAAAAATATTTTCTCCACCTTTATTGTTGCTGGCAAACTCCTAATCTGAGTCTAGTGAACTCTGTCCTGAAACTGGAGCTGGTTGTTTCATTTTGAAAATCTTCATCAAGGTTCTGATACCCTTAAATACTTTGGTGCTTAAACCTAACTTTAAACACAACAAAAGATAACCATAATATTCTGAAAAAAAAGTGCAACCACTTGAACTAACATTGCAACCAGCTTATAAAGAGTTAAAAATAAACACAGGTTATAAATACACTACAAACACAAATACATGAAGATCTATGGGGTATAGAACTATGTAACATATATATCAGTTCTCTATTATAAATGTATATTGATATCCAGTTATATGATCTACAACACTTGGAAGTAAGCCAAGAAAGTTCAACCACCATGTTATTTTTTTAGGCAAATATTATTTCTTTCTTTGTGTATGTAGACACCTGTGTGTGTGTGTCTCTATAGCACAAGAAACCCTCTGGGCCAGTTCTAATAACAGGTTCACTCTTGAAACAAAGATCTTAATAAAATGGGAATACTTTGTGATTTCTTGATTGTTAATGGCTCTCCTCATAGAAAAAAAGCATCTTG